>JAQJVL010000049.1:867946-1232946 GCA_035578905.1 Stictocephala bisonia
ACTTTAATAAATTAGTCACTTACAAAGCTGTAAGATGAATTCTCTACAAATATATGACATGAAATAAAATTTCTTCAATTAGAGCGCAAGATTCCCAGCGGAAACTACAGCTCTAAATCAACGCAGGATGAAAATGAACAACTACAACTGATTCTAAAAGCAGAAGAGTATTTTAGTATGACAACACACATCATGCATGTTAAAAACACAGAAAAACAAGGCATAATAACATGGGCAGGCATTTTAGTCATTTTGAATCTTGAGAAATCCTAAAACGCAGCTCAGCGCACAATCTTGAATTTTGGGAAGACAAGAATATAAAATCCGTGCGCCATCCTACTTTGGCGTATACGGAGCGTCCCCTGGGTGGCGGATAGGGGAGAGGTCGGGAGATATGCATAGCATTTCTCCCGGTTAGGTCCATTGGACCCGCTGACCATAAGTAGGTGCGGTCCTCCATTCATATTGGGGGTTGAGCATAGGGCTAACCACCTTACCTTGTAAAAATCTTCTGGTTACGAACCGTCAACAAAATGCCTCGGAAAAGACCGGATTAAATGGAAAACGACATAGGATTCGCTCAACGGACTTAAGATTTGGAACTTGGAACATTCGCTCGCTTGCTATTCCAGGAGCAGTCAATATTGTATGTAATGAACTAGAAAGATACAACTTGGACATAGTGGCTCTCCAAGAAACAAGATGGCCCTTTAGTGGTATAATTAACTCTGGAAAATATTCTATATACTACAGCGGAAGAGATGATGGAATACACCAAGCAGGAACTGGATTTGCTATTAAAAAAACTCTGTTGGAAGCTCTAAATAAATTTGAGGCTGTGAATGAAAGGCTGTGTCTGATTAGACTAAGATGTAGATTTAAGAACATGACTGTGATAAATATGTATGCCCCAACTGAGGATAGAGAAGATGAAACCAAAGAAGAATTTTATGGACAGTTAGAAGAAATGATATATGACATCCCTAATTATGATATAAAAATTACATTGGGTGATGCCAATGCTAAAGTCGGAAAGGAAGATATTTGGAGAGATTATGCAGGAAAAGAGAGTCTACATGACATGTCCAATGACAACGGAATAAGACTTCTCAGTCTCGCATGTGCAAATAATCTCTACATTAGCAGCACCTCATTACCACATAAAAACATACACAAAGAAACATGGGTATCGCCTGATGGAAGAACGAGAAACCAAATTGATCATGTGTTAATAGACTAGAGACATAAAACACACATATTTGATGTGAGAAGCCTAAGAGGTGCTGAATGTGGGACTGACCATAACTTAGTACTCGTTAAGATAAGACAAAAACTGAAATGGGAAAAATGAGAAAAAGATAGAGTGGAAGTAGGGTGGGACACATCTAAACTGAAAAACAAAGAAAATCAAAAGAAGGTGGAACTTAAACTAACAAACAGATTTCAGGTACTACAAGAACAGACTGTTGAAATTAATGATGTTAACGAGTATTGGGGGAAAATTAAAGAAATTATTACAGAAGTTTCGAAGGAAGAACTAAAACCAATACAAAGGAAACAGAAGAACAAACTTTGGTTCACCAACAGTTGCGAAGATTTAATAGAGTTGAGGAAGAAAAAGAAAAATGATGTTCTGAAAAACAACTGTAATGAAAATAGGGAGGAGTACAAAGAACTCAACAAACAGGTAGTTAGAAAACTAAGAACGAAGAAACGTAAATATATCACAGACCAACTGAGAAAAGCAGAGGAGGACAGTACTCATAACAACGCAAGGGAATTTTTCAGATCAATAAGATTTTTTAAGAAGGGATACATCCCAAAAACAGACAGCATCAAAGATAAAAATGGAAACCTGACTTGCGACAGAAAAAATGTTCTTAACATATGGAAACAATATTTTGAGCAACTGCTGAATGCTGATAAAAGACCTGACGAAGAAGAAGGAGCAGAAGATGAAAATAAATTAAATTTCCAACATGTGCAACCAAAAGTAGATGAACCATCCCTTAAAGAGGTGGAAGAAAGCGTAAGACAACTAAACAACAATAAAGCCCCAGGAAACGATGGCATTCCGGCTGAAATATTCAAAATTGGTGGAAGAGAGCTATTAAGGTGTATGCATAGATTAATATTAGAAGTGTGGAGAAAAGAAACAATACCAAATGATTGGAACGAAGCACTAATAACACCTATTTTCAAAAAGGGTGATAAGACAGAGTGCAAAAATTATAGAGGTATTTCTCTTCAAGTTCAGCATATAAAGTACTATCAAAAATCTTCTTAAATAGACTGAAAGAGTATATAGAAGAAAATATTAAAGACCACCAAGCAGGATTTGTTCAAGGTCGCTCATCTATAGACCAAATATTTGCCATAAAACAATCTCTCTCAAAATATTGGGAGTTTAATAAAGATGTTCACCTATTATTTATAGATTTTCAAAAAGCGTATGACAGCATAAATAGGATGAAAATGTATGAAAAATGCAAATGTTTGGCATCCCAGATAAACTTATAAAATTGACACAAATATGTATAGATAAATAAAGATGTAAAGTGAAGGTAAATGGAGAATATACAGAGGACTTTGAAGTTAATACAGGAGTTCGTCAAGGTGATGGGATATCCCCTCTACTCTTTAACCTAGTCTTAGAAGATGCACTCAGGAAGACAAAAGATTTAAGAGCTGGGATCTATGTTGGATCAAAAGTAAATGTATTAGCTTTTGCGGATGACGTTGCTCTTCTTGCTGAAAGTAGAACAGATCTGGAAAATTTAGCAAAAGTGCTCATTCAAGAAACCAGAAAGGTGGGATTAGAAATAAACCAGGATAAGACAAAATATATGCATATAACCAGAAGACAGGGAATGAATAGAATACAAAATATTAAAGTGGACAAGTGGGAATTTGAAAAAGTCGAAGAGTTTAAATACCTTGGCATAAAGCTAGCACAAAACATAAAAGAGGAAAACGAAATTCAAAATAGACTAGTCTTAGCCTCTAGGACCTACTGGGCAGTAGAGAAATTACTTAAATCCAAAATATTGTCCAGGAAAACTAAGATCAAAATCTACCATACACTAGTCCTCCCTGTGTTACTATATGGAGCTGAAACATGGACACTGACAAAGGAATATGAGAAGAAGCTTATTGTATTTGAAAATAGAGTATTAAGAAAAGTGTTTGGTCCAGTATGCGAAGGAGATGTTTGGAGAATAAGAAAGAACAGAGAATTAAGAGAAATATACACTCACCCAGATATAGTAGCATTAGTGAAAAGTAGAAGACTAAGGTGGGCTGGACATGTGTGGAGGCGAGAAAATACCTCCATTATTAATTATATTGAACGATCGAACCCAGACGGCAGAAGACCCCTTGGCAGGCCAAGATTTAGATGGAGAGATCAGGTCCTCAAAGATATTTACAAATTGGGGACTACACCTGAGGCAGCAAAGAACAGAGCAGAATGGAGAGGCATTGTTGACGAGGCCAAAACCCAACTGGGGTTTCAATGGCCAAGGAGGTAAGGTTAGGTAAGAATACAAAATGTCTGGATAAGTCAAGAATGGAGATGTTTTTCGAACTCAACCTCTTCTTGAAGATAATTATGAACCATATAAGCTAGAGAGAGAAATTCTTTTCTATGCTGGTAAGCTTAAGAAGAGCGAGCTAGGAAAGAGCATGAGCAAAAAGTGGTCCCTTCAAAACCAACGGTTAATTTAGAAACCAGTTCTAAAGCAGCTCCTATATAGAATAGAAAGGCTAGGATCCGGTCGAATTCTGATCAAATCAACTATCTGGACCGGCCTTCACCGAGGTCGAAGAAAGTGGCCACCTCTTCTAGTAAGTCAGAAATACAGTGACTCACCGTCCTGATACGCAGTGCCGTTTCAAGGAATTTCGTACTCAAAATCTCCATTTACCCTTCGCTTCTTACTCTTCCTTACCTCTCAAGAATTTGTCTTTTCATTCATTACAATTTTTAATCTGAGCCTTCTTCATTACGCATATAAAAATTTAATACGTTCATTTTTGGACAAAGATCTTGCATAAACTATGCTCTTGTAAGTTGTGTCGGTTAGGAATGCTATGTAGTATGAATAATAATAATTATAAAAAATAATAATAAAAAATAAAAGAATTTTGTCTTTGTATGGTGATAACTTTTGTTACCGATTAGATTAAATGTGAGTAAAAAGTATAAACTAAAAAACTAATCTAACGTAAAAAATAGTTTATCATAGTTTTTTTAGTTAGTTAGTTTTTAGTGGTTTTGGAATATTTTTTATTCACATTTTGAATGGAAGTTCTTTTTCACTATTGTTAGTGAAACAAATTTATAATATTTCCTGCATTATTTACTGTAAAGTTTTACACACTCCCAAATTAGATATCGGGTTATTTATTTTGTACTATTGTATTTTAATTAAATTCTCCTCTTGTTAAAGTTGTTTCAATTCTTACTCATGGCAGACGGTACCTCAGACAGGTTATATCACCAAAACCAAAATATTCAGTATTAACATTTCAAAATGTAGGACCTTCGTATACTGTATTACCGACTATTGTTGTTTTACAAATAATCAATCCGTATCACATTACCTGCTTATATTTATGATGTGGCCTGTTTTGTTATTTCGTTTCTCCATAGACTTGAGGTACTCTCTAGAGCAAATGGCAACTGCTAAAAAATTGACTTCGACCATGTTTCGCCAATCCTCGGTGTTTCCATCTGTATAAAAACTAAAATTTAATTTTCTTTTATGTATAATTTTAAGACTGTTTGAACACTTCTTTCACTATTTTACTTAGTAGATTAATAACAGATCTGCTTAGCACTATATTTTTGCAGTGTTCTATATAATAAGGAGATCCAAGATCCAAATGACATCATGGGACGTAAACTTGTAATCAATAGCTCATAAAAAAGTTGCTGTTCTCAAAATTCAGCTTAAAATAAAATTAAATAACATTATAAACATATATTTACACGTTTTGATTAGGGAAGGCTATACCCAAACAACTTAACCTTAAATATAAGTGTTATTTGAAAGTTATTTGTTAGCATTGGATTGTTTATGATTGGTAAAAAATATTTGGAGATTTCCAATGCTTCAAGTGTTTAAAGGAACAAACACAACGTTTCGACAGTTATGACAAACTCCCGCTGTCTTCAGGTGTTACTTACTACCTTAGCCTAAATTTTCAACCATCCAGTATAAAAAAAAACAAACTTGTAAATGCACTTTAAACCAATTGTTGTAGCAGACTTCACTACCTAACCAAATTACAGGCACAACTATTCCTATTACATGATATAAAAAAGGGTATACCTGAAATGTAGTGTATGCTGCCCACCCCTGCATTGTTAACCAATATGTCAGCTCCCCCTAACTCCTTGTCTATCCAGGCGAACGTTGCCAGGATGTCTTCCTCCTTCCTCAAGTCCGTCTTCTGGACGTACAGCTTCCCAGGGGCTCCGGACTTGGACAGCTCATCTGACAGTGTCTACAATATTTGATAACAGACCTTAAAAAATTAAATACTTATAAAATAATAAACATTTTTGACACTGTTATTTGGGTTTTGCTTTTTGTTCTTTAAACATTAGGTGATTCAAGCAAGATTATCAAAATTATCACGATACCACAGTAAATAAATGATTCCAAAGAATTGGCACAAACTTTCCCCCATATTAAACACTTAAAAATCAAAACTTTAAAAATTACCAGTTTGATTCAAAAATATGTTTTTTGCCATAACAAAAAAAACTAGTCAAGTTAGAGACATGCAGTTTTTACTAAAATATTTTAAATAGTAATTTACATCTTTCCTTGAAATTTAATCGAAATTGTTGTGAAAAATCAATCTGGAGATATTGTCTAAATACACATACATACCAATGAATGAGTGTGATGATTATAGATGAACCAGTGTAGTCATTGTTACTAACTAAGGTCAAATATTCACCAGGAAGAGCTATTTATTAATAATCCAATAGCCAGGGCAACTAAGACACCTACAGATTCACGTGGAATCCCAACCACGCAGTGTTGGTCTGATTTTCAGCTAACTGACAAGCCTGATACTCAGTTCTCTTCCATACACAACATCTGAACCTTGACTATCACCCAACATGGATACCCCAGACATTTTTAGTAATTTCCCCGTCGATGGAAACTCTTGAGTGGACGCCGTGTTGGTATTAAGAGGACCAAGCATAGAACATATCACCTACAATCTCAACTACTCTTAGTCCCCAAGTAGCTGGATTACAGCATTGCGCCACCAGTGATGGGTAAAATCAACCCACATTCAAACATTAATCACCTCTGCCCGCATGTCCAGCTTGTTACTAATTTGATAATAATAAATTGTTCAAAGAATTGGCACAAACTTTCCCCCATACTAAAAACTAAAAAATCAGAACTGAAAATTACAGTTTGATTCCCAAATATGTTTTTGCCATAACTCAAAAACTAGTCAAGTTATAGACATGCAGTTTTACAACAATATTTTAAATAGTAATTTACATCCTTCCCGAAAATGTAATCAAAATTGTTGCACCCGGTATCGAGAAAATTCCATTTTTGTATGTTTTTTGCCCATACAAATAAAAAAAAAAAAATAAAAGTTCTTAAACCTGAAATCTAAATATACATACATAACAAATTTCATAAAAATTGTATCTGAATGACACATAAAACACTACACTTACCTTAACTCTGTCTTCACGTCGAGCCAACCCTACCACTATTACCCCCTCCCTCACTAGGGAAGTAGCTATTGCAGCCCCTATGCCAGAACTTGTTCCAAACACTGTAGCCACCTTACCACGCCACTTGTTCACTATGCTATCTGAATGACACATAAAACACTACACTTACCTTAACTCTGTCTTCACGTCGAGCTAACCCCACCACTACTACCCCCTCCCTCACTAGGGAAGTAGCTATTGCAGCCCCTATGCCAGAACTTGCTCCGGTCACTATAGCCACCTTACCACGCCACTTGTCCATTGTACGACTGAGGAAAACTGAAGCGGAAGTTACGTAAGCCAATACAAACAGCTGCCTCCCTCCACTTGTTTTGCCAGTCGTATTTTGGTTATGTGGAAGATTATCTTCAGTGTGCAAGGATATCAGTGAAATTGCTTGTTTTTAGCAGACATTTATATTTGTTCCTTGTAGTCTAAACAGATCAGTAAATATTAAGTGAGTAGAAGGTAATATTTGATCATTTTAAGTTAGAAAAATAATATAAATTCGTTTGAAAAAAAAAATTCTAAGCTTGACGATATTTAGTATATTTTTGTGCATAAAAATACACGCATTGTATATAATAACAGTCCTGAGGGCGTTCTTAGTGTAGATATATCAGTTGTAAATTCAAGTGATACCTAAAAATTAACTTTAAAAAATCTAATTCATTGAAGAAAGACTGCTTGATCAAAAATGTTAAGTAAACGATTAAAAATATGAAACACTTGAGAGGAGCCTGGTGTATAAAAAGCTGTAATAGTATAAAATATTTATAGTTAATGACTATTTACTGTATGAAATCTTAGTGCATTGAGTCTTGTCATGAAATCAGCTGGCTTATAAATTATTATTGTAGATATGTAAATTCAAACGATGTTTAATAATTGTTTCGTGAATAACCTCTACAGATTTCTCTCTGAAGAAAAACAATTTTGTGGAAATTTACTCAGGCATGGTGTAGTTTGTTAAAAAAAGTTTCAATACAGGAATATAAGAGGGTTTGTTCATAAATGATTTTCTGTGATCTTTTGTGATGCCATATTTGTTAATTATTCGATATTTGCTAACAACAAAAGTTGAAAAACTTCCCTCGTCCAAAACTCATCAGCAAGTAATAATCTTCACATGCAAACCGTGCTGATTGGCGTTTGGGATCATGTTTCACTTTACCCCTTCTCACCAACCGCTCTCAATAAAATGGAAATTTTTATTTACATTTTTTAAATGTAACACAATTTTGAGAACTCATTAGTGGGCAATTTTAACGTTTTTTTTTTAATTTCTAGCCAAACGTGTCTAATGAACTCCGTTGTATGGTTTAGTTTTAAATAATATCCTAAGTTTAGCCCGACAAATTATCTATATCTTTTTTTAGGGATGTGGGATTACGCTCTATTAGATGATCTGGGAGTTGTAGTCTGTTTTATAATGTACTAGAATAATGAGAAGCCAGCTTTAATCGGCAGTGTATAAAAACTGTGAGACCAACTTCTACCATATCTTATCGAAATTAGATAATACAAGTAGTACATCTGACCTGAAAGTAAAAAAAGAGTTAAACGGTTTTTAAATCAAAACGAAACAAACAAAAAATAAAAAACATTATTTTGTTGATTTTACTTTCTCTCATATGCGTTAGCATAGAGAAAGTATTGTGATCGTAAAAAAATTTAAATGTTGGTTTAAACATCATTTTAGGGCCCCCTGAATCCAAAAAGTGTTTTTTTTCGAAAAGAAAATTGGTCTCTGTCCGAATGCGTGTCTGTCTGTGTATATGTGCAGTTCGCTGAGACCAAACGAATGGATACATTTTTATGAAATTTGGTATGTTCATACAAATATTTGCTTTCAGATTTAAGAAATTTTATTTTTTTAAATTGTTATGGACAAAAAACATTCAACAATGGAATTTTCTCAAAAACGGCTGCAACAATTTTGATTAAATTTTCGGGAAAGATGTAAATTACTATTTAAAATATTTTAGTAAAAACTGCATGTCTCTAACTTTACTAGTTTTTGAGTTTTGGCAAAAAACATACTTGGGAATCAAACTGTAATTTTCGGAGTTTTGCTTTTTTTGTGTTTAATATGGGGGGAAAGTTTGTGCCAATTCTTTGAATAATTTATTACTATCAAATTAGTTACAAGCTGCACAAGCGAGCAGAAGTGATTAATGTTTGAATGTGGGTTTATTTTACCCATCACTGATGGTGCAGTGCTGTAATCCAGCTACTTGGGGACAAAGTGTTGTTGAGTTTGTAGGCGATATGTTCTATGCTTGGTCCTCTTAATACCAACACGGCGTCCGCTCAATAGTTGCCATCGACGGGGAAATTACTAGAAATGTTTGGGATTTTAGTCAAGGTTGAGATTTTGTGTATGGAAGAGCACTGTGTCAGACTTGTCAGTTAGCTCAAAATCAGACTAACATTGTGTGGTTGGGATTCCACGTAAATATGTAGGTCTCTTAGTTGCCTTGGCAATTGGGTTATTAATAAATAGCTCTTCCTGAAGAATAGTCGACCTTAGATAGTAACAATGACTATTTTCGTCCATCTACACTCATCACACTCATTCTCTCCCCTCATGTTAGTCCATATCTTGACGATCGGCGTCTTACTAACGAATAATAATGAATAAGCGATTTTACACGTTCGTAGATCTCAGGTTATTTTAACCTCCTCACATAAAATATTTATTTCAAGAGTAACTAACTACACACATCAGAAGTAATTTGTATAAGGAGGCTGTACGTTTAACTCTTATATGTGTGACTAAATCATGTGAACTATAGTACATGGAAGCCATGTTAACTTACATTGTTGTTAAACTATACAACCTTCAACTTACCTTCAGCCCTTGTATTTAGAAAAGGGGTTTGTGTAAATATGAAGGTAGTTCAACAAGTCTGGATATTGTGTTTACAAAGCGTTGTACTATTTATAACTAAAATTGATTATAAAAGTAGTTTAGGAAACTGCTGCCTGTAGTCAAAATAATAAAGAGTTTGTTTAATTATGGTAGTTAGATTAATAAAAGAAAAGAACATTTTTGACATAAAATTATTAATCTTATAGATAAGTAATTTTGTAGATGTGTAAATGACTATGCTATTTTTAGTAAGTGTTTCGAGAATATCCCTTTAATAGACTATTGCCGGCGTGGTGGCTCAGAGGCTTATGCCTCGGACTTCGGCGGGAAGGTCCAAGGTTCGACTCTCTACTGATCCAACGGCCGGCACTTCACTCGTGAATAAGTTCACGCACTGGCCTACAAGCCCATGTTAACTGGTGGGTGAAGTAAAAAAAAAAAAAACATGTAACTGAAGAAACTTTCTAGGAAGAAAGAAATTTTATACCCAAATTTACTTAGGCATTGGTACGGTATATCTTTTACAAAAATTTTTAAATCAAATAACTTTTCAAAACAGGAATAAATATTTTATAGTTTTTGTTCATGGGCGTTTCTCTATGATCTATGATAATTTTTTTGTTATTAACTCGATTTGCTCACAAAAAGTTGAAAAATTACCTCGTCCAAACTTATCAGCAAGTAACAGTCTTGACATGAAAAACATGCTGATTGGTTTGGCCACACGTTTCACTCTCGTTGGTTTAGGCTTACATTTCACTCTACTCGCTATATTTCACTATACTCACCAATCGATCTCTACTGTATAGTAAAATGACAATGTTGTCTTGAATTTCATAAATGCAACAAACATTTGAGAAATGTTTAGTGGATACTTTTTGGATATTTAAACATTTTTAACCAAACGTATTTAATGAAGAGTGCAACTCATAGTAATTAATTCATGTATGGATTATACTTTTAAGGGAGGAGGGGTGGAGTGATAAAACATTCTGAATCTATTCTCAAACATATATCAGTGAAGATCAATGTTACAAACTGATTTTGTAATGTTTCCTATTAAATGATCTTTAATGTGTCAATTTATAGGTACTATTATGTAAGAATGTGGTTGCTTGGTGAATTATACTTTATTTTGTAATGTTTCCTATTAAATGATCTTTAATGTGTCAATTTTTAGGTACTATTATGTAAGAATGTGGTTGCTTGGTGAATTATATTTTATTTTTTACTTTAAAAATGTAAGATTGATTTCGATCTTATAACAATTATGATTTAAAAATTTAGTTGAAATAAAATCAATAACAATTTGGAAAAACCGATAAGCAATCAACGTTAAGCATTTATTGAAAAGTTTGTATGAATTTAAACTGTTAAAGTCGGCTGATGAATAAACGCTTTAAAGGGCTACAAAGGAGCTATGTTTTTGCTTGGTTTTTAGGAAATTTAAAATTTTTCTCATGAAAAATAGATTTATGGTGGCTGGAAGTCGGAGAATTTCTTATCGCTCCAGCACCCACTTAAAGACAGTTTAGTAGAAACTTAGCGTAAGGCAGAAGACGTACTTAACTTACCGTGATGGGGAATATTGACAAATTACTATACTGGGAGGTGGTACTGCGCTTGCATTCATGTGGTGGTCAGCAGGGGTGTGTGGTGTGTGTGAATGCGTTCAGATTGTATCTGAATATAAGTATTTAGGGGTAGTTTTTGACAACCGCTTGAAATGGAATGTTCATGTATCATACTTAAATGGCAGACTTCGGAAATTCACTTTCACCTGATTTGATAAAAATAGTTTATTATGCTTACATTCAATCGTTGTTGCAATACGGTAATCTGGCATGGGGCGGGTGTTACCGAAGCCTTCTCTCTCCATTAGAAATTACTCAGAAATCAATAATTAAAGCTGCTTGGCAGAAAAACTTACGTTCTCCCACAGACTTACTATTTGAAGAATTTAAAGTGCTCAATATCTCTCAACTTTATCTAAGAACAATTATTCCATACATTTTTAAAAATAAAGAAAACCTATTTAACGAAATAACACATCCGTACTCAACGAGAGCCGCGTTAAATATTGGTTTCCACCCACCTAGATTGTTCAAAACTATTACGTCAACCCCATCACATTACATTCTCAACATTGTTTATTCCAAACTACCACCGCATATAAAAAATCCACACCCTTGCAGTTATAATACGTATAAAAAATGTATTAATCATTGGTTGTTAGAACTGGGAAGAGATCATGTTAATTAATTTTTGTCTTCACAGTACAGATAATAGATCACCCTGTTGCGTGGCTGCTGATTAATGTATGTAGCCTTGTTTTTCTCTTGGGCGTAAAGTGTGAGTGAGTAGAGTGTACGTGCGTATGTAGGGCTTGGATATATGTGTGTGTGTGTGTATATATGGGAGTGAATGCGAGTGTGTAGGGAGTGTGAGTAGGGTATGTTTGCGTATCCAAATCTCTATGAGATGGATTTTTTTCACAATCAAACGTGAGATTCCTCTAACATAAATATATGTTTAATGTTGACACTTAACTATGTTTTTTATTATATAAATATTATTATTGTTTTTAAATAGATACATATAAACTGAATAATCCTTTTCAAATCATTATAATTGAATTACAAATTTATTAGCTGATATAGAGCTCATTCCGCACCCACAGGCTTACTCCGTAACACATCCGTACTCAACGAGAGCCGCGTTAAATATTGGTTTCCATCCACCTAGATTGTTCAAAACTATTACGTCTCCCCCTACACTGGTAGGGTGCGGGACCCCCATCTTTTCAAGTTTTCAAGTCATTTGATCAAACTGTTCTAGTCAGTAAACTTGTCTTGTAATTACATTCGTTCATTTTCCCATACGAACTCCTATTGACCCAACCACCCACCCATACACGTACAGTGCTATTGATCGACCCACCCACCCATACACATACAGTGCTATTGACCCACCCGCCCACCCATACACGTTCAGTGGTAATGTCCCACCCACTCATCCATACACGTACAGTGGTATTGACCCACCCACCCACCCATACACGTACAGTGGTATTGTAAATACCACAGTGTGTGTATGGGTGGGCGGGTGGGTCAATACCACAGTACGTGTATGGGTGGGCGGGTGGGTCAATACCACAGTACGTGTATGGGTGGGCGGGTGGGTCAGTACCACTGTACGTGTGAGAGAACATGTCACTACTACTACCATAGAAACAGACTGTCCAAGGCAATGCCTGTGCTGTTAGCTTATTTTTGAACTAACCTAATTCAATGCCCACATTATAGATGCCCATGTGGGGAATTTTTCAAGTTATTTTTTTCATATGTATTTTTTATTGTATTAGTAATTTTTACTGAAATAAACGGATTTTCATTTCATTTCATTTTTATGGCAAAATAAGGGGAAATCAAATTTTTTTTGAGGGAGTAAATGTTAGAAATGTTATCAAAAGTTAAAAATTTATGTAAAACATTTTAAAAATTAATTATTGAGAGACAAATAAATTATAACAATAAACTAGTAATAAAAACTGATATTAATGTGAAATTTTTATGTTATTTTGCTAATCTTCCGATTAAAAAGAACTATTTTGAAATTTAGCTCGGCTTTCGAAAGACCCTATCTCGTTATACAATTCTAAAAGGAAAATGATTTACCAAACTTATCATTTGAATTCGCAAAGAAAAACTACCAAATTACCATTCTGAAGACTGTTGAAGTTTATTATTCCAAACAGATATAATTTCTCGCTCGACTCCTTCAGAAAGTTCAATGACAAATACTCCACACCAAAGCAATCACATTGCCAGATAGTAAGTGCAGGCGCTATCATAATTCCGTAATCGCAGAGAGAAATTAATGACAGAAATGATTAAGTTCAAGAGAACTTCTCCCTGTCACTCAAATTGGAGCAGGAAACTCACCCACACTTAACAGGGTGAGGTTTGTTTCATCAGTAAAGCTACTATCCTTCGCTAAGCTAGTAGTGAAGGATAGTAGCTTTACTGCTAACTTTCCTAGATATGAAATTCTGATTTTGCAAGCAACATTTTCTGTCTTGTAATACTAACAAAATTTAAATAACACATTATTTATTTGTTTTTAAGACGTCGATCGTTAAGATATTGGCGAAACACATTTCGAAAGAATGTGATGAGTGTAGATGAGCTATTTTAGTCTTTATTAAAAATTAATGAGTACTATTTCTTACAAAGTGCTATTAATAGCCCATTAACAAATAAGCAGGTTGTGGTTATCAGCTGATCCCTTTAAAGATTTGCTATTACTCTGATCAGTATTGAACTGACAAACCTTATCAGATTGAACATAACAATGTCACAATATTTATTCACTAAACAAAAATCTATACATATATATAAAAAAATAATAAAATAACTAAAATAATACTTATTAAAAAATAAGGTTCACCGTGTCACAATAATATTAAATGTATATTGTTTATATCTATTACCTATCGCAAACTGCTAATTGTCCAGCTAAAGCATCGTCTTAAAATAATTAATTAATCCTTATTTTACAAGAAATGAACATTTAAACCCAAACTTTCTTTAACTCTATAAATATAAATGCATCAACTATAGACCAAACACAGAATATCGTTCACATGTTCAGTGACATTAGAAAATTATGGCGTTTTGAATGCTTAAAAAAATGTGGTGTTTATTTTAAAACATTGCCTGTAAAATGATAAAAATATTTTATTTGTACATACGTTTATTGAACGACAAAATTTTAAAATTTGTTCAAGATGAGTCCTATCCTACACATCCTATATTTGTAAAAACACGAATGGTTGAAATGGTTACCTATTTAATTTTCTTACAAAACGTTTATAACAAATTTTGTGGTACGAGCTCAAGTAATACATGGAATATAAAGGTACACATTGTTCCATAAATTGCTTCCATTCCACTTCACAGATTCCAGGAATAACCCAATATTTACCCAATACAAGTTGCCGGATTGCTCAAAGTAGGTCTTGTTGTATAGTACGGAAGGCAAATAACACGAAATAGATCGTTACATGATGTATTGAAGTTTCTTAACATATTTAATTCTATTTTCTGGAGTTGAAATAATATAAATCCTGTTGTATTTTCTTCGCATTATGTATTATTAAGACGCCTATGAGTGGACGAATATGAGGGGAAAATGAGTGTGATGAATTGATATGAATGAGTTTATTCATCGTTACTAACTAAGATCGACGCATTCTCAGATAGAGCTATTTATCAATTGCTCAATTGCCTGGACAACTAAAAACATTCAGCTTTACGTGGAATCCGAACCACGTAGTATTTAATTTAATACAGCGAGTTCATAGTACCATGTAGGATAAATACCAATAAATATTGCTCTTAAATTTTTTAGGGAAAACCATTTGTGTGTACTTTTATTGCATTGTAAAAGTTATTGTCAACTGTTGTAGATGATATTAGCAGAGTTGGATTTGTTATAAAAAATCTAAAAACTGTTATTCTTGAAAATGTTGATAAAATTACATATTTCGTTACTATACAAAATTTCCAGGACAAACGTTTCGAATTACCACAATTTTGGTGTTGTAATTTGGATGACATTAATTAATTTTTAGTTTTGTTAGTTATTATACAAATTTAAGAACATTTAAAATTTTACTTAGTTAAATAGTTTTAAAACGGAAAACGTGAACGAATCAAAAATATACTAATTTGAGTAAAAATTGACTTTCGGAATTTTAAAATATGAAATTTGAAGTGGCTTTTAGTTTAGAAAGAATTACTCTAAACAATTCTAAGAGGGAGTTCTGTAACATACTTTATTGATTATTTAATGATTGTAAATTACAATAAATTTGAAATCACTTTCATAAGGCAGAAAGAACATCCAAAAAAATTATAAACTAAAATTAATGGAAGACTTCTGACATTTTAGAAACATAATAAACTCAGACATTTGACACATTGCTACAAGTTGTGACAAGGTTAAGGTAGGATGTGAGTTATAACTCAGTAATTGTGAGCTCGAGGAATGTAATCAACTCGCTGCCAATTGACAGTTGTCTGCAAAGTTACTTTAGTGAGTTGGTAAAACGTGTGTACGACATAAAAGAGTCATCCATCTTTAACTTAATTAGTTAACAGTAAAATTAACTTAACGGTAGTCTTTTTGTTTTAGAAAAGAGTAAAGAATATATTGCAAATAATCAATAAATTATTTTAATGTGTGATTTAAGAACTTGATAAAGCAACTTTAACTACTTTTTATTCGCCATATTTATTCTTACCATATTTATAATTTACATATAAATAATAATGGAAAATGATTGGTGAACGATTCCCCATAGCCAGATTAAATTTATCAGACATTAGCATCCAAGGTGGTTTATTACTCGTCTAATTTAGGTAAAGGTTTGAAATCTTAAAGGGGTAGGGTATTTAACCTATAAAAATTAGTAGTCAAAGGCTGTAGTGGTGTAGATAAATAGGTAGTCGCCTACCCTAAATATCTATAATATGGCCATTTTAAGATTTATGTTAAAATTAACATTAATGATTTTATACATTCAACATTAAAATATAAATATTAAAGAGGAATATAAATATTGAAAGTATAAAAACACACTGTAATATAAAAACACACTGTAATTTAAAAACACACTGTAATATAAACACACACAGTAATATATAACACACTGTAATATAAAAACACACCGTAATATAAAATACACTGTAATATAAAAACACACTGTAATATAAAAACACACTGTAATATAAAAACACACTGTAATATAAAAACACACTTTAATATAAAAACACATTGTAATATAAAAACACACTTTAATATAAAAACACACTGTAATATTAAGTTAAATACGATTTTCAAAACTTTAACTTTGTGAGAATATTCATCAGCAATGCTTCTACCAGCTCATACTTAATAAATATAAAAATACTAAATTTGAACTATTAATGATTGTATAGTTACTGTATAGTAATACAAAAATAAAAAAATATTTGTATTTTATATTTGTGAATCGTCTGATGAGAATTACTGTTAAAAGTCTTCACAAAATAGAATGTTGAAATATTGGTTTGAGTTGCTTTTCATTTAATATAACAGTCCTTAAAATGTGTGTTTTAACTGCACCTTTTATGAGTCCTAAATGGACGAATTCTAAATATTTAACAAGAAAGAAATATTTCACTAGTAATAATAAGATATTTAAAAGCTACTTTATAAAACTGTTCATTTAGTTATCCAAATACTGCAAATTCAGTTTTACTAATTTTTAATATTAAAATATTTTATTAAACTAACAGTTATTTAAAATATAATGGTAAAGTATTGAATATTTTTGTCATTCACAAAACTTTTCACAAGCAAAAGTTGGCTTTGTAAAAGATAATTACGTCATGAAACACGTCACTCCATCAAAGAGCGGTCTTAACTAGTCTCTGTAGAAGATTCAAAGGCCTTTGTTAAGTTCCAAACACCCTAAGAGTAGAGAAGCCCTTTGATATCGACAAGAATACATTGTACATGCATGAACGATATGATTCATTAATTTTGTGGATACGATGAGTTTTGAAGTGTAAATAATGTGCACTTTAAAATATCAAAGATTCACTTAAATACACCATTAAATATAGTTTAAACCATATATTTTAAATGATAACCATACGTTGTAATAGTTACTAAATCAAAATAAATTCATAGTTTTAACAAAATTAAATATAAAATCAAAATATAAAATTAATTGGTTCATTTATACAGTTAAATTGATTAATTTGTAGCGTAGACATTTATAATTGCTGTATTTATTATCAAAATCACCCTTTTAAACAATAGTCGTGTACATACGTACGCTTGTAAACATTTCTAGAGGAAAAAACATATTTGAATATACACTAAGAAAAAATCACAATATATGAGTAAAAGTATGTCCTCACACGATAGTAAAAAAACACAATATACGAGTAAAAATATGTCCTCACACGATAGAAAAAAAACACAATATATGAGTAAAAGTATGTCCTCACACGATAGAAAAAACAATATATGAGTAAAAATATGTCCTCACACGATAGAAAAAAAAACAAAAACAAAACACAATATATGAGTAAAAGTATGTCCTCACACAATAGAAAAAACACAATATATGAGTAAAAATATGTCCTCACACGATAGAAAAACACAATATATGAGTAAAAATATATCCTCACACGATTGTAAAAAAAACACAATATATGAGTAAAAATATGTCCTCACACGATAGAAAAAAACACATATATGAGTAAAAATATGTCCTCACACGATATAAAAACACAATATATGCGTAAAAATATGTCTTCACACGATAGAAAAAAACACAATATATGAGTAAAAATATGTTCTCACACGAAATCAAAACAACACAATAAAGGAGTAAAAATATGTCCTCACACGATAGAAAAGAACAAAATATATGAGTAAAAATATGTCTTCACACGATAGAAAAAAAACACAATATATGAGTAAAAATATTTCATTACACGAAAGAAAAAAAAATATTTGTAATGGAGCTTATTAACTTGAGGATTAAACAAAACATGAAAGTATTTTATAGTCCAAGTGGATGAACATTTTGGGAACCAATGTATGGTAAGTCTGGACTACTCGTAAGTAAAAGCAACATTCTATTTTATCCCTCGGGACCGAACAAACACTAAGTGACTGCGAATTCAGATCAGCCTCTTGTTGAATACACTGCCTTTTATCGCTATTGATTTTAAACTGTTCCAGCAACCAAAGCCCTAGGGTGCAAGTACATTTAATACTCCTGCCTTTAATTAAAGCGATTTGAGGACTATACTTTTAATTAATACTATAAAGAACTTGTTTTATTCGAGCGACTGTAAATAAAATGTTGTATATGAAGATTAAATACTGAGACCCATCCCCCACCAAATCGGGAAGTCGTGCCAACTGGAGGATGGCTCAAAACCAGTCGGGCGATAGGATCAAGGGTGGAAGTCGGAGGGTCAAATGACAACTCGGCAGCTGAGCAAAAACTAATTTTTATTTTCAAGTTAAACAAAGATTAAACTAATCGGACAAACCGGCAGAAGACCACACTATCAAAAATTCACTTAAGAATAACCAGCTACACAAAATTACCAAGAAACTACAAACTAACACGAAAACAACAAACGCTACAAATACCAAAATTAACAATTACAAAGTACATGGGCCTATCTGCAGCAAACTAGAGACACAAAAAGTTGTAAGAAAAACTTAAAAAAGAAAAATTTAGAAACAAATTTGACACCAATTAACCCGGCAATTTAGCCCACATCCCATGATTCCACCGAGGCCAGGGAGTAAGCCGGAATCCCTGGGCAGCTCCGAATATAAAGTTAAGTAAAAATACAATAAATAATCCCCTTTTGATGAAAGTTTAAAAATTAAACAATTTTAAACAAAATATAACACGGTACCGTTTTATTACTCACTGACATCAATAATACAATACACGAAATAAAGAAATAACACTAACTAAATCACTAGGCCTAAAGTATAAAAATAATTAATAACATAATTCAACAGTAGGGGCCTAACAAATATAAAATTTAAAAAAATATAACAACAAAATAGACTAATTTAAGCTAAACAACAATAAATATTAACATAAAAGTTTTTCATTTTCAAGTTTTTTTATCGTTTTATATATATAAGTCCCCTGGCTGTTTCATGAATCACTGTTCAGTCTTATTCTTTTTTTGTTTTTTTTTTTATTTGTCGTAGGTTGTGGCCTAGCGATTTTCTTCTTTTCTTCCTTTTTTCTTCCTTTTTTTGTTGTCCAAAATAATTACAAAAATCACTACCCCCAGCTCAGCCACCGGGAAAAAAATGGAACGCACTGATCTGAGGACAAAAGACTTCTACCCAAAGAAGTAGGTGGGGCAGCAGGGTCGTAAATGGCCTCTATTCATGGTCCTCAGGCCAGGCTAGCAGTGTAATGGTCGACCTTCCCCCGGACGGCAGGCTAAGGGGAAACGTCCCACTCAAGGACCCTGGAGTTTTGAGTCTCTAGCCCACAAACATGTCTTGACGAAGGCGGTGAACAAGTCAAAACGACGGCCAACCTGACAGCCGAGAACTGGAACAAGGAACGACAGAGTCGGAGCCAACGGCCACCACAGTAAGCAAAACGCAGGGCACGAGCGGTTTCAGGCAGCCTGGCAAACCACGACGAACAGTAACAAAACCGTACCGGTCAAACGACCCGGTACAATACATAATTTCAAAGATTATTAGATAGTTATATTTGCGATTTTGAACGTATTTTTAGGCGAGTATAAATTATTGTACGACTATGGGATGAGTGAGAATGACCTGTGTAGTCGCGTTACTAACTGAGTTCGACTGTTCCTTAGAAAAAACCATTAATTATTTTTTTCCCAGCCCAATAGCTAGGGAAACTAAAGGACCTAAAGATTTGCGTGGAATTCGAACTAAGTAGTGTTGGTCTGATTTGCAGCTAATTGACATGTCTGATAATCAGTTCTTTCCCCTACACAAAATCGAGACACTGATTACCACCCAACATTACACTGATTACACCCCATACTTCTGTAGTTGTGTCTACGCCGATGGTGACGATTCAGCGGACGCTGTGTCGTATTAAGAGGACCGAGCATGGAACCTATCCCCTACAATCTCCACAACACTTTGTCCCCAAGTAGCTGGGTTACAGCACTGCACCACCAGTGCCGACTTACATAGATATAACTGCTTAACGACTTGTTCGATTTTGATTTCCCTCCGTTCGTTGGTTCTATAATTATGTCTTACAGTTTTAGAAATCCTATAATAAACTAACATTACCCATAACATGATTTAATAAATATTAATTTGATAATCTTACTGTACTTTTAGCTATCATGTTTTAATTTTTAAAAATATTTCCATTTTAGACTCCAATTAGAAGACCATTACAGGGTATACGCGCGTATGGTGTACATACCAAGAGTTCTTTTCCATTCTTCTCAGTTAATTCTTCTATAGATATTGTCTTATATTGATATCCTTAACTATACATCAGACGAGTATGCATGAAAACAAGCTTACCAGTCTTAAATGTAGAATTAGCCATTGTGATTAAACTGCTTCCAGCCGTTGCCGATGATCCTGCACCGGACTTTCCTTCTTCCACTTTGGTACGTTTTGCAAGAGGTTCATCCAACTGCATTTCGGATTCCATAGTTCTAAGCCTCTTTCTTCCTTTGACGTTACAGGGATACAATACTCCTGTAGCAGATTCAAGAGCGTATTTAGCCGATAACCCGACAGATCCAATAAGAGAATGATAATTACCAGTAGTAAGCCAATCTGTAGTAAATCTAGCGATAGCGGTCTGGTATGCAGTACGTATATAGTGAGGTTCTGTGGCGTCCTCGTATTACTGGTTGTGTTGTTGCGCAATCCGGTCGTCCATTTAGCACTGGGTTGCCGGGACCGAGGTACCTATGGCCAGGGAAGTTAATTGCACATACTATTGTCAGGTGTACCAACTTCAACCAGCTAATCACCCATGCTCGGTTCGACAACTGCACATGCTGCTTACTCGCCAGGATCTACGATCCACCTACCTACCATCCCGTCCAGAGGGCTCGAAGGGCCTAGTGGACACGGGTCTGGAGCGAGGTGGAAGTTACGAAGCTGAGTTTCGGTCGTGTAATCGACTCGGAATATTATTTGGTTAAAATATATTCGGTTGGCAGCAACTGTGTGACGACTGACGTCATGGTTTTAAAAATTGTATACTAGCATAAAAATGTATTACCTTTTAAGAATGTTCTTGTATGTATTACTATGTACATTTCAACTTCATAAAAGTCATCACCAGATAGATACATGCAAGGCACGAAGATTTCTATGTAGTTGAATTGTGCATCTGGCAATAATAAAGAAGTGTGTTAAAACGTAATATATTATTAGAAATAATTTTTCGCTTTATAGTACTAATTATACCATAGCCATAACTCTACCATATGTTCTTCTTACTCTAGCCATGGTTGCATAACTAACATAGCCCACTTATGCATGAACACGAACCACCAACCCATATACATACAGTGGTAATGGTCCACCCACCCACCTATACACGTAAATAAATACACTTTTTATTGCATAGTAACAATTTTTAACATGTCATGCAATCGTCAACATAATATAAGTATAATATATAACATGTATTAAATTTCTAAAACTAAGCATCAAAAATGGTCATTCACCCCACATTCAAATACATGTATTTCTAACATTCATACAGCCATTCTAACATGTACAAAAAAGATAAAACGCTCATGGCAATATTTCAAGGCCGCTGGCTTTATTTTCAGTTCATTATAGAAGGGGGTTAATAGGACGAAGTGTGGCCACTAGAAAATATAAACTTAATTTAACTAAAAATTAAAAAGAAAATTGAGTCTATCTCATTTATTTGTAAAATTAACAACCCATACACATACAGTGGTATGAATCACACTGCCTTCCTGTCCTGCTGTTTCTTCCCAGTGACTCATCATGAACTAATCCACAGAATAGAAAGCTTAAGACACCAAGAGGTATCTAAGTCGAGTTTTGAATTGCGTTTGGTTGTTAATTGAAAATCCTTCAGGGAGTTTGTTGATTAGTCTGACACCAACCTGGTGTGGCATGTGGTCTGATAGTGGCAATCTGTGTTGCTGTGTTCGGAGGTTGTCCCTGCCTCTAGAGTAGTATTGGTGAACGTTTCTGCCACGAATCAAGGAAGAACGTGTTCTGCAGTATAGTATCACCTCATACATATAAATGCAAGGTAAAGTCAGCAATTTTAACTCCCTAAAAGAATTCCAGCACGACTCTCTATGGTTCAACTTAGCAATTATTCTGACAGCCTTTTTTTGAAGTTTAAAAACTCTTTCAATTTTGCTTTTTGCACAACCTCCCTAAAGTCTCACTCCGTATGCCAGATGTGAATGCACCATGCCATAGTAGACCATGAGTAAGACATTAGGCGCACAGAACTTTGCAAGATTGCGCAACGCATATATGCCTAAAGCAACTTTACCACAAACGTGGTCAATATGGTCGTCTCGTCAGTCCTCTATCAAGGAATTTTGTAAAATTTACCACCTCTAAAGAGTGTCATCCACGATGACATGACGTTGAGAATGGAGTTCATACTGTTGGAGACAAAAACCGATTACGTTGGATTTTGTTTGATTTGATTTTAGATTCAGTTCACTGAAATGTTGAATGCAAGAACTGTTTTCCCTTTAATACAGAGAGTCGTATTATTGGTATATTGAATCAGTTCTGCATTCTGGATCACTGTATTCAATCTGCACACATAGATTAAAAAAAGAAGTGGCCCTAGAATCAAACCCTGGGTGACTCCATGAGTCATTTGAAGTTACATTTGAGATATGTACTCACTGGTTCCAATCTTTAAGATACGAAGTTAGCGAACTGTGTGGTAAACCTTTAACTCCAGATTTTTCTAAAAGTCTCATTTTTTTATTGTCTCATGATGCACAAAATCAAATGCTTTGGAGAGGTTAAGAAAATACTAAGCAACTGTTCTTTACCCTCCAAGACATCGAAAACGGTGTCTAAACGTTTATTGATTGTATCAATTGTAGATCTTTCCTTTCTGAATCCAAATTTCTCTGGTTTCAATAAATTGTGACTCTCTATGAAGCTTGAAAGTCTATCATGGAAGATCCTTTCGTTAAACTTACTAAAGACCGGAAGAATTGAAATGGGACGATAATTGCTTGAGAGTAAAGGGTCGTCTTTTTTGTAATTTGGAATAACTTTTGCAGTTTTCAAAAGTGACGGCGTAGTCTCTTCTCACATACTGGGGTCAAGGCCATATATACAACTGGCTCTCCAGTATAGTTTATGAATTGGGGTTTATTAAACATTGGGTTCGGTGAAGCTACAGTGGAAAAAAATTCTTTTGCTACAGTTAATTTTCTTTTACAGTGGTAATGACCTCCCTTCCCACCCATAAACGTACAGTGGTAATGGCGTGCCGGCCCATCCATCCATACGCGGGACTCAATACCACTGTAGGCCTATGTGTATGGGTGGGTTTAAAATGTCTTGGTTAATGAGGAAAAACCCACACTAAGGAATATTTTTTAAATGAAAATACGTTTCCACGTAGAACTACAAATTCAGGCCAAAATTCATGTTTAAAATCAGACTGTGTATTAAACATTGTATAGTTGTAACAAAGAGATTGGATATTAAATATATAGAAACATCGAATTTCAATTTGACGATAACTGTTTCGCAGGTATATCAATATTTTTTGAAACGAAATTATTTATTATTTTGATTATATAGTTATTTATCTTTTTATTTGGATTGTTTGAGTGAATTAATTACAATTTAGCCACGTTCCCTTTTAAGGGAAATTTTAGTTGGTTTTAGATTAAAAAAATGTGATATTTTCATAGAATCGATTTACAGTAAATTATTTAATTTATGTTGCAAGGTAGTATTGGTTTACATTTTAATAATGTTTCTGGAACAAGTTAAAATATAGTTACATTTTATTATAATTATAAACTACACATATAAATTTAATTTAAAATGATAAAAATAATAATATATTTTAGGTTTTTTCTATCGCGCTTCATAAAATATTCCACAACAATGTAATACAAGTCAATGAGATCACAACAAAGTGGGGCAGTAGGTTGCATTGCTTCAATATTGTAACATCATGAATATTATGTGAGTGTCTGTGGTTCGTGAAGTCAATATGTTCACGTTTGTTACGTTATTATGTTATTGTTTGTTACATAATTATGTTATTGTATATTACGCTACAACAACGTTTTCATTATTCAATAACTTAGGTTGTTACCTTAGTCTTGTTGGTCTTCTTATGATCAGAGAGACAAGGAAAGTATTTATGGGAGCAGTATGATTCAATAAATAATATTACTTTTAAATTGGTTAACTATAAGTTCCTAAACGATTTTTTGTCAAATATATAAAATTGATTTTACATAGTCGTAACTATTTCTGGGATATTTTAAATATAAATTATAAATAAATAACCTGTGTGATTATAATGAATGTATAAAATAATGAATATAGATAGATACATTAGTATTATTTAGTATTTAAAATTAATATATTTATGATGTCACAAATATAGTTAGACATTTATAGTTATTATAAATTGTTTCAGACACGTTTTATTTGCATTATGACGCAAGGCTTATGAGAGAAAGCTATATTCAAGAGTATTACAAGAAAATGATTCAACAGATTTAGTTGTGCAATATAGAGTCAAAAATTAAAGGAGCTTTAATTTACCAGGTGAGGTAAGGGCTAAGGAGCTACTCTCTAATACGTAACATTGGGGTGACTTCCCCAACATTTATTTGAAACCGTTAAATAGCGGTGAAATAATTTGATGAAATTAGTTACGTTGAAATTCAAATGACCGCTACTCTGGAGAGAACGAACCTTTCGAAATCCGGTTTACGGCAGTTAATTTCTCTTGAATAGACATTTAATTTGATATAAACTTAATCTAGGTTTACATTGACTATTTTCGTTCAATTCCTCGTGGGCCGTCCCCCTGAAAAGATGAACTGTCACTGATGGCGTCAAAAAGTATGTTGTTTGTAACCAGGATCATGTACAAGATTTCACTTTTACAAGTGAAGTCATACAAAATTTGTGAAAGTGGAATTTACCATATTTCTCCACACTGTATATTAAAAAAAATCCAGACTTACATCTACGCATATTTTATGAATTCATGTATTTCCTAAATGTGAATCATTATTAAAATATAAGTAAATTAGAAGAAGAATTCTCCTAGTAACTATTATCAATAAAATGATGTCTATAAATAATAGTCTTACAGACATTAAGTTTGTTAGTTAATCCAACCGTCGTTAAATGTATCCACTTGAATAGGTATAAAACTCATTAAGAGATTCTAGTTATTCTTAAGATGGTCATTAACCCATTTAAAACCCATTACACTTAGTTTTAACCCAGTTTACATCACGTACCAAACTGCTTTCAGACCAACTGCGACAGTAAAAATGATTTAATTTAATTATTTATCTTGTCTAAACGTTGATTTTGTGGAGCAGAGAATGCAACATTTCAGTTAAAATAATTGAAAAAAAGTATTGTTCAGTACAAATGTTTCAGAATATTGACAATAATTTTGTTTGTAAATTACTCACAGGTTTTTGTTAATTTACTACCAATGAATGCACAATATAAAATTAACATTAAAAAAACCATCAAGTGTAAATTCTATCCTTGCCAATGTTACTATTACCATATAAATCTAAATCCAAATTCAAAATTATATTATGTCGAGACTTATAGGACTCTAAACGAAATCCAATATCACCTGGGAACAAATCGATAACCTATTTGTGGCCAACAATGCTTCTAAAGAGCCCCCTCACAGATACCTTTACTTCATCTTTTGAGTATTAAAATGTCTGAAGTAAATTTATTTGTGTATATATTTTTTTGTATAAAAGGAGAGACCGATCTCCTACTTAAACTTACTCTATCCATTCCCGATAGACTATTAACCCGCCGGGAAACTTATTCTGATAGTTTAAGGGTACAAGTAGTACAGTACAAGGTGAACATTGTTGATAAACACTATTTGTCCAGGCCGGGATTCGAACCTGTACTATTTCTAAACCAGGCTGAAAGTCCTAACACCTTAGGCCACTCGGCCACTGACTCACCACAGTATAAGGCTAAAAATAAAAAAATGACGATTTAAATTTTCAGTCTATTTAAACAAAAAAATGTTTATGTAATAAATTATTTTGTTATAAGAATTTCCTAACATTATTAGAGTATGACCAGACCAAGCGTTACTATTAGCATTTTATCTAGAAGGAATCAGTCAAACACAGATGGTAACAAAGCCTACATTCATTACTCTCACTAACAAAACATATCTGGCCCTGTATTTTCTTTGCCACGGTTTAATTTATTTCGAATTTCCGTTATATAATATACACGTATATAAAGTTAAATGTTAACAGTGTTAGTGAATTTTATACTTAAAAAAGAGATAATTAAGTCAAGTCAAGTGTTTACGGAAAAGAGAATACTTAATGGGGTTTTAATAATGAACACTCTGAGGTTGGAGAGATACGAATTCTCCAGCGTATAGTTTATTGGGGTTAAAATATAAGCCTGTGCTAATTAGCAAGTATTAACAGTAATATATATCTTACTTATTACATTCACTATTGTAAATAATGTAATGGAGTCATTTATTTATAGAACTAGACGGTTTTGGGAAAAACTGTACAAGTTATTTTGAAATAGATTTAAATATTTTGATAAGATAGATTTTTGGGGTGAAGTGATAGAGAGGATATTGTAGTCTGACCTTCAACACATTATATTAAAATATTTTTTAATTTGAATTTTATGGTGGTGGATTAGTTTTTATACAGAACAAAATTTTGGCAATTTTTTGTGTTAGAAATGGTCTTTCAAGAATATTCAAAACAAAGAAGTTTATTCCACTCCTTTCATTTTTTAGATAATAATAACATTGAATATCACAGAAGGTTCATTTTCTTAACCTTGATTGATGGCATTAATACACTGATTGAACTATCTAATAGCACAGCAATAAGTAAATAAACACGACGTGCTAAGCAATAGTAGCAGACACTTTCAATAATTGATTTAATTTTGACAAAATATTTTCTTCTGTTAATACAAAATTATTTAATGGTCATGTAATCTACTATTGAAAGTTTCGATGTTATATTTCGTGTCTAGTTAATTATGTAAAATTTTAAATGTAATCTGTTTTTAAAGTTATACTAAATTAAAACATGGACTATAGGCCCCTAATTGACTTACATAATAACCGCTGATTACCAGTAATCGAATTGAAAATTATATCCGATAAAGAGTAAATTGTTGGAAAGATTTGATAACATTACAAATAAAGTGAAGTCAACAATTCTTTTATTCGTGTATAAAAGGCAAGTCGTAAAAAGACACGATATGTAGGCCTAAGTAACTGGGTATTTGTGAGAAGGCAGTAAAGTTGAGATAAGGCAATATACCCCGGTGATAAAGGTGAGATAACACTGTGTTTTGTGTTTTGAGGGTGGTGGGCGAGGGGGAGTGGAAAATATCCTGATAAATTTACGATTGGTAGATTTCTTCACTAAACCACTACCGTAAATTGGATTGGTAACTTGTGTCAATTGTGCTTCGTTAAAAAGGTGTTCAATATTTATCCATAGAACTAGTGTATGTTTATACAATATAAGAACAATTAATAATTTAAATAAAATTCAATAAAATTCTAAATTCAAATTCAAAATATTTATTTGTAGTAGACAATTTTTACAATTGTATTACAAAGGTCATATATATATATAGGTCATATATATATAAAAACATATATATATATATATATATATATATATATATATATATATATATATATATATATATATATATATATATATATATATATATATATATATATATGTAGACTATATAATTAAAGTAACTGTAAAGTAAATGTAAATTTAAGTTATTCATTAAAATAGCAAATATTTATGTACTAAAATCTAAAATAATAAATGTCATCTTTATTCTTAATCCTTATTATTCAACTATTGAGAATTCCTCTACAGAGTAAAAAGCTCCATCCAATAAAAAGTGTTGCAGGGAGGCTTTAAATTAAACAGTATACGTATAACATCTTCTCCTTTTTAGAATTAATTTGTTAATTTTACTATAAACATTACTTACTAATGATTAATAAAAAAAGTACTGAACTATGTTTTGTTTCGAACTTCTCATATAATTTTTAAAGTGATTCGTAATCAATTTTTTAAAGCAATTTGCTGGTGTGTAAATAGCACTGGACATGTCTGGGTGGGCTGGTGTGTCAATAGAACTGGACATGTCTGGGAGTGCGGGTAGGCCAATAACACTGGATATGTCTGGGAGTGCGGGTAGGCCAATAACACTGGACATGTCTGGGAGTGCGGGTAGGCCAATAACACTGGACATGTCTGGGAGTGCGGGTAGGCCAATAACACTGGACATGTCTGGGAGGGCTGGTGGGCCAATAACACTACGCGTCTGCGATGGAATGAGGGCAAATAGCTCTGAATATGTCTGGGAGGTCTGGTGGGCCAATAGCACTGGACATGTCTGGGAGGTCTGGTGGACCAATAGCACTGGACATGTCTGAGGCGGCTGGTGGGCCAATAGCACTGGACATGTTTGGGAGGTCTGGGGGACCAATAGCACTGGACATGTCTGGGAGGTCTGGTGGACAAGTAGCACTGACAATGTTTGAGGCGGCTGGTGGGCCAATAGCACTGGACATGTCTGGGAGGGCTGGTGGACCAATAGCACTGGACATGTCTGGGAGGGCTGTAAGCCAATAACACTGGACATGTCTGGGAGTGCTGGTGGACCAATAGCACTGGACATGTCTGGGAGTGCTGGTGGGTATGTGCAGCTCATACATACAACTGACATTGATCAGTCCAAATTCACTAAATTCAAATTATTAAAACAAAATAAAAAAAATAAATATGAATAACATCAAACAATTACTAATAATGAGTACTTTTACATGATTTAGAAAGTATTGATACGAACGGTTCTTTGTGTATATATCGATGTATAAAACCAACCATAGGGTCATTTAAACATGACATTTTGGTGTTGACTGAACAAACGTATGTGTGCTGTATACAATTGCACAGCTACAACATAAAGTTACAATAAAAAGTATTTTCCCAGAAAGAATATGGCGTGGTTATTAGTATTAAAATATTCTAAGGATGAGTGACTTTTGCATTAAAAATATTTTTTGTTTAGTAAATGTATGATTTTACTTTTTGGTATGTAAAGAAGAAAATAAAACTATAAATATAAATGTAGAGAACTTATTGAATTCATAAGTGTATGAGTGGCAGTTTTAAGTTTTGTGTTGGAGCGCCTGTAGCTATGGGACTAAGGCGATGGCATGCCTCACAAACGGTTGGGGTTTGATTCCTGATACGACTACTGAACAGTTCTTGTTCTGACGTTCGCGTGGATCGGAGGTCACGTCAAGGCCTTGGTCCTAGTTAAGTGTTAGAGGTCCTAGTTAAGTGTTAGAGGTCCTAGTTAGTTAGTTAGGGCTACTTTACCTTAACTTCTCCTATTAAAATAAGAAGAACTGTATTTGACTTTTGATTCAAAGTAGAACAAAAATCACTTAATCGTCTCCAAATACAGATTATGTAGCTTATTTTAACTGAAACTCTGGAATATAACACCTTTAGAAAGGGCTTGACTGAGGTCATTAATGACACTAGAAAAATATCCAAGAAACAATTATTTATTAAGGAGAACCTATTACTCCCGAGGAGGGTTCAAGCTACCAGCTGCTCCTAGTTGCCTATTACAGAGGTAACAATTCAGAAAGTTTGATCTATAACTGGGAGGTTGGTGTACGGTGTCTGATCACACTTGCTAGTTAGGGCAGGTGGGTAGGAGAAAGCCCTCAGTAGTGCAGGGCGTGAGTCTAATAAATTATCTCAGAACCTTTGTGTCTCAGGCCAAGACGTGCTTTGTTGAACATCACTAAGAGCCAGTGAGGGTTCCATTAACTATGTTTAGCCATGGGTACCGCCTTCACTATGACATTATTTAGCTGGATGTTACAAAGGTTCAATACAGGCTTTTAATTCAAAGTTTAAATTAGCTAACTATTTCAAAAGAACACAGCGTCTGTTTACAATACGATCTAAAAGTTAACTAACTGTAAACTATTCTAAAAATAACTGTAATTCACAATAGTGGAAAAATAAGATTATCAGATAGATGTTAGAAATTTCAAACATAAAAATGCAATCCTTACAGCTCAAATGTTGGCCTTTGATTGTAAATTTTCACCTAGTTCATGCTACGAATTCTGTTTTTCACATGTAAGTTTAATGTACATTATCGATTTTGATAACATATTTTATTATAAAAAGTACTGGTAATATTTATGTGAAAATGACGAACTCAACTTTCTTCTTGTTTATAGGGTTTTTACGTTATTATAATTTCCAGTAAAAAATTAACATTAATTTACTGTAATAACTATTATGGTAAAAGGAGTTAAAATAAAATTACTGCACATTGATTTCAGCTTTAACCATTTTCGCTATTATTTAAAAAATGGTATGTATTGTCCAGAGAATATCAGTGACATCACAACCTAATGAATATAACTAAATACTTTACAAAAAGGTGCTTGGATTTAAAATAGCTTTACCTCATCTCAGAAAAAAATGTAACAATATTACGATTTCCCAATGGCGGAAAACCAAAGTGTATGGTATCTAAAAGTGGAAGTTACACTTTGTCAGATAAAAAGCAAATAGCATCACATTTCCTACCAAAATATACTTTTAAAGTGATAGTAAAAAAAAAACATTTATCTTTGATTGCAATCAGAAATATATGAGTTGCCTACTAATAACAACGTTCTTTTAAAAAATGTCGTACGTACAAATATAAATACATACATTTTTGTATATACATACTGCTTCTACTAGTGTGTGTTTTTAATGTATGGCACAAGTTTACCTCAACCCATCCACCCACACATGGTACAGTACTCAATGTGTGATAAAATATTTTAAATGTTGAGTACTATTTTAAACCATGTTTGTAAAAGGTTCCATCAAACAATTAAAAAGGGCATAACGTCTATCGATAATTGGGAAATCATCACTTTTGCAGGACACCATGAGCAATCAAATGTACAATTTTGATATTAATAACATCAATTTCCATTATTAAATTTAATTGGTTTCTGTAACTTACAACTAATGCTATGTAAAGTGAGTATAACAATTACCCTTCTTATTTATGTGGCTAAAGTAGGTTAATGAGAAATAACATGCCTTTAATTACTAACCACACACTTAATTCAGTTAACTTACACGTTAAGTGTTAGAGAGGGCTTCTTAGCCCTAACGTCACCTGGTAAAGTAAGACGTTCTTTAACAGCAACTATTAAATTCAATACATATGAATGTTTAATTGCACAAAACTAAAAGCGGAGAACTATTTAAAAAAATTATTGAACTGTAATAGACAACGTTACTTTTACATTTTCTTTGTAAAATATTTTGGGTGTACATTCGTACATTTAAAACGGAGGGTTTAGGGTTTATATATTTTACTTTACTTTTTTTATAGGATAACAAACTATAACTCTTTTGTGCGCAAAAAATATTCTATAACTGTTACTACTATTATTCAAACTTCAATTCAGTTAAGACGCACAGTTGTTAAACAGTAAGAACACTTATAAACAGCGATCACGTAAGTGTTTGGGAGATTAACGCCTGCCACTAGAAGACGCAATATAGGTACCGAATGCATATTGCCTAGCCATGAGTTATCACGGCGTTCCCACTGTAATTGGTATAATGCTATTTTATTTTGTTTAACCTAAACAAATGATAAGAAAGATTGATTTTATTTTTAAAATTAAATTATTTACAGTGTATTAAGTCATTTCATTCAAAATAATATCATAAAATAATTTTTATTTATAAATAAATGTAAATATATTTTTGCAGTAATAAATAGAAATTTTCCTACTATTTATAGACTACGAGTATCTGCTATTTATAATCATAATGTGAGGTATCTGTAGCTTGAGAACTGTTATTATCTTTTAAATAAATAATATATTTATAAGAATAATCAACAGGTAAATTATTTACCATTGAGGTATTTGTTGGAGACACTTTACTTTTAAGATAACCGCCAGTTTCACTAAGGATCTTAAGAACTATAATTAAATTTATTAGAGTCTTAAAGTTTAAAATTTATTTTTGGTGATATTAAATAAACATAATTTTAAAATATTATTGCATTTGTAGTCTATATATTATTATTAAATGATATACATAATTGTGTTTACGTTATGATCCCTGCAAATATACGAATTAAAATTGACACGTATCTCAGTTAAACGTGTCTCAATTTAAACAATAATTCTCATAACCAATTTCACCATATATATTGATAATACCATCGTAAAGAGCAAATAAAAATATATCCACAGCATTTTTATATAAGGAAATATTTCCTTACATTTACATTTTTTCTCGATTAAAAATGAGTAATATCGAAACGAATGAATAAACATTGTGACTTTTTTTTAAAGTAGAAGCCAATCTCCTCTTTAATCTTTTTCCAACAATCCCCGATAGATATGTGCGGGGAATCTTACTGAACCCATTCTCCAATCATCTGTGCGAGGAACTTATTAGAGTAAGGAGGAGAACCAGTTAAAAGTATTATTAAAAAAGTAATATTGTTTAAATAGAGAACTAATTATTAGAAAATTAGGAATTAAAATTGAAACATGTCTCAATTATAGATCTACACAACTATACCGAAAACCTAATTTTAAATATAACTAGCCTTAGGAACAAATAAAAAGAGATACACACATCATTTTTATTTAAGGAAAAAAATGATTTTTTCCTTTGCAAAATAATATAAGTTTGCTTACGTTTATATTTTTCTCGATTCAAAATGAGTAATTCGAAACAAACAAATAATAATTGTGACTTTTTTGAAGTAGTCTCTTTAATATAACTCTAATAATTCCATATAGACTAATGATCTGTGCGAGGGAACTTATGGGGGCGAACCAGTACAGTACAAAGTGAATATTACAGATAAAAACTTCCAGTCCAAGTCGGATTCGAACCTGTACTGTTCGAACGTTATAAAGTCCTGTTTTATCAGACAACTCGGCCACAGGCTAGTCCTAGTTTTTTGAAAAAAACCTCGTTTACCCTTTATCACTATTATAAAGAATTTATACGTTTTTGTTATTTTTTCTTGAAATTTGATATCTTATACTAAAACATTCAATTTACATTTAAAACGTCAATGAATTGCTAATATGATAGTACCTGCATTGATCCTGCACCTTAAAATCCACCAAAACCGCATCATACTAATTTAAATCGATATATTTATAAGAAATGAAACCATTGATTTAAAATTATGTTTTTTTACAGTATTGTCTACAGGATGGTTTTATTTTTGTATGTTTAATTTTTTACTAAGAAAATTGGCTCAGCAAACTATGTGATTAACTATACATAGTTTTTAGTGAAAACTTCTAGTAAATATAAATTATTATTTGTAATACATATTTTCTCTAGTTAGACAATCTGAACTCTCAAAGGCTTGGTTAGTTAATGTCCCGGTATGTTGTAGTTTAACTATAACTGAATAAAAGTAATGTAATATTTAGCAGCAATATACCAGTAGTTTACTAACAATCTGCATTAACTCTAAAATAATATTTGACATGCTTATTAACTATTGCTTAGTGAAACATTTTCAGTCCAGGGCGTGTATCATATTTATAAATTTCAACAAAATTTTATTATAGATTTTAATATTTAAAACCTGCAGACGATCTTGTATTACATTAAAAGAGAGTGAAAAAAGCAACGGTAAATAATTTCTGATGTTGATTTGTTATATAAACATAACCCAATGACAATCTGAAAAATCAATAACCATTTATTTAATTTATTTATATAATTATAAAAGAATATTGATTTAACTTGCCAAATTTAACTAGTAGTTATACACACCAAATATAAAAAGAACAGTGTAAAAATTGTTCTTTGATAACCTGTCCCAAAAACTTGAGATGACAGTTTGTGGAATGTTATCCCGACCCTTGTCAAAGACATACAAGCAAACCACCTTTCAGACAAGTATGTCAACATTTTCCATTTTAACGGCACTTGTGTTAGTAGACTATGAGTAGTATGTTAAATAGTGAAATTTGTATTACTTTATAATTAAATTAGAAGAATAACGTTTTATTCTAGATAACAATTATTTAACTTCGTATCATTATTGTTATAGTTTATTTTGGACTGAAATTGTACTTTACCACCTACACAGTTATTATGTAAATGTTTTTTAATTAAAGTAAATTATCATATTTAACTACATCATTAAAAAAATTATTTATAGGTTTTATAGCATATGGATATATTTCATTTACCTGATATGACAAGCAAAATTATATTCCTTGAAAAAAATCATTAGTATTAACTTATCAGTCTTTGTAAAATTACTCAGTTTCTTTGGATAAATGTGAAAATGTTCATTATAATCATAAACCACATTAAATATTCTCTTTCAATTAAATTAATTCCACACTTAACAAATTGTTGCCCTATCTATAAGCGTATAAAATTCCGAAATTTATGCTCCTTGTATACTAAGATATAAACAAAGTGAAAAAATAACCTCAAATATAAAATATTTTTTCAATGAGTTAAAAAATTTAAATTAATATTTTCTTATCATGCACGTTAAAAATATAGGACAGCTGAATACTTTATTATATTAGAAAATAATAATAGGAAACAACAATAACTTACAATTTACCTAACACACATTAATAGTAAAGATAATACATATATTTATCTATCTTATGAATATATTTAAATATAAATTTGTGAATGTATTTTTCTTTCTAATAGTAGTTTTACTGTACATATTAAAATACAAATAAAATCAGAACAATTAGACCCTTTGTATAAAATATTGTAATGAAACCACTATAAATTATTTTAAAAAGGTCGAATTGTAACGATATGAATTCAATTTAATAAGAATTAGCTGCAAGATTGCTAGAAACTTTAAACGTTTTAAGTAAGTTATAGATATTACAAGTATGCCTTATATCGTACATTCTATATTACAAGTATGCCGTATATCGTACATTCTATATTACAAGTATGCCGTATATCGCACATTCTATATTACAAGTATGCTGTATATCATACATTCTATATTACAAGTATGCCGTATATCGTACATTCTATATTACAAGTATGCTGTATATCATACATTCTATACTACAAGTATGCCATATATCGTACATTCTATATTACAAGTATGCCATATATCGTACATTCTATATTACAAGTATGCCGTATATTGTACATTCTATATTACAAGTATGCTGTATATCATACATTCTATATTACAAGTATGCTATATATCGTACATTCTATATTACAAGTATGCCGTATATCGTACATTCTATATTACAAGTATGCCGTATATCGTACATTCTATATTACAAGTATGCCATATATCATACATTCTATATTACAAGTATGCCGTATATCGTACATTCTATATTACAAGTATGCCGTATATCGTACATTCTATATTACAAGTATGCCGAATATCGTACATTCTATATTACAAGTATGCTGTATATCATACATTCTATATTACAAGTATGCCGTATATCGTACATTCCATATGACAAGGATGCAGTATATCGTACATTCTATATTACAAGTATGCCTATATCGTACATTCTAAATTACAAGTATGCCGTATATCATACATTCTATATTACAAGTATGCCTATATCGTACACTCTATAATACAAGTATGCAGTATATCGTACATTCTATATTACAAGTATGTCGTATATCGTACATTCTATATTACAATATGCAGTATATCGTACATTCTATATTACAAGTATGCAGTATATCGTACATTCTATATTACAAGTATACCGTATATCGTACATTCTATATTACAAGTATACCATATATCGTACATTCTATATTACAAGTATACCGTATATCGTACATTCTATATTACAAGTATGGAGTATATCGTACATTCTATATTACAGGTATGCCGTATATCGTACATTATATCTTACAAGTATGCCGTATATCGTACATTCTATATTACAAGTATGCTGTATATCGTACATTGTATATTACAAGTATACCGTATATCGTACATTCTATATTACAAGTATACCGTATATCGTACATTCTTTATTACAAGTATGTAGTATATCGTACATTCTATATTACAAGTATGCCGTATATCGTACATTCTATATTACAAGTATGCAGTATATCGTACATTCTATATTACAAGTATGCCTATACCGTACATTCTAAATTACAAGTATGCCGTATATCGTACATTATATATTACAAGTATGCCCATATCGTACATTCTAAATTACAAGTATGCCGTATATCGTACATTCTATATTACAAGTATGCCTATATCGTACATTCTAAATTAGAAGTATGCCGTATATCGTACATTCTATATTACAAGTATGCCTATATCGTACATTCTAAATTACAAGTATGCCGTATATCGTACATTCTATATTACAAGTATGCAGTATATCGTACATTCTATATTACAAGTATGCCGTATATCGTACATTCTATATTACAAGTATGCCATATATCGTACATTCTATATTACAAGTATGCCGTATATCGTACATTCTATATTACAAGTATGCCGTATATCGTACATTCTATATGACAAGTATGCCGTATATCGTACATTCTATATTACAAGTATGCAGTATATCGTACACTCTATAATACAAGTATGCAGTATATCGTACATTCTATATTACAAGTATGCCGTATATCGTACATTATATATTACAAGTATGCCGTATATCGTACATTCTATATTAAAAATATGCCGTATATCGTACATTCTATATTCCTCGTTTTATAATCAATAATTATGTACAACTTGCAATAGTGCTATAAATAGAGAATTTAGTTAATTTATGAATACACATATAAATAAAGTTAAGATCTCCTTTACGATGAAATTGTAAATTATCGGAACCTAAATAAAATTCAAACGAATAATATATACAAATATTGTGGTGTACACGTCCCATATTGTATTATTTTACTAAAACTTATTTTCAATAACACTTTACTGATGAATGAAGCATTTTAGAAAATCTAACGGTGCCTAATGATAATTCCCACTAAAGCACTTTTATAAATCATAAAGTGAACGATCTAGACTCAGGTAGTTTGATAGTGACATCATCAACATTCACGTTTACCAACTTAGCGGAAGGAAGGCTATAAATTTCCCGTCACTCCAGATTCACTAAACTTAGGAAATTGCCAATTATTTTAAAGTAAACAATTACAATCCCAGAAACTATTATAACAACATATTAGAACCTCTTGAGCTTGATGATTCTGGAATATCGTCAATGTAGCAGTTTTACCAATGTATTTAAAGTATTATAGAACATAATATGTTGTAACAGTTGCCACAAAGTATATTTGGACTGTCTTCTCTTGGTTTTTTTGCAGACAAAAAAGAAAAGCGAAGTATATTTGCATTGATTATGTGGTAATTTACTAAAATGCTGTATCAATATATCGTAATACTTATTCATATATATTATTATTATTATATATTCATTATATATTATTATTCATATATATTAGTACAGTGTCATTGTACGTGTATGGTTGGGTGGGTGGGTCAGTGTCATTGTACGTATATGGGTGGATGGCTGGGTCAGTGCCAATGTACGTGTATGGGTGATTGGGTGGGTCAGTGCCAATGTACGTGTATGGATGGGTGGGTGGGTCATTGCCAATGTACGTGTATGGATGGGTGGGTGGGTCAGTGCCCTTGTACGTGCATGACGGGTATTTGTTATATACGTTATTATTATACCTTCGTGTTACAGCGAAACACGTAGATGTTTTATGAGTGCACTTTATATATATATATATATATATATATATATATATATATATATATATTAATATAAATTTAAAAATTAGGGCTACTTACATATTTTTAGGATGTAATCAAATTCAAACTGAGTACTCAAATAATAAAATTCAATTATTTAATTTATACTTAAAAATTACCATGAAGTTGAAATATGTGTGAATCATTTTTAATAAAAAATTTTAGGGTACTCGGTTTGAATTTTATTACATTCTAATATATATATATATATATAAAGAATTTTTTAAAGATATGATGTTTAAGATTATCTTTATGCTTGACTTTGTTACCATAAACAGCATTAAAAAGAGCTTACAAGATGTGAAACGCTAAACAATAGTAAATAATATATGTTTCAAATAAAAAAATATTTGGTACATGTAGAAAGATGAACAAATAAGAGGAATCGACATTATAGGTATTAATTTAACTGCTTTAGAATAAAACTAATCAGAAATTAGCTATAGTAGCTTAAAATACTATTACATTTAGTTTACTTTTTGAAATTTGAATAATTTATGCAAAATAATAATGGACTCAATAATAATGGCTTTTATTGCCATTTTCGTGGTTTTAGAATCTACTTTTTCAATTTGTAAGGGGTACTTTATTAATTACATTTTTATAAAAAAACTTGTTTATAACGTAAATGTCAACGTATAGGTAATGATCGTATACAGCATTATTTTTGCAAGGAAAAATACCTCTTATATATGTAAATTTATTTTTCTAAACGAAGTAGTTTTGTAAAACTAAGTTTTCTTAAGCCTAATGTTAAGCCCAAGTATTGCATTCAGTTAAAAAAGTTTAAACAAAAAACATCTATTCTAATATCCTAATTATTACACTTTCGTTTAATTCAACTATTCAAACCAAAATAGAAAAATATTTTCGTTTTCAATACATCAATAATAATTTAGGTATATGAACAAATACAACAAATATTTAAAACATAGATGCTTATAATTCATTAAAAAACACTTCATTGACCAATCCACATGGACTACAGGCCTGTGGCCTGTGCGTGGACTTTATTCAACGAGATAAGTACCAACCGTTAACTCAGTTGGGGATTTGAAACTTGGACAACCACTCTCCATAGTCCGAAGCATTAGCCACACGCTGGCTAGAGATGTTCATAATTTAAGAAAATATGAATATAAAAATACGAGCAAAGCTTTGTAAGTTGACACAAAATGAAATAAAGAAAACAAAGTAGACGATAACAAATTATTTGACTCATTGATGTGAATTTCAATAAAACGAGCCAAAATGCTATACTGAAACGACAAAAGAAAGGTTGAGTGTAAAGGAAACATTCCTTTAAAAATACGTTGCGTTTAGAGAGACAGAGACACTATTCTATAATATAAAATTCATTTTTAGAAATATTTATTTGCTACTTAATACGTACTAGTGATTTTATTTAAATTATTTTTAAATATGTTTTTCCTACAGTAGATTATAAGTTGTTTTCATTAATGAAATTTTATTTTTACTTAAAAATCAGTAATATATTAATACTTGTACATATGCTTTCAGATTAACAAGTATTAATTAATTGTTAGCTTTGAAAACCCAATAAAAATCGACTCTTAAATAATAATGCTGGCAATGGAAGTAACTCAAATAATACTCAAAAATGTCTGTTACAGAGAGTCTACAATGACAGACGTTGTAATTACGGTCAAACACCAATTAAATTTCCAGCAGGCAGCAACAGTGACCACGAAACTGTGAAGGCTTTTGTCACCGTGAAAGCTTAACTGTTATGGCATTGTCACTGTGACAGTACATTATTTGTCGACTAGTCTTTGGTGAGGCTTTATCAATTAATTAATGATGAGAAAACTGGTATCTGTTTATCACGTAATATGTTGTTATTAAGTCCTTGCTAAGTAGAAACGAAATAACTCCGGTCATTTCTATAGTATGGAAGCAACTGCATTGTTTATAGTTATCATCATTTATGTATTTATTATTAAATTAAATAGTAATTTATTTAATTTTGTTGATTAATAAGACAATACAGTAATTGTAAAGATATGTCCGAAAAGTAATACGTTTGAAGAAAATTAATTAGTTTTTCAGTAATACAATTTTCAAAATATTAGCAATTTAAAATTAAAAATCCCAAATAACTCCTAAACCAATAATTACACTAGCATATGATAGTCTTAAATCAGCTGATTAGTACAAGAATAATGTTTATTTAAACAGCTGATTTAAGACTATCACATTTACCTTATTATTATCAGCTGTAACATTTGTGTTCCACATTGTACTGGCATATTGCATTGTACATATTGTCACATAAATTATCATTTATTTGTTATGCTTCATCCGATTTTTGAAAACGTTATAGAAATGAATTTGTAATTACATTTTCTAAAAAAAAATTATTTCGTATAATTTTTAATATGAGATTGGTTTAGGAGTTATTTAGGATTTAAAATTGTAGATGGCCGCCATTTTGAAAATTTTGTACTGGAAAACCAATAATTTTTCCCTAAATGTACGTTAATTTTATAAAGAGCCATGCTTAATTACAGGTTATTACCCTTTTTTGCTTTTGGGATATACATTTAAAAGGGGGAAACACAACAAAATGGCGGCTGAAAGGATAACCAAGGTGTTTTAAACAATTTAAATATGATATTTGTGATCCTAAATGAACCAGTAACAACAACCAAGAGAGTTTATCAGGGAGTTTGTTTGTCTTCCTTATATATACTGAGTTTGTAGTATATACTGAGTTTGTATATCTTAGTATATACTAAGATATACAAAGATGATATCTTTGTTTTTGTGTAGGCATAAAAATACAAGATATCGTAATGATTAACAAGATAACCTTAAGTTTCAACACATTATGGACCAATTAAGAACAGAGGAAAATTATAACTTAAACTTCCAGGTTTTCAGTGCTATAAGTTATAAATTAACTGTCCAATAGGGCTTAGAAACAACCATGAACACTAGTCATTTTCCAAAATTGATGACGTAATCAGCAGCAAACTGTTCGTAATTGGACAGAAGTTGACTCCTTGGTTTGGACTGCTAGTTAATTTACTACCTGAGTTAACAACAGAGACAAACTACAAACGACAAACACAACGGTGAAATGGATTTTCTCTAAGCTTCCATTTAACTTGATTATTTATCGAAGTACTTATAAACATTAAACTCTTTTTATTTACTTTTATGAAAGCTGAATTATGTTGACTCCGACTTCTCTTTTAGTTTCGATAAAATTGAAATTTGTTCTCACACTAGTAAAATGTTTTTATAATAATATATAATTGTTTTATGCTGTCATCGGGGATGTATATATTTAAAGTCAGCCAGTTATTTTATTTTTATTCTGTTAACATGAGTTTAATTTGTTTTATTATTACTTTTGTTGTAAGTGTGTAATAATAATGTATCAGAGAAGTAAGATTTACAAAATAAAAGAGTTTCTGAGCGTCTTTATAATCCTTAGTACTATTAGATCCAACCTTCACTGGTACATTGGGTAATATGCCAAACAAAAATAATTAACTTAAATCATTAAAAAAGCTTATCTAAAGCAACCTATGGTATGATTTTGGGGGTTAAAAGTCATACCATAGGTTTTTTGGGGGTTAAAATTTGAGGTTTTATTCAACGAAAAACAAGTAATTATGTGGCTCTCAAGTTGATTAAATAGACACTGGTGATTCGTATGTAACGAAATATTTAATATTGCTATAGAAAATTCTAACACTGTTTACGAAGTATATAATTAAAATTGGTTAAAGTTATAAATTGAAATTTAACACTAAAAACTAAAATTTACGTAGTACGTACTGTTAGGTTGTTAGTAGGAAAAATAATATTAAAAATAGTTAACTATAATTAGGGATGTCTATTTAGGCGTCCTGTTGAGTGAGTAATTTAGTTCTAGATTTCACACAGAGCAATATAAGATACTGTAAGAGTAGCAAAGAGGTTGCCTCACTAACACACATATAACGTGTTTCCCTCCCTCTCTCCTCCCCCCCAATGTTCCCACCCGCTTCACCCCGAAAATCCTATAGAGATATATAACTGATAGGTTGCAGTGAATAGTGTATGAGAGAGTCATAAAAGTCATGAGTTTATGATATATCACGGATCATTATGATCATGTGATATCCGTGTGAAATATCTATTTGAAACCTAGTGAAATATCCATGCTTTTTATTAGACTAAACTTATTTTTCATATATATGGTTATAGAGGGTCATTAAAGGAATATAATACAAGTATTCCATTTACACGTATCCATAAGCATTTCCCCAGGATATACTAATCAAAACCAAAAAAATCAGAAAAAATAAAACAGTTATAAATTGAAAACAAAATTCCTTGAATGAATGTATGTACATTTTTCTGCTAATCACGAATATGACACCCAATTCATCATACGAAAAATAATACGTAGTTGAGATATTTAACAAAAAGTTAGTACGTAAGTTAGGTTAGGTTTTTTTTCTTTTTTTTTTTTCTTTTCTAATTAAATTCCGATCTCGTTCTTAACTTCACTCTGCCCATTCCTCATAGACTATTGATCTGTGCGAGGAACTTGTTCAGACAGAATAAAGGGGCAAACCAGTACAGTAGAAGGTGATCACTGATACCCAGTATTGACAGATAAAATGTACTAATCTTAGGTAATTATTCTAACCTAACCTGACTGTTTTGATGAATATTTCAGTTAATATTTGTTGTATGAGGATAGGGATATTAAATTCATATTTATGAAGAAAAAAGCATAATTATAATTTGATATACGTTATTTCATTGTAATAAAAAATATATATTTATAAAAAATTGCCATTTTCAGAAAATGCTACAGATTCGTATTTGTAAAGTTATTATGTATTGACTTTTTTAATCTATTTATTTTTTTATTATTGTGATAATCTGATGGGACCCATACATCCAATGTTTACTAAATAGAAATTATTTTGGATTGGGGATTGGAAAAAATATGGCACATATATTTTATATGTAGTTCTCTATTGTTTGGAAAATGAGCTCGCTAATAACAATTTATAAACAATCTAAACAGCTAATATCGCCTGTTTAAAATTTAAGACATATTGTTAACTTTCAAGTAATTTATTCTATCCTTCATTATGGGAAACTAATGGCATACTTATATCGTGAATATTTATGAAACAAAGACCAGCTGGCTTTTAACTATGTCCTGTAGTCGTGACCTTACACATTAATTATGTATTGGTGTAATGTCCTTGATTAGGAAATCATCGAGTGAATAACATTTTAGCAAATTACCACTATATATAATTTTATTTTAGTACGGAATTCAGTACTATAAATATATAAATTAAGATAGGTTTTAGTTTATTATACATTTTAATCACAAAAAAAATTTAAAAAATATTGCTCATGTATTTTCAAAGTTCTTAGATGCATTACGATCTGGCATTTGACAATTTTGTTTATTATAACTATTTTTAGTTATACCATTGATTTTATACACTAATAGATCTCCCATCCAATGTTACATTTTGAGTCTCAAAATATCAGCTGTTTTTTAGGTCCATTGTGGAGCGCTAGTGTAGTCCCACGTAAATGTAATGCAGTTTAAACCAGCTGTGGTTGCAGGCCACTAACTAACAAAATTACTGCCACAAATATTCCTATAAGATGGTTTATCTATTGTAGGTTTATATAGTCAATGTTATACTAAATTACTGATTGATTATAAGAGGGCTTTAACACAAGAGTACCAGAACATTGAAATACCCCTAATGATAGTAATAACTCCTGAGTTCAAAGTTATTTTTTTCATAATATAAAGTTATTTTTTTTAATTCCTTAGTTCGACATTTTTAAGTAAACGAGCTCCAGTAAAGTTTGATCATATAAGTTATCAATTAAACATTTTCCTTATTATTTGAAAAAAAATATGTATAGTTTTAACTTTATCAAATATTTTGATATAATTCGAAAATGAAGATCTCCTCAGAATAAGTGAAAACCTTGTGCTTCATTTCATTTAGAAGTTATAATTTGTAAGTGTATTGTATGTGGCAGCTGATACAATTTACTCTCAACATGTTGATGAGTTTTTTACATGGGAAATGTTAGCCATAACATTATTGAGAATTTTAAAGTACATTGGAATTTTATCATTATTTCAATTAACACAGAAGCGATGTTTGCAATTATTTTAGATATTTGCTAGTCTAGTTTTAATCTAAAACTCTCATTTGTTTGAGCAATTATTCATTACTTGAGGGGCATCCTTATAATTTACCTTCTAGATAATTTATGTACTTTCTATATTATCAATGTGTAAATAAAATAAAATAGGGATAATAAATACATTCCATTAAATTTACTCTCATATTCCAGTAGTATATAAATGTCCATTATTTAATAACATTCCATATAATTTTATTATATTTGGCCAAGACTGTCCTGTTTTATTTATTAATCGAAACATATATTAATAGAAATTTATGAATTTTATTTTTATCCTAGGAGTTCCATTTGAAAAAAATCCTCTTTACTATCAATTTTGAGGAGGAATGACGTATTTTTGTGAGTAGTATTTAGTTAATTGTCACTACAAGAGAGCCATTGGCCGAGTGCTCGAATGTGCCAGGACTTCGTACCCGGGCTATAGATAGCGTGATTCGAATCTTGTCCTTGACTGTTAGTTTTTATCAGTAATATTCACTTTGTACTGTACTGGGTCTCCCCCTTACTTTGTCTGATAAATTCCCCGCACAGAGCCATAGTCTATGAAGAATCGGTGGGGAAAAGTTAAATTCGATATTTGTTACTCCTTAAAAAAGGTGATTTATCTTATTGTTGCTCACTACAAAATTTTTAGGAGATTTAAACATATTTGGGGGGGGGGTACAGATTTATTATGTAGGACCTCTAACGTAACTTGCAGAATTCGTTAAAAAAACTAAATACATTTTAAATCGTAGAATTGTAAGTAAAATAATGAATCCCAAATTTCAAAGACTATTTTTTGCATTCGATAAAGTAGAGTATATACGAAGTCACTACAAAACAAACCTTAAACAGTATTACACCTCTAAATCCTTGGATACAACAGTTTTCAAGCCCTGTTTTGTTGCCTAAGCAATAACACTAACCTCCCTTTATAAAGGGAACCAATTTGGCGTAGCGGGCTGTTACAATTCTCTAAACCAATCCCAGTCAGTTTTGACGAGGGAACATTGCAACGGTGTTACGTTTAACGAGTCATTCTAGCGTTTAGAAGAAAAAAATACTTAAATTAGGAGAGGGTTTCCTCACTCTTCCGTTAAATCTCCAACATTATGTTTTTCGTTACTGCACTACCCCAACTTTTTTTATCGCAATTATGGTTAGGTCAGGTCAGGTCAGTTTAGGTGGCTAGTTGATCACAAACTGGTAAATCCAATGATTGACTTACCGCCGAATGTGTAAGTTCTTGGAAAGCAATAAGATAAGGCACAGGCCAGCGATATCAGATTCCTAGCGGATAAGGAATACCACAGTGGACGTAAAAGTTATTAATGAACAGATTTTAGAGCAATAGAATATTTTATCAAGCGATAGTGAATGTATGGAAACAAAAAAAGGAGTTTCAGTGAATTAATGGAAATGATCCGAGAGCAATCATGATTCCGTTAAACGTTTGGTTGTTCTAAGATGTCAAATACATAAGAAACAAAAATATTTACTGTTTAAACTATTATAGTTGTCCATAATTTCTTTTATCGATCTATAACATCAAAAATAAATTTAGTTTTAGTTTGACAGAACTTTTGCATTTCCTTTTTGAACGTTATAATAACCTATATTGTCAATTAATTATTTTAGGCCAAAAAACTTAAATGAGTCTTTACAAATAACTAAGATAACACATTTTACTACTGATGTATTACAACCTATTAGGTATGTTTTGTGAAGTGGAGGCTACAGTTCTTGCCAACCTGTACACGAAGGTACGTTCGAACCATATTCTCTTGAGGGAAATTCTAGAACGGTTCTCCTGAGTGATATAAAGTCTTTGCTGACAGCGAGCGGAACAATACTCTCTCTGATGTAGTTGATATCACGCCTCTTACCAGCTTTTTAAACAATGAAGTTGTCTGGAACTTAAGAGTCATGGTCTGATAAAACCCAAAAGTCTGTGATACTGGAGCTGGTGCTCATCGGACTTCGAAGTCCATCATTATGCATCAACGTTTGAGCTTCCAACGATTAAAAAAAATATACCTGCATTTGTATTTTATGTGAAACGGGGAAATTAAAAGACCACCAAGCTATCCTCTGTATTTTTAATTCTTCAAAATCGCCTTCCACTACACGGAACGTTTTAGCCCAGAGTTTTAGGCCCAATGTTGCATAAAACCATGGTATCTAACGATTGTACATAAGTCCTTTTCAGTAATACTAGGCTTAACATTTAGAAACAGAATAACATATGATGTTAGTATTTCAAAAGAAATAAAAAATCAGTGTATTAAAAAAAAGAAAAAACAAGATGTCATTAAAATTTACTAATAACAAGATTTATTTGAATCTTAAATTTCTGATTGAAGTATAAATTTACCTTTACCCAGTAATTTGTACTCTCCTTGGTATTATCCATAGTATGACAATTGTTTACGACAGTATTAATTGTCCAATATCTAAATTTGCACCAGTCTATGATAAAGACTGTTTTAATAAAAACAATTTGTATTCTAGTTTACTCTTTTATATACACCTCAAAATGCAAAATGTAGACTAAGAATCAGTGTTGTAGATAACAATACTACCACCTACATATATATATATATATATATATATATATATATATATACTACGCCAAGAGTTTCATATAATGTGAAAGAAACGACAAAGAACCTCTTTTTGTTCTGTAAACTTTTATAAAGAATAATATATTGAAGTTGTTTTTGAGTAGTTTGAGATTGGAATAACAGCTCAGTCACTCAACTGTGAAAATCTGTATGCTTTTTATTTGAACAATAAAACTGCAAACATATTATAAAAACTCCTGCTTCAAACACAAAATATTATGCGGTCCTTAAGGTATATATAAAATAATTACTAACATTGTTATAAAAATATATGGAATGTAGGCCTACCAAGAAATCAAAACAAACATACCATACAGTAAGGCCTACTTAATGAAATTTACATCAATAATAACTGAGACTCACGTATTTTTTTATTAGGTCATATATATATCTATAATAAGTTTTAATGTAAACGCTGATATATGAAAACATTCAAATAACGAGTGTAGTTGTGGTGTTCTGTGTAAAATAAAACTTCATTATCTTGCAGTTATTCAAACGTGTCGCAACCTGTTAAAATGTGAGGAAACTAGGTTATATTAATGTACCAACTTCCAGAAAGGGACTATGTGCTCATTAATTAATTATGTAATGAGTAGTTTTACATGAATATGTGATGCATAGTGTGTTACTTTGTTCAATTAATTACATTTATTTGTCTCCATTTCTTATTACTATTTAGAATAATGATTTTGCATAATGGCAAACTAATATTGTAACATGTTTTAATAGTTTTAAAATAAGTATGAATAATGTTTTGAATGATTCGTTATGTGCTATCCATTGAAAATTAAAAAAAACCCAAGTATTTCGCTATTCATAATTAGACACTCATCGTAGGATAAAGCGAATATGAGGAGCGAATGAATGTACATGAACGAATGTAGTCATTGTTACTAAGTAGGTTTGTTCCTAAGAAATAGCTATTTATTAACATCTAAATAGCTAGAGTTAAGGAACAAACATCAGGAGAGGAACAAATATAAGAAGAGCAATTCGTGGAATCCAAACCACGTAGTATCGGTCTGATTTTCATCTGACAAATTTTCTTCTCTTCACAACATCTGGATCCTGACTATCACCCAACACGGACACCTCAGATTTGTTGTATTGTCCATGTCGATGGAAAGGAGGAACGGAGGCGTGTCAGTGTTAGGACTACCGAGTAAAGTAGGTATTGCCTATTAAGTGTGGTTACTTTATATTTTTCTATCAAACTCGTCAATTATTCAATTGTTACTTTTAGCACCTTGTAAGGCAAAATTATTTTAAATAGTTTAAATATAAATATTAACTCTATCAAATTACTAGTTCGTGTTTATAGTAGGAAACGTTACATAATGATTATATGATTTTACGCAATTTACGAATAAAATTATTTTTTTTCTAAACAAAAACAATGTTTTTTATTTCGTTTACTTGCACAGTTCACTTTTTCATTTATACTGCCCGTAACTTATTAGAGTTATGTCAGGGCTGAAAACACTATTCACTCATAAATGGGGATAACAATCTCTCAGACCCAGCCAGTCTGGTGCAGACACCGTGATTTGACTGTAGATAACACACAACAAGGCAATTTGTAGCATGGCTGCTTCATATACATTGGTGAGTGATTGAACTGAACCCAAAATAGAGGACTTAAAAAATAGAAAAAATAATTAAAACCTATGTAAAACCGTTTAAAGCACATTATTATCTATCAAATTGAGAATATTAAACTAACTTATAAAATAATAAGATTGGTTGATAACACATATTTTACATTCAGGTTAAGTGTAAGAAGGGACTTTTTAGTCCCAACTTCACCTGATTAAATAAAGTAGTTTTTAATTTCATTTCATCAGTATCTTCGTTTCCTTTTCAACATTCCAATTCCAAACTATTTTATTTACCAGATTAAAAAAACTGTCCACTTTTCAATATTCTGCTTTCTAAGACTTCTCTTGTTGTGTATTTTTTAAATTTTACTCCCTAGATTACAAAATTCATCTAACTTTTCAAAAACATTTCCTTTATACTTGACACCTCTTTTTCTCTCCCTTCTGTTTTCTCTGCCTTTACTCTGTATTACCTTACATTTTTGTACGTTAATACCTAACCTACCCATCTTTGTTACCGGTGACTAATTATTCAAGTCTCGTTCTATATATTCTTCATCTTCCCATATAATTGAGCCATCTGTACATATTCTAATATCTTCAGATCTTCTGCTCCTCCGTTTCCTTGCACTTCTGAAATAATTTACAGTTGACACTAGTGGCACAGAGCTGGAAATCAGACCACTGCTTCGTGGCGAGGGTTCAACGTAAAGCTGTCGGTACCTTAGTTGCCCTGGATATTGGACTATTAATAAATGGTAATTTCTCAGCGAAAGTGGAAATCAGTTAGTAACCTGACTACACATATCATCTACACTCATCATTCACTCATAAATTCATACTAGTCTTAAAGTACTCACAAAGTCATGTCGACATCTCATATCTAAGAATAATATACAATTATACACTTAAAGCCAAAAACAACCGATGACGTTTCTACTTAAGGGATATATCTCCTTTTCTGCTACGTACGGATTAAAAGGAAATCCACAAAGGATATAACGAGTTATTGCTTTTTATTGCCATTTAGTTTATTGCCATATTGATAGCATACAACTAACACTATGTACATGTTAACATTTACATTATCATAGTTAACATTTAACATAGTTTAAACAATATAAACAAACTATTTATCTTACTGCAACTAATTTTAAAACATAAGTCCAAAAGATTTTGTAACAATTTGAAAAATACTGGGTGTTCGCTATATTAATATTCGTACTAGCCGGAGCCTTTGCTTCGGTACTGGGTGCTTCTCTACACTTTCTTACCATTCGATTTGTGGTTCTCTCTAAACAGTCTAAACCACTACATCAATATACAAACTCAATCTCCTGCCGTTCTCCTAGATAACAAAGTTTTGTATTCCAAAAAATCTTATGGAAGTCTAGGGGGGGTGATAAGTTAGTGAAATCAGGTTAAAATTAGCAGTAATTTAATGATCTTAAACGTTTTATATTTAAAATACAAATCGGGGAAGCTTTTTTGTTTTGTGACATGTTTATGTTTTTTATTAGCTGTCTGAAATAATTTATTAAATTATATCAATGTTACTCTTACTGAAAAACAATTTAAAATGTAGTATTCACGTAAATATTTACTACAGAAACTAAAGTACGTGATTAATAGTAAATTCAGCACATATTAACAATGTTAGTCCAACTAATAAACCTTAAACTATGGCAAAAAACCTTTTTTCTTATTTTTTAAATAAACTATTCAAAAACTAGCCACATTTTCCTTGCTAAGATTTAAATAAAATAAAATAACCATTTATCAGTAACATAAACCTTGTTTTCTCCTAACATTTTCAATTTTTTCACCAATTAATAAGTATCATCTGTATTGGTACCCATGGCAGTCAACCTGTTAACTAAATTTAAGTAAAATGTAAAGTAGTTATTTTATAGGAGTACAAAACACATGAATAACATTGTGTGTAGGACATTTTATTTTCTGAACGTAACAGAAGACAAGAAGAAAATTTCAGAAAGTATGATTCGTAACTTCCTTGTTCTGGCTTTAACTGATGGAGATTTCCCTAAACTATGGGGAGGTAAAGGAGGGAGTCTGCAAGGGTCAAGAATAACTCTTGAAGGATCTTTAACAAAATACTTCAACAAGCATCGGACCAGCCTTTATTTACTTTCCTTAATTTTTTAGAGTAAAAACAGTTTTCTGACAGTATCTAAAAAAAATTTATTCCTCGACAAATTCAATATTATTTTGAAAAAAAAAAATAAAAAAAATTTAGGTTAAGTTTTTCATCATTAATAAAAGTGAAACAGCAAATAACTGTTCTTCTACTTAAACTCCAATAGTAAATGTTTTACTAAGATTAAATGAAACATTGGGAACGACATGGGGAAAAATAAGCAATCGAAGAGAACCACCCCGTAGCGAAGCACGGGCAGTAGGTTAGCTGAGTATATAAACATGCTTGTCCGTAGACGAAACTGTGAGGGATAACCATAACTTATATCTTAACTAAGTGGACATATATTATAAAACCATTTATTGATTAAATATAAAAAGAAAACTTAACAGAAAAATAATCAAAATAATTTACTATCGAGATTATTTTATCCTTTGAGTAATTTTCTGGTCCATAATAACATTTTCCAATTATTTACATATATTTCAATACATTGTTTTTTGTACTATACACTTGTTTTGTATTAAGTTTATAACATGAATATTTTTGAACACGAGGGGGGGAGAGGGGGAGAGAGGTAGAGGGGGAGAGAGGAAGAGGGGTAGAGGGGGAGAGGGGGGAGAGGGGGAGAGGGGGAGAAAGGGAGAGGGAGAGGGAGAGGGAGAGGGAGAGGGAGAGGGAGAGGGAGAGGGGGAGAGGGGGAGGGAGAGGGAGAGGGATAGGGAGAAGGAGAGAGAGAGAGAGAGAGAGAGAGAGAGAGAGAGAGAGAGAGAGAGAGAGAGAGAGAGAGAGAGAGAGAGAGAGAGAGAGAGAGAGAGAGAGAGAGAGAGAGAGAGAGAGAGAGAGAGAGAGAGAGAGAGAGAGAGAGAGAGAGAGAGAGAGAGAGAGAGAGAGAGAGAGAGAGAGAGAGAGAGAGAGAGAGAGAGAGAGAGAGAGAGAGAGAGAGAGAGAGAGAGAGAGAGAGAGAGAGAGAGAGAGAGAGAGAGAGAGAGAGAGAGAGAGAGAGAGAGAGAGAGAGAGAGAGAGAGAGAGAGAGAGAGAGAGAGAGAGAGAGAGAGAGAGAGAGAGAGAGAGAGAGAGAGAGAGAGAGAGAGAGAGAGAGAGAGAGAGAGAGAGAGAGAGAGAGAGAGAGAGAGAGAGAGAGAGAGAGAGAGAGAGAGAGAGAGAGAGAGAGAGAGAGAGAGAGAGAGAGAGAGAGAGAGAGAGAGAGAGAGAGAGAGAGAGAGAGAGAGAGAGAGAGAGAGAGAGAGAGAGAGAGAGAGAGAGAGAGAGAGAGAGAGAGAGAGAGAGAGAGAGAGAGAGAGAGAGAGAGAGAGAGAGAGAGAGAGAGAGAGAGAGAGAGAGAGAGAGAGAGAGAGAGAGAGAGAGAGAGAGAGAGAGAGAGAGAGAGAGAGAGAGAGAGAGAGAGAGAGAGAGAGAGAGAGAGAGAGAGAGAGAGAGAGAGAGAGAGAGAGAGAGAGAGAGAGAGAGAGAGAGAGAGAGAGAGAGAGAGAGAGAGAGAGAGAGAGAGAGAGAGAGAGAGAGAGAGAGAGAGAGAGAGAGAGAGATTCACTGACTCACCCGCCCACCCTTTTACGTACAGTGGTATAGATCTATCCGCCCACCCTTACACGTACAGTGTGTAAACCTCTGAAAAGCTAATTTACGCTAATTCAGATTAATACCATTCATTAGTATAACAAAAAGCTTTAATTGGCTATGTTACAATCGGTAAATACCTCTAATATTGTTTATTACTGCAGATTCATTGTTTTAGTATGCATTTACAATTTTAATACTATTTACTCAATTATATACACGAAAATTCCAGTTAAATTTAATGCCATTGATCAAATTTGCAAGTTATTTACGTTCATAATAATGCCTTGTTGTCTTTAAACATTGTGAGTCCATTTGTATTTAGTATGGTAATTGCTTTACCATTTAGTTTCTTTCTATTTCAATACATTTGTCAATTATTTGTCGGCACTGGTACGCAGTGCTGTAACCAAGCTACTTGGGGACAAAGTGTTTGGGAGATTGTAGGCGATAGGTTGGATGCTCGGTCCTCTTAATACCGACATGGCGTCCGCTCAATGGTTGCTATCTGCGTGGACACTACTAGAGAAGTCTGAGGTTTCCATGTTGGGTGGTAATCATTATGCGGATGTTGTGTGGGGGCGATAACTGAGTATCAGGCTTGTCAATTAGCTGAAAATCAGACCAGCACTACGTGGTTTGGATTCCACGTAAATCAGTAGGTCCCTTAGTTGCCCTGGCTGTTGGGCTATTAATAAATTGCCCTTTCTGAAGAACAGTTGAACTCAGTGAGTAACCAGACTACAATCATCCTACACTCATATCATCATTCATATTCACCTTAAAATACGCACAGCGTTGTGTCGGCATCTCATATGTAAGAATGTAACAATATAAGAAAAGAATGTAAGAATGCAATAAATGAGTTAAAACATTTATTATCCTAGTTACAATTTGATACTTAGCAATCCCATATAATGTTTACTGTGTAGAAAAGTAGTGGAATATCCATATCTAATTACTATTTCTTAAATACTCAATTGGGTCTGCAAATACCCTTATTGTTCTATTCATCTATCTAATATTTATATCTCTTCTAATTTAAATTTTCTACTGAAAATTGTTCATGACAACTAACTCTAAACTAAGAACTGTACATTGCAATTCTTGTTGCACTTCCTAACTGCAATATATATATATATATATATATATATATATATATATATATATATATATATATATATATATATATATATATATTAGGTTATATATATTAGTTTGGAACATAATTTTAGTCATAAAATATACTTTTTCTCCATAAAATTTATTTTGCCTCTTTATAATTGCCGTTTCGTTTATTTTGACTCAATTTGTTCTGTTTTTCATTATTTTAATCCTTTTTATGAACTTATGTAAAGTTTATCTTTAGTATTATTTTTGTATGTTTGTACTTTATTAAGAATGAATGACTTCATCTTATCATTCTAATCAAATAATAACTCAAAGATTATATCATATAAATTTTAAATTTTATATTGTTAAGACATTTTTTTGTAGCTGAAGGAACTATAGTTGTTCTATTATTAAACATTTCACAATGCGTAAGTACTAATTTACCAGTCATGGTATATTAAAATTTTGTACCGTAAATTTGAAATGAATATAGACATTCCATCTTATTTATTATACTTTTATTTACTATGCTTTTATATTTTGATGATTAGTCGTGAAAAAAAGTGCAACAAATTATAATAACAATAAATAAAAAAGGTCAGAAATGGGAGGCAAATCCACTTAAATCTGTTAATATTTAAATTTAACATAATATATAATTGGTTAAAAATTACAATAAAGGAATCACACATTTATATGAATTTTCATACTTTGTTTAAATTGACATCAACATTGTTCTAAAAATTTTCTAAAGATATTACATTTTATTTTATCCTTATACATTTCTATGAAAAGTTATCAACTGAATCTATTAAGATATTGAATATTTCAACGCGAAGGTTCACAACTAAACTATATATAATTATTTTTATATATATACGTCACCGTTAAGATAACACCTATCGATTATCTATTGTATAGCTTTTGTTCAAAGAAATGTGCTAATAATATTCACAGGTGTTGAAATTCCAACATTCTAACGTACGGTGTAGAAATGTAATCAATTTACTAACGCTTGCGACAATAATTGTGGAAGGAGCTTATTTGGTAAGTTGGGACTCGTCAATTGTTGAAGCTTATTCACTTAAAAAACTTAATTACATGACTATTTAAGTGGAATGGCAATATATAATTTAAAGGCAATGAAGTGGTGTTTGAAACATATTATTTACTTTATAAATTATTCTCTAACCAAACCATGGACGAACTGTGTGATTATTTAGTTGTGTGTAACAGATTAATGGTCAAGTATTAAAAATATTAAGAGCCTGCAGAGGCTGTCGGCAATGTTGGTTTTAATCTCATAAAAAAATGTTATTTGCGAATCCATATTTTTTCGTTATTCATTGACCAACAGTTGTGTATGAGGTATCATTTTAAACTTTATCATATTACGCATTGGGTTCGCTTTTCATATTTTGAATACATCTGCCTAGTTTAAAAAAATAGGTGGACAAAACTGTAAACTAAATAATTGTTTCTATAAAACTAATTAGGAATTAGCAAAACGATTCCTACGCACAATTTAATTCTTGATCAAATGCAATTTGTTTGAAAAAAAATCGGGAAAAGTTGCTGTTTGATTTGGATACGCGTGATCGTACGTTGTTGTCGCGTGGCTCTAAAATAACATGGTTCTTATGGGATTAAAGCCAACATGGCTGACAGCCTCTGCAGGCTCTTAATCTTATATTATAACGCGAGAAGATTGATACCTATTAATACGGTCATTAATCCTCTATAGAAATCTTAGGAATTTATATTTTTGCATGTATGTTTTTAATCTTCCACGCAAACAATTATTTATCCATTTAGAAATATTTAATCATTAAAATAAGCATGCACTGCTACATATTTAATATTTGAAATAAAATGTTGAATTCTTATAATTTGAAATTATTTTTGCAATTTTTTTCTTTAAATTTGATCACATTTAATTAAAGAAACGGCATAAAAATATTTTACGTTTTGCAAACAATTTAATTTTGTACATAAACATTAAACAAGAATATAGACGCACGTTTATTATTGTTTAGTCTTGAGAAGTTTAACTATTTTTTACGATTTCTTTACGTATTTTTAAAGTAATGCTGTAGATGATTAAATTTTCCTCACTTGCAAAATTTTGCAGTTTCTCATCTTTACAAAAACTTTACCCTTTAGTGTAGCACTCCATTTGTTTACTTGGAGAGAAAACTTCAAGATTTCAATGAAATAAAGCTTTCAGCGTGCATTTGGCTCTTTTTTAAAGCCATTCCTTCCCTTAGATATCCATTAATATATGACAAATTTGTATGTAAACTGCACAATCATTATTAAAGGAGATTGTGTTGCTTATTAAAGGAGATTATTAAAGTGTTGTGTTGTATGATCATGAAATGTGAAAGACTGAATGTAAATATTTCTGTAAATGTAATGTAACCTGTACTAACCCAACCTAACCTAACCTAACCCAACCTAATCTAACCTAACCTAACCTAACCTAACCTAACCTAACCTAACCTAACCCAACCTAACCTAACCTAACCTAACCTAACCTAACCCAACCTAACCTAACCTAACCTAACCCAACCCAACCTAACCTAACCTAACCTAACCTAACCCAACCTAACCTAACCTAACCTAACCTAACCTAACCTAACCTAACCCAACCTAACCTAACCTAACCCAACCTAACCTAACCTAACCCCTGACCTAACCCAACCTAACCTAACCCAACCTAACCTAACCTAACCTAACCCAACCCAACCTAACCTAACCTAACCCCTAACCTAACCCAACCTAACCTAACCCAACCTAACCTAACCTAACCCAACCCAACCCAACCTAACCTAACCTAACCCCTAACCTAACCCAACCTAACCTAACCCAACCTAACCTAACCTAACCCAACCTAACCTAACCTAACCTAACCCCTAACCTAACCCAACCTAACCTAACCCAACCTAACCTAACCTAACCTGCGTGAAACTTCGCCACCATAAGATTTTTCCAAAATGTTAACTTACATTAATTAATATTGGATTCAACAATACGATATGAATTGTTGAAATTACCTGCTTTTTTGTCTGTAAATTGTATTCTGCAGACAAAGACAAATATTATTCAAATTATAATTAATAAATTTATATTTTAGTCTTTTTTAAACTGCTGAACTTTATCGTATACTCGGTTGGGTGGAATGTATTTTACATTTCTCTAATCATTATTATAAAGATATTTAAAAGTATTACCTACAAAACCCAAACAACACACGTTTAAAATTATACACTTATCATTAAAAATGTCAAAATTGGTAAAAAAAAGTAAAAACGAATAAATACCAAGCTATAAATCTTTTTAACAAACTGCGAAAGAAAGTAAAAAGCATCAATACAAATCAAATTATAATAATGAAGACTTTAATGGAATAAATTAAATTATTCACAATTATTTTATTTTAATCTTAATAATTTTATAAATTTTTATTACTTATCTTAAAAATGTTATAACAACAACATTAACAGCTGATATATGGTTTTAATATCTCATATTGGCAACAATGTAAAGTGGTCATTACTATATTATTATTATTATTCAACATTTAATGATTTCTCATATGCACTCTAAAATATGTTCAAGATTGAATCTAATCAGCAATTACCATAAAATAGTAAAATTGATCCTTACAAAGCTAAAACAACTATTCACACAAACCTAAAAATTTATGTTGCACAAAAAATGTAATGCGAGTCTATTGATTACTACACGAACGGATTAACCTAAACATGAGCGTTGTTTATGACTAATACACCAAGCCGAGTGTTAAAGTGCTCCAAAACATTTTAAACAAAAACCTAATCCAAGCTTTAATGGACCGGAGTAATTCTGGTGAAGGCAGAAAGCCCCGAAATTATCTCCCCTAATTTTTTGTAATACATTCCCGGGATTAAAATACTGTACTTTGTTTAGTATTATCGAGTTTACTCGTAAATAACATTATAGTTATTATTTTTTATTTTTTATCCGGCCTTTCATTTTTCAACGACCAGAAAGTCCTTTTCGCTAAGTGAATTTTGCTTTTTCTTTTTTATCTTTTCCTATTGGGTGAACTTTTATAATTTATTTTCAAAACACTTATTGATATGGTCAGATGATGTTAAATATAACAACTCTTATGCAAACGTGTTTATAAATTGTAGGTTTAATTTGGCTAAAAAATTAATTCAGATTTAAGTTTTGTATAAGAGGTTGTTCTATGTAATTGTTATGAATAAAGCCTTTCACAGAGTTGAAAACTCTTCTATAAAAAATTCTCGTTTTTTATAAAATGTTTATAGTTTGATCTGTAAACCAATCAGAGGGTAAATGATTTTTGCTGTCGGAATTCTGTAAGAGTTATCTTCTTAAGAGAGATAGATTTTAGATATTAGACGTAGACACCCCTTGGTGCGTACTATAAGGCGAATATGAATGATTACATGAGTGTAGAATGAGTATGTAGCCTGGTTACTGACTGAGTACGATTGTTCCTCGGAAAGAGATATTGATCAATAGCCAAATAACCAACTAAGGGATCTACAGCTTTATGTGAAATCCGAACCACGTGTTGATATGATTTTCAGGCAATTAATTGACAAGCCGGGTATTCAGTTATCACCCCTACACACAATATCCGGACATTGATTATCACCCAATATAGACGCCCTAGACTTCTCTAGTAATATTTACGTTGATGGCAACCATTGAGCGGATGCCTTGTGAGTATTTAGAGGACTGAGCTTAGAACATATCGCCTACAGTTTCCACAACACCAAGTAGCTGAGTTAAATCACTGCGCCACTAGAGCCGACTATTACATTGTAGGTCATTCTTAGTCTGTTTGTAGTACGAAATTTAATTAAATAACGACAGAATCATACATTTTTATCATTTTAAAAAATAGTGCCTGTTAATGTTTAACCATGAATAAATTCACTCAAAAAGTATATTGAGTGTTTTTGAAGAATGGTTTATATATTGTATCGGAGGGGGACAGGTATAGCTTTATGATCTATCATTTGTACATATGGTATACTTCTCTGCTTGCCACATTATACTTAAAAATGATGACATGAACCTTTTTAAATTATCCCATTCTCAAAACTAGTTCTAATAATCACCACTGTACGTGTATGGCTGGGTGGGAGGGTCTTCACCACTGTGCATGTATGGCTGGGCGGGAGGGTCATCACCACTGTACGTGTATGACTGGGCGGGAGGATTTCCACCACTGTGCATGTATGGCTGAGCGAGAGGGTCATCACCACTGTACGTGTATGGCTGGGCGGGAGGATTTCCACCACTGTGCGTGTATGGCTGGGCGAGAGGGTCATCACCACTGTACGTGTATGGCTGGGTGGGAGGGTCTTCACCACTGTGCGTGTATGGCTGGGTGGGAGAGTCATCACCATGGTACGTGGTGCGTGGGCGCGAGGGTCATCACCACTGTACGTATATGGCTGGGTGGGAGGATTTCCACCACTGTGCATGTATGGCTGGGCGAGAGGGTCATCACCACTGTACGTGTATGGCTGGGCGGGAGGGTCATCACCACTGTGCGTATATGGCTGGGCGAGATGATTTCCACAACTGCGCGTGTATGGTTGGGCGGGAGGGTCATCACCATTGTACGTGTATGGCTGGGTGAGAGGGTCTTCACCACTGTGCGTGTATGGCTGGGCGAGATGATTTCCACCACTCTACGTGTATGACTGTGTGAGAGGGTCATCACCACTGTATGTATATGGCTGGGGGGAAGAGGATATCCCCAACTGTGCGTGTATGGCTGGGCGGGAGGGTCATCACCACTGTACGTGTATTGCTGGGTGGGAGAATTTCCACCACTGTGCGTGTGTATGGCTGGGCGGGAGGATTTCCACCACTGTGCGTGTGTATGGCTGGGCAGGAGGATTTCCACCACTGTGCGTGTATCACTGGGTGGGAGGGTTCACCACTGTGCGTGTATGGCTGGGTGGGATGGTCATCACCACTGTACGTGTATGGGTAGGTAGGAGGGTTATGCAAGTAATGTTTACTACATTAAAATCAAAGTATTCAATAAATTACCTTTAGAAGTAAAGTTATAAAAAGATGAAAATAATTTAAAAAATACGCCACTATTCTTTTTAAATACTAATTTTTACTATTCGTTCAAACATTTTTATCATGATTTTATAGTTTTTATTTGTTAACTTAGTTATATTTCACTTTATATGTTTCATGGATACCATTATTTTATTTGTTGCTTTTAATACTTTAGTTTTAATCATATTGACTAGTCATCTAGCGTAGAGTAACACTAATTATTTTAGGATGCTATAGAATTATTTTTACTGAATAAATATGGATTATATCTTACAACTGTTTCTACTCTCACTTTATTTATAAAACTATTGATATAAAAAACTTACATTATTCTGTACTAAATGAGCCACTAGTATTTAGAAACTATAAGCTCTACCACTTATATTGATTTCTTAGATAACGAGTTATTATCATATTATAAAATTAAATAAATTAAATGTAAGTGTCAACTAGAACTGCTGACGTGAATTTGATCTATAGCCTTCGATATATAATTTAAAAAAAAAAAAAAAAAAATACCTTAATCAAAAATTGTACATATCAACTTTTAAAAAACCTGCCACAATTTATAATATCACTCAACTATGGCTTAAAAATGTGTTTAAGAAATATTGAACCAACTTTAGTTCGAATCAAAAGACTTATGACTTTCATTTATAAAGATAATAAATCATTGAAACTTTCGTTATTTTCAATTTAAAAAAAGCTGTCACATAAAATTGTAATTTTGAAAACTATCACTTTTAAAATATTTGTTATTAGATGTCTGTGAGGGTTGATTTGAAAGTATCTTTATAACAAACAGTTTTATACCCAAGCAAAATGATAGAATAATAAAAGAAGAAATAAAACAACTGTATTAATATAATTGTTGATTAAAAATTGTTAACTGTTATCAGACTTTTTTTATAAATACCACCATAAAAGCATGCATGACCCAAACTACCGGTAGATATTATTTACTATTTACTATTCCAAGCTAATCCAACCAAACTATCTAAACTAATTAGGTAAACCTTTAAGGGACGTAATAACCCATTAAGGGTTGCTGGGTAACCCCCAAGGGTAGTTTTACTCATTTATAAACAAATAACACTTTGTGTTAACACAATGTACACCCTGTACTCTAGTGTTTACTGAACAACCTCCACAAACTAATTAATAAACACAAACTAAAATGAGTAAATTTTATTGTTTGATTTCCTCTCATAAATCACCAGTTAATAGCTATCATATGTTAAATTCACCGTGAAATTTCAACGTTGTGTCGAGGTAGAAATTTATGTTGTATTAAAGTTCATTTAGCCAGTTCAGATTAATTTAAATTTCTTTAGTTATGTGCGTAATTTTATTTCGCTCTGTCACTATTTATTCATTTTTTTGATTCAAAAAAGGGTAAAAAGTTAATTTTTATAAAACATAAAAGTGCAATATTGTTTTTAATGACACTGTAATTACTTTATAGTTTATAATGACGAACTGGTTAAATTTATTGGAACTAATGATGTATCTTTTCAAGTTTATCTACAGTCATTAACGGTTGTTTTCATAATTTTACATTACTTCATAGAATTATAAATAAATCATCCTTCAGTAATATTGTTTAACCCGTATTTTGTATTTTTTAGTTTTTTTTTTAATTCTGTACATGCCAATGGATATTTTTACTTTGACTATTTTTACATTCATTATTAAATAATATTTATTTTTTATATATTAATATGTAGGTTATAGGTAAGTTATAAGTTTATCGTGTGGAAATAAGATAATATACTTCCAAATGTTTTTTCCTAGGGACTTTTATATGATATTGATTCTTTCAATCAGTTGATGATGCCGATTTTATTTATATATTACACAATAGTTAATTTTGTTTTCATTCCTCTACAGTTATAAAAAAAAATATCCTATGATTTTGTTGAGGGGAGATGCCTAATTAAGGCACAGTTTCCCTCGACTGATTAAACGAGCTCGTTATTTTGTTGAGGGGAGATGCCTAATTAAGGCACAGTTTCCCTCGACTGATTAAACGAGCTCGTTATTTTGTTGAGGGGAGATGCCTAATTAAGGCACAGTTTCCCTCGACTGATTAAACGAGCTCGTTATTTTGTTGAGGGGAGATGCCTAATTAAGGCACAGTTTCCCTCGACTGATTAAACGAGCTCGTTATTTTGTTGAGGGGAGATGCCTAATTAAGGCGCAGTTTCCCTCGACTGATTAAACGAGCTCGTTATTTTGTTGAGGGGAGATGCCTAATTAAGACACAGTTTCCCTCGACTGATTAAACGAGCTCGTTATTTTGTTGAGGGGAGATGCCTAATTAAGGCACAGTTTCCCTCGACTGATTAAACGAGCTCGTTATTTTGTTGAGGGGAGATGCCTAATTAAGGCACAGTTTCCCTCGACTGATTAAACGAGCTCGTTATTTTGTTGAGGGGAGATGCCTAATTAAGGCACAGTTTCCCTCGACTGATTAAACGAGCTCGTTATTTTTTTTGTTTTTTTTGGTTCGTGGGACCAACGGCTTAACGTGACTTCCAAAGCACACATCTCTTGGTGCTTCATGATCACACAGCGCGGATCGAACGCCCTAACACCTATGGTGGTAATGACCCACCCACCCACCTATATATGTACAGTGTTAGTGATGGGTGGGTAAAGCTATATAAGTACGCAAAGACAGCTTGGTAAACTACAGCCTTAGACCTTTAGCTACGAGTACGTCATATCCATTGCTGTTTACTTCATTTAAGGGGACATAGTACTCCCATTAGCCGTAATGTTAAATTTAGCATATTTATGTACCCTTTTCTCAAAAACTATACAAGATAGAGATCTGTATTTTTATGGCTATAGTTCAATACATAAAGAGCTCTGATAAGCAAAAAAGCATTTATATAATTATTTTTTTTTCAATTTAGATTTTTTCAAAATTACCATACAAATTTTTATATTTTTGATATAAAACTTTTTTAAATTAAATAACTATTAAACATAAACTTATGATTTTGCTTATCAAAGTGCAAGTATGTTACAAGAACATGCAGTGAAAATTTCAAGTCTCTAGGTATAATACTTCCTGAGAAAAGGGTACATAAGTAATAAAAATACTTAGTTTTCAGGAACGCTTATTTAGTAAATAAATGGATAATCTATACAGAAAAAACTAAACTTACATGTATTAAAACACTCCTGCTTCATAGTCTTTATTAAGAAGCAATCACTGCTTTCAGTTTTTAATAGCTACTGCCAACTTGACAAAATAAAATAATGGAAAGTTTATATTATTGATATACTACTGTATAAATATTTGCATACAAATTACAACAGTGCTACCAAAGCAAAGAGGGAAATCGTTGCATATCTCCTAGGTATGATAAGATTGCAACACATATTTTGCATTGTTATAACTATGGAAATTAAATAAATGATATATAATTATTTTCATAAGAAAATGGAGCTTCATAAAATGCAAAAAAGTAAAAATGCAAAAAAGAAAATATTTATGAGTACAATGTCCCATTATTTCCAAACGTAATAGACGTCACTTGTTAAAAGTAAGTAAAGACCTTTAAGATATATAATGGCATAAGTACTGGTTCATCTTAAAGTTCTTTCTACTATCGTTAATGATCGAATTTGATAGTGTGTGTTTTTTTTCTTATTTTGAATAATAATTGATGGATGATGATCAATAATCGTAAATATATACAAATTTAAAGAGGAAAAAGTAATATTTCTTAAAATTTACAAAAACAGGGACATTTAGCTTCCTTCTTAAAGGAAAAGTATCTCTTTAAAGTATAAATACTATAAAATAGTTTTTCAAAGAAGGTCTTTCTTAGGGCTGAAGATATTTCTGACTATTAGAAATAACTCCTTTAAAAAGGCCATATTATTAAAAATGTCTATTATATATAATGAAAAAAACTTGAGTACAAACAGCTCAACAAAAATATAATTACGATGTATCCGTAATACATATCACGCATGTTACTGTATAGTAAATTATCAACTGCAATACTTTAAATTGTTCATAACGTACAATATAATATTATATAATACATATAATATAAATTGTTAAGTCAGTGTATTTATTATCTACAGTAAAATCCAACGATTACTATCTTGATCTCAAACAGTTAAGTATAAAATAAAATAAATGTATGTCCCGTAAAAGTGACGAAATACGTAAACGTACTAATAAGCTTGGTCGTTTTACTTCGGAAAGCAAAATAGAACTCTGTTCAATAACGTAGGTAGTTTTATACGAGGTATTTTACTGTTAGTCATTAAACCAGTTTAGGTAAAATATCTTTATTTTAACCCAGTGTTCCTTATATTATAAAATGCTTCTTTAAATATGGGTCGAAAAAAATCCCAATTGAGTTTATTGGCTTTTTTATATGAGTCAAAAATTTCTCTGTTTAATTACAAAGTCAAAAGTAAGTTATAGAACTGAAAATACCTATAAACTATTTTGGCACTATTTGTACATGCATATTGGAAAATAAATCAATCAAGAACATGTTTAGAATAGTTATAATAATTTAAAATTTGTTTTAATAATGAGATTCTTGTGTTGATTCAAAATCTACTCGTTTGGGAAATGATGTCTAGACTATAGAAACTAAATATGAAGATAGAAATATAAATAAAAAGGATTCTTAAATCCAATTTAAAGTAACAAATCTTCTATATTTTCTATAAATAACCTGACTGTAAGATTAAGGGGTAGAGAGAACTTTATGGTCCTAACGTTGCCTCAAAATAAAGTAAAAAAAATATATATTACATAATTAGCTCTCAATGTACAATTACACTTTCATGTTAAAATAGTTTTTCTCTGACTACATGAATATTTTGTATAAGATTTTAATGAATACACTCAAATTATCCTCAAAACCACCTATGACAACAACGCCAAGTAATGACTTGCTCAGCTAACAATGACGACATTATCTCAACAGAACACTATAGCCGGCACTAGGGGCCCATTATTAACTACTTCTTGTCTCAAGTACAAAATAAACAACGCCAAGTAATGACGCGCTCACCTAACAATGACGACAATATCTCAACAGAACACTATAGCCGGCACTAGGGGCGCATTATTAACTACTTCTTGTCTCAAGTACAAGCTAAACAACGCCAAGTAATGACGCGCTCAGCTAACAATGACGTCATTATCTCGACAGAACACTATAGTCGGCACTAGGGGCGCATTATTAACTACTTCTTGTCTCAAGTACAAGCTAAACAACGCCAAGTAATGACGCGCTCAGCTAACAATGACGTCATTATCTCGACAGAACACTATAGTCGGCACTAGCGGCGCATTATTAACTACTTCTTGTCTCAAGTACAAGCTAAACAACGCCAAGTAATGACGCGCTCAGCTAACAATGACGTCATTATCTCGACAGAACACTATAGTCGGCACTAGGGGCGCATTATTAACTACTTCTTGTCTCAAGTACAAACTAAACAACGCCAAGTAATGACGCGCTCAGCTAACAATGACGACATTATCTCAACAGAACACTATAGCCGGCACTAGGGGTGCATTATTAACTACTTCTTGTCTCAAGTACAAACTAAACAACGCCAAGTAATGACGCGCTCAGCTAACAATGACGTCATTATCTCGACAGAACACTATAGTCGGTACTAGGGGCGCATTAATAACTACTTCTTGTCTCAAGTACAAACTAAACAACGCCAAGTAATGACGCGCTCAGCTAACAATGACGTTATTATCTCGACAGAACACTATAGCCGGCACTAGGGGCGCATTATTAACTACTTCTTGTCTCAAGTACAAACTAAACAACGCCAAGTAATGACGCGCTCAGCTAACAATGACGTGTTTATCTCGACAGAACACTATAGCCGGCACTAGGGGAGCATTACCAATTACGTCTTGTCTCAAGGATAAATTAAGCAACGCCAAGTAATGACGCACTCACCTAACAATGACGTCATTATCTCATTAGTCCAGTGACGGTGGCATTGAGATTGTGTCTGCTACTGAGTAAAAAAAGGGGATACTTTGAATGGAACTTTAAAAATAAGTAATTTTATTTAATCTAGTACATTTTATGGAATTGGTATACATTAAGAAGCCTACCTTTATATTATTTATTTTTAGTTGTATAGTATAGGTCTGTTTAATAGTTTTATATTATTAATAATGTTGGGGATGGAATCATAATATTCTCGTAGCTATAAAGTGCCATGAGGTGGACAACATGAGCAAACGGTTCATTGGACAAATTAATGAACCCTATCACATGGACTTTACACATGTCATAAATTATCTCTGCTATTTATGGGTCATGGGTTGAAATGTTACCACAACTGTTTCGGGGTTGTTTTACGATTTATGGTTTAGAATTAAAACGTTAGGTTAGTTGATCACCTAATTCCATTAATAGAGTGTAAAAGTGCAATTTTCACTTAAAAAGCTAAATGCATCCTTTAACTACACCTCACCAACTAATTAATACAGAGATGGCTTTGTTAAAATAAACTCAACTTTATTTATTGATTATGTTTATACTTTTAACTTACTTATTTATCAATTTTTTAGTAAAATTACTTCAAGGAATAATCCCAATTGTTAATCAAAGATTTGCCAAGAATTACTTGGAAATGGAAAAAGTAAATGAACGGGATATACAATACAGTCTAGATAAATTATTTACGAAGGTGTGTAAAACCACCATAATAATTGTTGATGGAAAAATTCTCATGTGTGCAACATTCTTTAATGTGGAACTACCTCAGCAATTATGTGAAAGTAAATATAGTAGAGTCATTTTATTTAATTTTCCTTTCAAGTAACACGTGATATTATTTAGGTGTGACGGACCCTATTTTGCAATTCTTTTAACAAGCAAAAATGTTTAGCAGCTTTCTTTACACTTAGATTATTAATAGTGTATTATTAGTTATATTTAAAAGGTGAAAATTACTAGTGTTATATCCTGTGATTTAGGAAAAAACTTCTTACTTGATATTATCGTTTTAATAAATTAATAGTACTAATAAATTAGCACTGTAGTGTAAAAAGAAAAAAAAATAAAAGAAACAAATTGCTTTGATACATTACAATAGATAATTGTAGGAGAGGGAAACCCTCAGTTTCCAAACAGACAGCAAGTACTAGGACGAAAATTTATTTTAATACCATAATGACAAAGTTCCACTTGTAAGAACTCCGACCCTCCCCCTCCGATCCTCCTTACCTTTACTGTGCCCATTCCTCATAGACTATTGATCTGTGCCAGGAACTTATTCAGACAGAGTAAGCGGGTGAACCAGTACAGTAGAAAGTGATTATTACTGATAAATCTTCCAGTCTAGGCCGAATTCGAACCAGCGCTATCTCTAACCCAAGCTTAAAGTGCTGACGTCTCAGACCGCTCGGCCACCGGCTCGCTGATTTAAATAACATAAAGCCACCAGAATAATTCTAATAAGTGCAAAATTTTTTTTCCACACCCTCATACCCTTAGATTGAGTAGATTTTTATCTTCACTTCCACGGGCTGGCACTGTAAAAATTTGTGCTAGTTGACTTTCATATTTTATTTAATTTAATTTTGTAAATATAACACAATTAATGCTACAATATAATTAGCTTAGTTATAAGCATTCTTAAAAAAATAAGTCAATTAAAAATTAACTAAAAGGAATTAAGTAACTAATTCTTTGGGGATATTTTGTATTTTGAATAGTTTTGTATATATAATCAATAGTTTGAATTCTATTTCGTGTTATTCACTATACACCTTACCTTACATTTATGTTCAACTAAACAATTTAAGTATTTAATTTACGATTCATAGAACATGTAGATTCGATTTAACCTAGTTAAATTCCTAATTTGTTGGACGTGTTGAAAGCATATTTCTGTACAAAACGAAATAAAGCAGGCATTTGAAAATTATATACAGGTATTAAAAAAAATAGTAAAAAGGTATGTAATAAAATATATATTATAGTCGGAACTAGTACCAAGATCTGGGAACACGGAACTTGGGAACATTTGTAGATTTGAAGTTAGTGGACAGTTAGTGTAAACAAAGTTTTTATGGACCCTTTTAAACAGTTGTGACCTACAATAGGTTGATAGTACAATGTATGAAATACACTCACAACACCACAACTAGTAAATGCTTTCTATCGCAACCATGTTGTTATGTATTATATAATAATTTAATAATAACATTTATTATTGAAGTCTTAAATATTGTATATAGGTTCAAATTATTATAAAAGTAAGCAGTTTGTTTTTAGTTATTCTAATCGTTCAACAATAGAACACGAAAACTTGATTTCTCCCTCCCTTCCATGTTGAGGCAAACATGTTTTCTCGCAAGTGACAAGTTTAGAAAGTTCTCTTATCTTCTCTCTACGAGTATGTCTGACCCTAGTTGGACACTGTTCGGGTTGAATCACAATCGACTTTTACCTACCAATTCTTGTTTGATGCCTGTACGTACAGTTTACCTTCAGTTAAATTTTTAACGAGATTAATTACCGCATTTTCGCTTACAAATTGAACAACGGACAGAGCGTGAATACGGTCGTGTATCCATTGCTGCCGCTAGGAGGTCATCCCATCATTGCCACTGCTAGTCGAACATCTTCTGAGGAGGGTCCTCCAACACCTTCACTCTAGGCTGCGGCTTAAGGAAGACGCTAAGGGAAGGTGACCGTGAGTGCAATTCCTACTAAATAATTCAAACTGCAGCTAATAATTTACTATCGTTGCAGAATCCGCCACTTTGCAGGCCATCTTCATAGCCTCACTTTATATCTTCAAAACTAAATAATAGCAATAAAATACAGTCCACTTAATCTTTTGACACCTTTAATAGAGATAGTAAATAAAGGTGGTGAGTATAAATAGTGTGTTTGTCTTTTCATGGGAAACATTGTGCTACAAATTATCAGTGAAATGTAATTTAATTACATTTAAATTTTAGTTACTATATAAAGATTTCATTCACAATAAAATGGACGTAGTAAAATTACCTTCATAGGTATGGTTCCAAGGTTGACACTAATATTAATATGAACTTAGTCTTGGATGTCGACCACGTTATGGAATTATGTACACTATTATGTTGGTAACGTTAATAGTGTGTATTGGTTTTGGGAACAGCTGTATTCTAGCGACAATACAAGGCATATCTTACATAAAACCACTTAAGAGGCGTAAATTATGACATTATGAAAATTAATGTTTAAAATAGAACACCCGATCAGCACTATCAATCAAGGATTAAATGTAAATTAGTTCTTCATAATCAGGGGCATCCAAGTATCAAATTTCCTTTAAGTGATGGCAACACTCCTCAATATTTGAAGGATGTTTTTTCATATTTTTTGTACTCGTAGCGTAGTGTTGTAACCCATTTACTTGAGGACATAGTGTTGTGAAGAATGGAGACGATAGGTTCTATTCTCGGTCGTCGAAATCCAACATGACGTCCACTCGACGTCCAAGGAGGCGAAATTCTAATAGAAAGCACAGCTAAAATCATTGTACAGTTTTACTAATTAAGTTCGTAATAAACTACGTTCTTTTTTAAATTTTAGTATTTTTTTAACGTTTCATTGTGTAAAAATAAGAACATTGGAAACGTTACGCTTTAGATATGGGGAGGAAAAAAATATGGAAACGCTTTCACAACAATGTTATTTTTCCCTTTATATTTTGAGAATTTATTGTATTTTAATAATTCTATTCCATAAAGTATAATTTTTGATAAGAATAATTTACTTGAAATCGTTAAATCGTGGAGAAATAATTTTGTCAAATTAGTAACTTTGAAATTCAAATGATCGCTACTCTGGAAAGGACAAACCTTACGAAGTCCGGTTTGCGGCAATTGACCTTTCTTGAATAGACCTTTTCTTTGATACTTAACTTGACGGAAGCTTACATTGAAGATTTTCGTTCAACTCCTCGCGGGCCGTCCCCCTGAAAAGATGAAATGTCACTAATGTTGTAAAAAGGTATGTTCTTTGTAAGCATGATCACGTACAAGATTCCACTTTTACAAGTGAAGTCATACACAAGTTGTGAAAGCGTTTTTATATTTTTTCCACCCTGTATAGTTGTGGAGTTTGATTGAAACTGGTACACAATTCCATAATATGATTCATAATTTAGTCATTGCCATAAGGTTTAATAAATCACCCCGTATTTGCTATTTAAGTTTGATAAGATAAGAATATCAATACCAATCCTTTGTTGGTTTCCATATCTGAAGTGGCATGAAAAATATAAAAAAGTCCACAAACAGGTTGACTGAAATGGTAATATTTAGTTAGGAAATCAAGTTTCAGATTGATGTCCAACTTAATAGCTATCAGTGGTGCTCACATGGCAACTCTACTTCCTTGGCTTCCGGTACTGTGCAATATAGCTCCTCCAGACGTCAGGAGGCAGGAATTAATTAATCTTATTAAAGAATTCAATAAGATCTTGAATGCTCCGCACCTCCCCACTACACAGTATCTCACACGTCAAAACGGTCGCTTAAAATCTCGAAACCCACCTCTACGTACTGCTTCACAGTTGATCAGTTCAAAATTTTCACCCCATACTAGCTGGGCAATAGCGTGGGATGGACAAAATAAGTTCCTTATTAACGCTCCATCAATACCACCTGTAAGTGGAATGAACCTCCCTCGTGGGGAATGGACACTTTTGAATCCGTTCCGAACTGGCGTGAGTAGATGTAACTATTGGAAGTGTAAATGTGGATTGACACTAGATCAGTCATGTGATTGCGGGGGTCTATCCAAACAATGGATCACATAATTACAGAGTGTACAATGTGTTCTTTTATGGAGGGCTTCGCCAGCATAAATAGAATAAGTGAGGCAGGTCGTAAATGGCTCGATTGATTGTATTTAGCTTTGTGACAGGAGATAACTTTTATTTTATATATTTGACGACTCTTGGATCTTAATCAAACTATATATCATAGCTTTTAAAAATATATTATTAGATGGTAGCTGATCAAAAAACCATGCGATATAAATAGTTCGGAAAAATAATAGTCTCAAAGTAAAAATTTAATAACTGTGAATATTAGATTTAATGTGAATATGCAGAACAACATAATAAATAGAAATGATCAGATAATTTGTTTACCACATTATCCGCTTAGAGATATTGGAAATAACAAGGTGATTGGGTGTTTATTTAGCACAACCATTAATGGGACAGATTAATTATAATCAAACTATTACTCGTAGCAGATAAATGATAATGTGATTATTGTGGAAATTACGTGTCATTTACTTATTAGTTACAACATTCCCAATATTATATTCAACTAATAACTAATGTAGCTATTAAAGCACTGATATAGTTATTATACTTTAATTAATTAATGTACTGACTAGATACGAGTGTGCTTGGTGGCATTTGAGTGTAGCTCTGACATGCGGTGTTGCCAAGTGTACAGCGTTTGACGTACGGTACAATAATTTACTTGTTGGGCAGAAATCAGCTTGAACATATTTAATCGGCTTAGAAGTAAAATAATAGATTCATGAATAAATAATGTGATAAGAACAATTTTTAAACAATAGGGGGAAAAAGATGTTATAAACAATAATAACAAGTAGGTTATAAAACAGGTACATTTAGATAACCAACACTTGGCAACAATGAAGACGTTAAGGCGTTGCTATGATTGCGGCTGGCTTATATCGTCACGCTATTGGCCATAATTTTCCTAAGCTCCACGTACTTCCAGCATTTGTTGTAAGAGTGCTCTAAAATAATTATTATTATTAAAATTATTATTATAGCTAGTGAATGGTGCTGTACTGGATGTTAGATCTTGATCGATTGATTAGTTTGCTTGGCTGTAAATTCTCTTTCACTAGTCTATGTATTTGCATGTTGCATGGAGAGTTCTTGAAGCCTGAAACTAAATAGACTTATTTCATTTTATTTATGTATTTATGTGATGATTTGTATGACACATTTGTAAATTGGCGTATGCCGTACATGGAAATAAATAAATAAATAAAATCAAGTTGGGCCATTCAGTAGTTAAACAACAGCGTGTCAAAAATAATAAATAAACCTAGTATTCTCCTATCATAATCGTTCATACCGATTTGTCATTAATGCTTTCTTTGTACATTCAATAGTCTAAAGTTTATGTACAAAAAAAATTATAGAAAGAGTGAACAGAAGTTGTGAAAAACTTTATAAAAAGAAAAGCAATAAATTATCTTATGGAATCGTAATTGTCTATATAGATGATTAACATTTTCTTAAAATACTTTCATTTAAGTTTAAATCAAATAAATTAAAACTTACCTACTCGTTAATTACAAATTGTATAACATTTAGTGCATACTTGAAGTGTAATAAAATATGGTCCCCACTTAAAAGTATTTCAGTAATCTAGCAAAATTAATTAAATGTACATTTTGGAAATAAATGTATTCTCTATCCACTTCCTTTTCTCTGAAGTAATGCCTATTTAACTATTTAAGTTTCTATACTGTACGAAATTTTCGTACCACTTACACAAAAACATACGAATATTATCAAAAATATAGAGCCCAAAATAAGATTTCCTTTATCGAGGTTCAAATCGAAATTTCAACCATATGCCAGCGTGGTAGCTCAATACTAACGCGTCGGAATGTCGAGTACAAGGTCCAAGGTTCGTACCCAATTGTTTACGGTCGTTGAATAAAGTTCATTTGTGTGAAGTTATAAACATAACTATTTCCCTGGGACAGTATAGTACTGTATGAATAGAGAGTATTATGCCTTCTTTATAATTGTGTGATGTCTTTAAGTAAAAGTACCTTGGTCATATTTAAGTAATAATATTAACCAGTTCAAAATTATTAAAACTATAATAAAATTAATGTCTAACACATGTAATAATTCAAACCAATTGCAATTTTGTCAACATTTAATACCATTCGTTTCACATGATTTCATGGAATATTAACAATTTAGTCTATAAGAATAATATTTGAAATAATTACAGGAATAACCAATTCCCCATAAAGAAGGTGAGTCTGTAATTGTTCGTATCATAAAAATTTGATTATAGTTGGAAAATATTAATATTATAACACTTTTAACTTAAATCAAAATACCACGTGAAATATCCTTTTAATAAATCTATTGTGACCCAAGGCAAGAAGCATGCTTTAATATTTCCTATAGAATCCAACTGCTGCCTGCATTGTTGCTTGATATATTACACATTGTCCATTGTTTAACCCTTTGTTGCTCACAGTTTCTTAATGTTACCTCAGGCATTTTTCCTGAGAAATTAGTTGCTATTGTGTTTCGGAATTTTGAAATCGATATAGTATATAGGTAGACAACATGCAGCGACCACAATGTGTTCTGTAACGTTGGTGTGTTAGTAGATTGTTATTAGTTATATAACATTTTATTATTCTCTAGGTTAGCCTGCCTGCATATTAAATAAAATAATTTAAAGAAGTAGATTTTATAAATGAAACTCTTATGTTATGATCAGAATATGGGTTCCAAAATAATAAAATCGAAACAAAATTATTAATGGGTGATCTTGAAAGATTTCCTTTTTTACAAATACAATACGTATACATTTTTAACTAACCTCGAAATGCACCGAATAAGTAAGCCTTGTAACTCGACTTGGAGAATCCAACAACCTATAGCTCCAATGTGTTTAGTTCAAATGTGTCTTATTATTTTAAATTAATATTTAGATAAATTATTAAAAGAGCAGTAAAAATATTTAATTATTTATAAAATATATGAGTATTCAACATTTATTCAATATGAGTTCAAGAAATTTGTAAGTCTGTCTAAGGTTAACCTTCAAACTACCGTCAAAATAAAACAATCAATTAATTTTTTCAATATATAAGCTATTTCATTTACTAAGCGTTTCTGTTTAAAAAAATAATCTATAATTACCAATCATTTACAAATAATAAAATGTCTTATTTGCCTAAGTTTTATTTGTTTGGAATTCTCGTTGTTTTAAGTTAAATATTGAAAGTACTTTCATGCAATTTCATTAAAACATTAAAATATATACATACGATCAATATTATGCGTAAAATTTAGTATTTCATGAATATAAGACAATTTTTTATTTTTTATTTGATGGAATATATTTGATGAATTGATGAATATTTTATATTCATAACTAAAGTTTAAATATAAAATAAAATACAGGAATAACAGTTTTAAGAATTTTATATATATATATATATATATATATATATATATATATCTAACAAATAATAAGGTTAAAGTACCATTATCGTCTTCAGCTACAAAATATTTCTGTTGCACTACCGGTTTCAGAGCAAGAACTCCATGGTCACATCCACTGTACGTTGTCAAAACAGACAACGCATGTGACCATGGACTTCTTGCTCTGAAACCGGTAGTGCAATAGAAATATTTTGTAGCTGAAGACGACAATGGTACGTTAATCTTATTATTTGTTATACATATAAGCTCAGGAGGCTTATATATATAACAAAACCTTTTTTATATATATAAGCCTTTTACTTTTGATAATTTTACTTTTGAAATATTTTGTTTTGGTTTTAATCACATTAAAAAGAAATAGTATTTTAAAAACCAAACTAGTTTGAATTTGAATCATTCACGAGCGAGATTTATTTAAATTGATAGTACAAAAAATGATAAAAAATAAAAATTAACGATTACTATGTTTTTTTCCAATTATTATGGTATTTTATGTCAAATAATATTGTTCCTATATTAGTAAAAAAATTAAGAGTTTATTTACTCACATTTCTAAAATAATTCTCAAGTCATACCAGAATAACATTCATACATTTTACGTAATAAAGGCAGGAGACTAACATGTAAAGTAGTTTGTATTCATGAGGGTGGAAGGCACATTGTACAATAAATTTCAAGAGCAGTTCTAAACCCTTCAACTCGCCGTTTTGGACGTAGGCCAGAGTCATATTAGCGATGAATTTTAGCAACTAAATATATATTATTAACGAGTTATAAACTAAATTAATATTACTAAATGATAGGAATTACAAAAATAAAAAGACATAATAAGCACTGAGATGCTAATGAACGAACGAATGAAAATAAATAAAACCTTGGCGTAGTTTTCTATTTAGCGTGATTTCATAGCTGATATAGATGTAAACACAATTTTAATAGAACATATAAAGTACTATATACTGTATATTTTTAATTTTGTAAAAAGCTGGTATTGTAGTTCTACTGTGTCTGATTGGGGATAACATGTTAAAGAATTGTTTTTTCGACGATTAAAAATTTCCTCAACTTAATATGAATACATAAATAATACTGTACAAATAAAACGTCACACAACACAAAATGTATTACAATATAAGCACAAAATGCACAAATATATTACGATACAAGTACAAAATGCACAAATATTATGGTGATCGATTTCGGTGAACCACGCTCACCTTCCTCAGACCAGAGGGATTCACAAAAGAATAGAAAATGGTGTTCAACAACTCAATTTATAGGCCTTTGATCAAGTGACCCCATTGGCTGGAATCGTCAAAATGGTGGCTGCTGTGATATTATTAGTTAATTACTATTGACTGTTACTTCTGTTCTTTTAGTCGCTAAAAGTATATTATTAAAAACTATTTCGAAATCAAAATTAACCTGTTCATTCATTAATTTATCACGATCCTTACAGTTTTCTTTAAAAATAAATAACTCTTCCCAAGCATGCATAATACGACCCTTCTTACAAACTTTTAGAATATCTACATTTTCCATCTATTTTATTCAAATTATATTTACAATTCAGAATGCGTTTAGCTACATTAGATCTTTCAGGTTTCTTGTTTTTTTTTTTTTTTTTAAATAATGCGATTCCTCTCTTAAGAGGTAAAATAATTTAAACTTTTAAATAATCTGAAAGATTTTAAAATGTTCTCTTATTACTATAACACATTTTTTAATTGTTAATACAGTTGGACAAACTTTTTTAGCACTTTGAATGCAATTGAGATGAGACATTGTTATAAATGTTAAGGTGCACAGTGAAATAAAATAATCTCTGTAATAAAATGCATAAGTGGTTAAAACAACCACCGTTGCTAAGTAGTCGTACATGTGAAGTTTAATGAACTAATTAGCAAATATCTGCCTCAAACTGTTAATTTGTCCAGAAAGTATAACAAATTATTTCATAGCATTTAAAGAGACTATTTTTCCTTTTAACCTACTTTCAATTTTACAGCAAATCATATATTTATTTATGTAACTTTTAATTTGTTGAAACAAATCTTCAAGCTCCATATATAGAATTAACTTGCTAAAAATTAATTTTTAAATAATAATACATTTTGTTTGAAGCCTAGAATCTATTAATAAATACTTTAAAGTTTTAGGAGATATTCCATCTTTTGGAGGGAGGGGGTTGTATTTTATATTTGTATCAAGCGATATATACATATATTTTATAAAGACCCTTAAAATTCACGCTCCTCCTGAAAACTCCAGTTAAAACGGCTAATACCGACCGTACTAAAGAAACTAAACACCAAATATTCGATTTAAGATTTACGCCAAAGGTTCCAACCAATTGGTGTTTATTTCTGATTATATTGCTATGCTCCACCCACCCACCCACACATATAACTCCTAAGCAAAACAAACCTCTCTTTCAAACAAACAACTCTCCACCTCTCACTCCGAGCTCGACTCTCAGTGATATAAATAGCTTCTCTGGAACGATTTCGTATGTAAATATAACCTGCCTTTGTGTTCTATACGAACATTTATAATTTAGATAAAATAAGGTCGTTATACATAATATTTATCTAAACCTACACATTCCAACAGTAAGAGGATTTATCTACTTTACATAATATTTTAACTTTCTCAATAATATTCTAATACAATGATAACTATTAAATATTACATTTGATTGTATTATTGGTGATAAGATTTAATAATTTTTCTTTTAGAAGTAAAATATAAACTTACACAAAACAAATTTAGATACGTACAACATTTAAAAACGACGCATTATGGAATAATAATTTATACCATTTTTTGTTATATATTATATAAAAACTGTTTTGCTGTGAATAAAAAATTATTTTATAGTGATTTGAATTAAAAAATGGTATACAGTATTTATTTTGGACAGAAAATATTAATTTATTGTTTGACAGGGCTTGTTATTGTTCATGATATAATACGTTAAAATTGACTTGTTATATTTGAATATACATTACTTTCTTATAATATTTTATTGTAATGTTAAAAAATACCTTCATTTTTGTATTTTGACTACCTTGACTATACTCTGGAGGTAATTAATTACTGCTAATAAAGGCCCTTTTTAATTATTATAACTAATAAGCAGAGTAATCTAAGAAGTAATTATTAAATTACAATATATTTTACACAATTATTATTGTCAAATTAGTATAACTAAATAAATAAATCACATTGGGTGTTTTTTACTGCGCTACCATTTTAATATTATAAACTTTAAAGCTTGCAACAAACTTTAAATGTGGAACGTTCCCTTGTTTTTGGAGAGGAAAAAATATGTGGGTAACATGTTTAATTCTCCCCCCCCCAAAAAACAAGGGAATGTTCCATATTTAATTTAAAGTTGTAGTTTGCAAGCTCCCAATGGTGCCGAAAATGAAAAAAAAACAAAAAAAAAAAAACATGCTGTATTTCAAATGTAGGATTAGTTTTATTTATTCAACAGGTTGGATCTTAGTAATTAACACTGATAACAATTATGAAACTAATTTTGCTGTGCTAAAATATATTTAAAATAATCAGAGTTAAGGTAATTTAGTGAATATTTTAGTAATTATTTGGTTGGCAATCTGTAAATATTTTTTCAGTTATTTTCTGATTATAAATTAAAATAATTTATCAGTTCTATTTCGTAAGCTTAAGCAGCTGGAGTCATTATTAACAACTAGTTCTTCCAGTGTCAACCGCGTCAAAGGACTATTTACATTTTGTTTGAAGCCTAGAATTTACATATTTTACATATCCTCAGTGGTTAGTCTCAGCCTAACCACTGAGGATGCCACATCGTAGCATGGGCGAAACGTCTGGAACTGTACATATTGTAAATAGTCCTTTGACGCGGTTGACACCGGAAGAACTAGTTGTTAATAATTTATCAGTTCATTGTTTTAACTTGCTGAGGGATGAAATATTAACTACAATGTATCTCACAATTATTATAACAAATCTTATTTGTTTCAATAATTGAACACATTGAAACTATTTTAGAAAGCTTTTCATGAATATTTGTTTGAGTATGTAGATAATGTTTGGAGATTTCCAAAGCTTTGAGTGTTTAAGAAACAAACACAACGGTTCGACAGGTAAACAAACTCCTGACGTCTTCAGGTCTACTTACTAACTTAGCCTACATCTAAAACAATTTCAGTTCGTCTTTGACGGTCGTGGTGAGTTGATCTCGTGAGTGCGAGGACTCCTTCCCCAACCTCAGTGGATTTGGAAGCTGGTTGGACAAGTTGAATTTTGTCTATTTAATAACCTGCTTTTGTTGACATTTTTCATATTTTTGCAATTATTTCTTGTCTCATTGAATATTTTGTCTGTTTAGTAATGTGATCTATGCTCTGTTGATTTTTTCATATTTTGAATTTATTTTTGTATGTCATTAAGTATTTGGTCTATTTAATAACTTGCTCTGTGTTTTGTTGACTGATTTCATATTTTGCATTTCTTTTGTATTTCATGTCGTATATTATATTTTGTATAATTATGTTATTAGTGATAGTTTTTTAAGAACTTTTGATTTTTAACAGTAATCTTTAGTATATAGCATGTAGTATTAAAACTTTTCTGATTTAGTAAGAGAGAAAAAAATGTTTAAGTACATCTGAAGACGGCAGGAGTTTGTTATACCTGTCGAAACGTTGTGTTTGTTTCTTAAAAACCCAAAGCATTGGAAATCTCCAAACATTATGTACATGTCATAAAAAATCCAATGCTAATAAATAACTTCAAACAACATTATGAATACATATTTTATAGATTCGTTGTAACGAATTTTTCAATTTCCTTCCGTATCCTATAACACAATTAAAGGAATAATAAATACAATCTTTATTTAACAAAGACTATTTGTATAAAATATATTATTACTAAGTTAAAAATAAACACATTATCTATCTACATTGGTTTATGGTATCAACTATTTAAAAAATTTTTCAAAAAATTAAAATGAAGTACTATTTGTCGAAATTACTTTTTACCCAGTTTACCCTCCTATTGTGTGAGTAGAATGAGTTTCATTTGGCCACACCGACAAAGCCATTTCCCCCGGGGTGTCATATGTATGGGCGTAATGTAGCTTTTGATGCTTTGTGAACATTGTACAATCCAACTACATGAACACTAACACATTTTTTAAAGGTAGTAAATTGATAGATAATAATAAATAAATAAATAATAAATTAACTAACCAATTATTACGACTAAATAAATACTCTGAAAACAAATATGATGCAAATAAGTGTATTTTGCGAAAGTATATTTACTTTTTGAATCTGCAGATATTTATGACTACCTCAAATTGCTATAAATGTTCGTTAAGAAAACGAAAATTATTTTAACATAACTTTTATCGTTTCAATGTCTATTCCAAAAGACAGTGTATTGATCTACGAGATAACTTTTAATAACTTAATGACTACATACACCTATCTTCTTTATTCACCTTATCCATATAAAGCTGTACATGAGCACCTACAATACAATCACGTTTCTAAGTCACAGGATATACACATTTTACTCTACGTGACTTACCCACTACACTATGTGTACTCGACGTGACCCTTCCTCGACCTACAATCCACTTTACTTGACTTACTAACTACATACAGTGTAATTATGTATGTAATTGCCGGCATGGTGGCTCAGTGGCTAAGACTTCGGACTGCGGAGGGCAAGGTCCAAGGTTCGAATCCCCACTGAGCCAACGGTCGGTACTTCACTCGTTGAATAAAGTTGACGCACAGGCCTGTAGGCCCATGTCAACTGGCGAGTGAAGTAAAAAAAAAAAAAAAAATTATGTGACTATTCCTATGTATACATGTTACTCTACGTGACTTACCCACTACACACTGTGTACTCGACGTGACCCTTCCTTGACCTACATTACACTTTACTTGACTTACTAACTACACACAGTGTAATTGATGTGACTATTCCTATGTATACGTGTTACTCTACGTGACTTACCCCCTACACACTGTGTACTTGACGTGACCCTTCCTCGACCTACATTACACTTTACTTGACTTACTAACTACACACAGTGTAATTGATGTTACTACTCCTATGTATACATGTTACTCTACGTGACTTACCCACTACACTCTGTGTACTTGACGTGACCCTTCCTCGACCTAAATTACACTTAACTTGACTTATCAACTACACACAGTGTAATTGATGTGACTACTCCTATGTATACATGTTACTCTACGTGACTTACTCACTACACACTGTGTACTCGACGTGACCCTTCCTCGACCTACATTACACTTAACTTGACTTACCAACTACACACAGTGTAATTTATGTGACTATTCCTATGTATACATGTTACTTTACATGACTTACCCACTACATACTGTATACTCGACGTGACCCTTCCTCGACCTACATTATACTTTACTTGACTTACTAACTATACACACACTGTAATTGATGTGACTACTCCTATGTATACATGTTACTCTACGTGACTTGCCCACTATACACTGTATACTCGACGTGACCCTTCCTCGACCTACATTACACTTTGCTTGACTTACTAACTACACACAGTGTAATTAATGTGACTATTCCTATATATACATGTTACTCTACGTGACTTACCCACTACTCTGTGTACTCGACGTGACTCTTCCACCATATAAATTATACTCTATGTGTGTCAATTAGCTGAAAATCAGACTAATACTACGTGGTTCAGATTCCACGTAAAACCTTAGGTCCATTAGTTTCCCTAGCTATTGGGCTATTAATAGGGGAACAGTCGACCTTAGTCACTGGTTCATCTACATTTATAACAATTATTCGCTCTTCATATTACCCACATATCTACAATCAACGTCTTACTGATGAAAATTAATAATAAAAAAAATTGCGATTTAATATAATATCTTATTAAAAATGAATAAGGCCTGTTTCTATATCTACTCTCCTGTTCGTAATGTAAAAATGAGTAACATTATGCACATTGAATGTAATTAAAAGATGTTTTATATTAAATAAGCAAACAGCTATCTTATTATACTCTTTGAATTTGTTTATGTATAACAAATAACTGATCACATTTTTGTGGTCATCTGTGATTTACAGTTGCTTTTAATATCATGAGATTATATTGTTTTATAAAGCACGTATATTTTATTTAATTACAATAATAGAGTATAAAACAACACTTTAATGGATTATCACATCCATAATTAAGAAAATAAAAAAACAATATACATAATTATACTCCAGTTACATTCCTACTAGCTACATTTACTCATTCACTATTATTCGCAGTAAACATTCTTATTAATTTGTAGCTATAATCGTCTGAATGATAATACATTTTTATCATAAATACTCACTTATTAACTTACCTACCATGTTTGATAATATTATGGGTATTATGATAAGAGTAAACATGTAATCACTATGTACTATATAATTTTTGTTCAGATATAGAACATGTAAGACTGACTCGAAATGATTAACTAATTAATTATTCTTTGGAAAATTATCGCAAAAATACTTAAGATATACAACAGAATACAGATTAATTACATTGCAAAATTGTACATAGACGTGTGTTTTCAAACTATATTTCAGATCTCATATAACATACATCTTATATACAAAATATTATACAAAACGGAATGAGCTACGAACTGTCAAGTTGTACACGTTCCTTATTGAATTAAAATGTACCCTGCACAAACTCTATTTGTGTCGACAATGTCTAGCACATGTCACTTCTTGTGATTTTTATGTTCAGAGGAATTCAAAATGGTTTCTTAATAAAACAAGTAGCATGTTTTTCGATAGTTTAATTTGTGAAAGGTGTATAATTTTTGTAAATTTTGGTGCCTCATGTGTGGAACATATATTCTAGAGAGAACAGTGCTTGGTTGACTATAGTCCGAATAAAATAACTTTGGTACTGGCGGAACGGCCACGCACCACTGGTCTGAAATGACAAAACTCTGAGCTTTAATTTGCTGTCAAACTTAAAATAAGTAAGCAATAATTTTCAAATTACTTGTATAGTGTCCACCATGTTATATTCTTTAAGAAAAAATTATGCTGGATATTTTGCTTAAACTAATTTGTTTTTTTTATTGTGATATTTGTGTTTAAGAACACGGTTTTATGAGTGAAATTGCGCGTGAGTCGTCTTTAACCTGTTACTGTAGCGAGAGTAATAATAATAAAAAAAAAAAATGGGTGTGCGTCGGACCACACGGTGGAAGTTATACTTCTTTGGCCATTCTCATACACCCACTCACGCACACAAACAGACAGGATATATAAATGAAATATAAGACATTTTTCAATATTATTCAATATATTTATCTTTAATATATTATACGTGACTTCATTATTATATTATACACCTATATTATCATTATCAGTAATTTCTTCGATTAAATTTCTTCGATTAACAATCGATTAATCGATAGTTCTTAAAAATTTGTTCTTACTTTTCAGCGTGACGCGGTTTCTCGACCAACATCCCATCCCAAAGTGTCTAACGGGCGCAAAGAAGTATAACTTCAATAATTTCTTGTAGATGGATGACAGTTTGATTCATTGTGATTAGTTTGGTATAAGTCTCATTTAATAATTCAAACAGGTTAATGAGAAATTAATTTTTTTGTAAACCTTTGTAAATTCGATAATGACAAACGCTAGATAAAATTTCTTTAAACCTAAATTAATTGTGTTATTTAAGTGACACTAAAATCGTACTCTCGTATTAAATAGAATTTTCTTGAATTAGGAAGAAAGATTCATAAGTTTTCAAAACTCGATTGTCAACAAGGCGGCAGTGATACCACACGCACAATGTACAGTCACTGGCTCAGCTCTTGCCTCTTCCATTGCAAACATTTCTTGTCAACTACTAATAGAACACTTCCTAAAATTTGAAAGAGCCTAAATATTATAATTGCAATAAACACTGATAATTATATACACACTGAATCCTATAGCATTATTGTCACATCTAAATAAATAAAAACGTGTTATATCACTAAAACTAAATAACTGTATAAAAACAAACTAGTGATTAAACTATACTAAGCACTGTCAAATCGATAAAGAACTGAACACGAACACACCTCAAAGTCAAAAGTCAACTAACTTACCTTATTTCTTACTGGAGAAACATTTCTTATCTGGAAATATCGTCGATCGGAATTCGTTTTACGCTTGGACTGAATATTCAGTCTACACTTTCCCTTGAGCAGAGTATACCTTACGCGTCCGACACAGCCTCGATGTAAAACAACTATGAGTTTACTTCATCAACTCTTCATTATTTTTCCGCATGTTTTATTAGTACCACAGTAATATTTTAACCATACATAAATAACACAGTTAATGTTTGCTCAAATAAATTTTGTCTAGCGTTTTTCGTTTCCGAGTTTGCAAGGTTTTACAAAAAAATTAATTTCTCATTAACCTGTTTGAATTATTAAATGAGACTTTTACCAAACTAATCACAATGAATCAAACTGTCATTTATCCACAAGAAATTATTTTATTATTATTATTTTTGCTACAGTGACAGGTTGAAGACGACTCACGCCCAATTTCACTCATAAAACCGTGTTTTTAAATACAAATATCGCTATAAAAAGCAATTTAGCTCAAGAAAAATCTCCGGCATAATTTTTCCTTAAAGAATATAAACTGGTGGACACTATAAAATTAGTTTGAAAATTATTGCTTACTTATTTTAAGTTTGACAGCAAATTAAAGCTCAGAGTTTTGTCATTTCAGACCAGTGGAGCGAGGGCGTTCCGCCAGTACCAAAGTTATTTTATTCGAACTATAGGTCAGTAAAATAACTTCGATTTGAGTGGAGAACGCCTGTCACTAGAGAATGCAATATACTGTAGATGCTGTTTACGTATTGCCTACTCTCAATACCTCACGGCGTTCACTTGTTGTATAAAGGCAATATTAATATTTGTAGCTGTCATGCAATTTATAATTTGATTTGATTTAAGAATGCTTATTATTAATGTGCATACAATTATTAGCCACTTAAATACTTCGTGTATTAGTACTTGTTATTGTTAAAAATTGGTAATCATTTAATAAAATCTAAAACAATAATTAAATTAAAAATAATTAGATCAAAATAATACAGCAACCCATTTCCAATTTTTAAAGTGGGATTGGTTAAAATTATTATTTTGAATGTGTAAAATTATAGTTTCATAATAATTCATTATTAAATGTAGATTATTGAAAGGGTGAAAAAAAATAAATAAATAAAAAATAAATCAATAAATTAAAAAAACCTTACATACATAAATAGTCAACCGACTAAAGTAAATAGAACATACAGGTATATTGTTGTATTTACTTTACTAACGTGTTAGGTACACAATAGGTACGTATAAACTCCAGTGGTACGTAAAAAATAAAATTTAGTCTAGTAAATTCAAGTGTCTTATAACTTACATTTCAGATGTATGGACTTAGATGTTATTTTTATTAGGTTTGTACTTTATAAAATCTATCTAAGAAAGGGTTTGATAAAACATTCTTAAAAGTCATTTACATATTCACAATTAATTTAACCTTCTTGATATTTTATTGAGTTTTGGAGTTTATAAATATTTTTTGTTCATGATATATAAGTATGAAAACAAGTTTAGAAGATGAAAATTATAGTAATCAAAACATAGTTTATGTTCTAAAAGGAATGTATTTTTTAAATAAATTAACTTTACTCATCACGTAATGATCTACGGACTTGAATGTGAAATTTATTCAACGAATTAAATACCGATCGTTACCTCAGTTACTCCTATCCGAAGCTTTTTTATCACTGAGCCACTACCAACGCACCTATAGTGGGAACTAATATAAAACTAAAATATAATTTAAAAAGGTACTGAATAATTTTAATGTGGCTCTAGTATCACCAGGACAATTGTGGTAGCAAATATTTTTATATAATAAGATTATCATTGGGGTATTGGTATGATACCATGACCTATTTAAAATAAAATATGTAAACAAGCAGATTGCGTTATCTAAAGACAGAAAAGTGCTCCCTGTAATGAAAAAATTACCTTTGCAAAAAAGGCCTAAAATAAAATAAAATGTTGGACCTTTCCACTAATTCACTACCACAATATTAGTTACGTTATGTTTGGTTTGGTTACGTTATGTTAGGTTTGGTTTAGTTATGTTAGGTTTGGTTAGGTTAGGTTTGGTTAGGTTAGGTTATTTTAGGTTTGGTTTGGTTATGTTAGGTTTGGTTTAATTATGTTAGGTTTGGTTTGGTTATGTTAGGTTTGGTTAGGTTATGTTAGGTTTGGTTTGGTAATGTTAGGTTTGGTTTAGTTATGTTAGGTTTGATTTAGTTATGTTAGGTTTGGTTTGGTTAGGTTATGTTAGGTTTTGTTTGGTTATGTTAGGTTTGGTTTGGTTATTTTATATTAGGTTATGTTAGGTTTGGTTTGGTTATGTTAGGTTAACCTAAAATATGGTGTGGTAGTGAATTAATGGAAATGATCCAAAATTTAACTAAGCAACCAAACTACTTATAATATACTCGTACATATGTATACATAACTACATAATATACATATGTATATTATGGTTATGTAGCAATACACATGTGTTACATACCATCGTAACTTCATTTTTACGTTGGTTTTTTTACTTCACATCACAGGTTATGAAATGAAAGAAACCTTTCAGCACCAAGTAGTGATGGGATTTTCTAAGATGACAATTTGGAGTCCTGCGACACTCTCAATCCCCGCTGAGACAGATGGAGGTTTTACTGACATGTACCACAATAGGCTATTGTTGTTTGTTTTATTATTACTAACTTTCAAAAGATTTTAACTTACTAGTTTATTAAAACATAATAATAAGATGTTTTACAATGAAATCCTTTTAATCAATAATTGAATGTTTTTTTTTAGAAAAAAATACCTCTGTAAATATGTTATTGATGTGTTTTTGTCAAAATCAAGTAGGTTATGAGTTAGATTTTGGTTGAACCTTATTTACAAACTTATATTGAATTATGTTTGTTATGTATGGAACGCCTCTCTTCAAATATAGTTTAGGTTAGTCTAAATATTTTAATGGAAGAAAATGTTCAATATTTATTTTAATTTTATTTGCTTTTGAAAGTAGAGAACATTATTGTTTTTGACATTCGTATTGACCAGTTCTAAAAAACTAACTTCAGTAGAAGGCTATAGGACTCATTATCACTGATATGAATTGTTATATTTTGTGTGGTAGCTGACATAGCTGGGAGATCACAGCTTCGTGATAGTCCAGCTACCAGACTTGTTGTTTATTTAGAACTACCCAGGGTGTACGTACAGCTTTAAATATTTCCTGTGAATGTGAACAACATCACACCTCAAATATATTTTTTAAATTGATAAATTGTAGCTGACAGCAATACATAAGCTATATACAAATATATTCATACATATTCTACATTTCACTTCAACTTGATTGAAGTACACTAATTTTACTTTGCTAAGTTGACTTAGCAGTTAGCAGGGGACTGTTGGCACTTTAGTGTTTGCCCTGGCTACGTCACGTTATACGGCCGTATTTATAGAGATGAGAGAAGGTCTGGAGATACCAAAGGACACGTCTGTAGATTCTTGAATAATGTATTGATTGGAAGGACTGTAGTATGGGGAATGAAGCAATCATTTTAAAACTGACGTGAGTTGTTACTCTGTGTTATTTATAAGTTTACCTTATTTAAGTACTAAAAATAAATAAATAAAAACAGTTTATTATGCAACATAACTCCCTAAAATAGCTTTTAGTAGATATTTCATCAGTTAAAAAGTAGATATGTCATCTCATATCGTTATATTTTTACTATTTTGAGGAATAAAATATAACGTTTAAAATCTATGAAACACTAAATTAAAATATATCGCTAATTTTAAGGCCCCAAAAACTTTTAATATATTGTGATATATTGTGTGTTTGTGTAATATTATCTGTGATTTAAAGTTAATTGACCAGAAGGATCAATATTTTTTTATGTTCAGTGGTGTAGTAGTTTAAATTTTCTACTTAAATTTCCCTTAATATAGAAATATTATCTTGTACCCAAGTTCTTAAACATAAATAATTAATAACCTATATATTTATAAAATTAAAAACATTACCCTTTCAAATTTGTGTATTCTTGCACAGAGAAACGTATTTCTTTTATGTATTAAAACTATTGTAACCAAGATTTACGAATATTACAACAATAGGCAAACCTTTAAAGTCAGGTTATGTGATTGAAAGTTACTTAAAGGCATATACAAATAGTTAATACTACGATCTCACCAATGTAATGTACCCTCAAAATACACCTGTTGGTTTTTACCTTTTATGCCCAAACAAATTACTTAAAGTGTTCAAGTGTAACTATAATAGAAAATACTAAAAATTGTGCATTCATTGTTTATTTTCAGTAAATAAGGTATCGTTAGTTTTGAATAAAATTTCCTACAATATATCACTTTTGTGTTTTTTTTCATACAGTTTTTATTTAATTTAACGTCAAATATTTTTACTAGCCACCATTTTGAAAATCTTTGACGAATTTGTTTCTAAATAATTTCAACACTTTAACTTTTATGGTTGCCGAGAAAAAAATTATAATGTAAAAAACACAGACAGACATACATACAGAAAACGGTGCATTTGGGGATGTATGTTTATATGAAATTTATTGTTTGTTTTAACTCCAGGAACAACTTCCTGAAGTCTTTCCAAGTATTTCAGTTAAACCCTGTATGTAACGTTTATAACCACAAATTCAACCCTCTTTCCCTTTATAAAATAAATCGATATACATATATTAGCATTGTCTAGTATGTTATCATTTACTCAATGTAGGCACATAATATACACTTAAAAACTGTTTATTCTGGAAATACTTGAATGAGAAAATACGTGAAGGAGTTTTTTTTCAGGGCAGCATATTCCTTATTTCTTCACCAATTTAAATGGTCGAGCAGTCAAAAAATTTGCCTATGCTCATAGTTACGCTATAGTCTTAGTCCTTCAATATTTTCACCTTGAAGGATATGTGAAGCCCTCAAAGTAAGTTTGTCAGCCATAATTATAAAAAGGAGAAAGATGTAAATGAATCGTAAACACGAGGTTCAAATGTAAATAATGATTTCAAAAAACTCCGGCTGTAATATAAACATTGGTGTTTGAAATATTGAGGAGGTTAGATCTTTCATGATGTTATACCAGGGAATTAAAGCATGGTTTTATTCAGATTCGATTGCACACAACAAAGAACTCCGCTCAGCCAGACTTGAAGATTTCAATTAATTGTAATTAAATGCAGTCATTTTAGTTAATTAATTAATCTTAAGCTGTTAAACAAAAACAAATGAAATGAAGACATTTGAAATAGGTTGAGTAATATCATTGGGTGTTTGTACTAACAAATAGGTAGCAACGCAAGTAGTGTGAGTAAATAGATTACTGTATATAGATTTAATACTGTGACTTTACGTTATACAGTTAATCTACTATAATTTGTAGTCAAAAGTGACAGGCCGAGTTGTAACTAACGTAGTGAGTGACGGGGTTGGCACGTAAAGCCTACCTAGTATCTAATTTTAACCGATTATTGCTCTTAATATTATATTAATTATCTAATATTTTATATCGATTACTGATTACTTTGATTAAAACCGTAACCAGAGCGTTTTAAAACACACTTTTTTACGTTTATAAGTGTAAAATATCATACATAAAACAAATATGACTCATAAAGTTCACTCATTCCACTAGTTCTATTACATTTACGTACAACAATCACATTAAATAATATAGTCTAAGCTGTATACATCAAACTATGATAAGCGTTTGTGCTGAATTACAATAACACGAAAAATAGCGCTGCTTAGTATTTGATAGAGTTATAAGGTTATATATTACGTGGTTTTAATTTGTAAATAATACTTAAATAATATTTGGAAAGTTATCTAAATTCTGCTTCAAAACGTAATTTAACTGATTTTTGAACAGTAGAACAAACATTTCAATTATTTTAAGTAATTGAATTCCTGAGGCTGTTAGAACTAGCACAGTAATGTAAATTGGTAACATATGATGTCCTCAGTCTGATTGCCATTCCCGCTAATTTCACACATAACTTCACAATGTTACAAACTTGAAATGAAATAAACCTTGATAAATATTGATTGATTTTAATTTATCGTTTTGATGTAATTAGAAGATAAAATATATTACTAACTGTAATACACGTATTTATGTAGTTGCAGTGTAAACATTGTACATGTAAGATGATTTTTTGTACAATGGAAAATACAGTGATGGTGGAAATATCTCTTTAGAAATGTATGAGTTAAATCAAGGTATAATTTTAAAATGATTGTAAAGCATGACCAGTCTACCTCTCATAATGTTTAGTAATTTTATAAGCAGTCTTTCCATAAAATACTGCTGAGTGTAATAAATAATAATAAATGCACTATTTTACAAAACTACCATCGGCAATATTCAAGAGATCAGGGTAAATGTCGTAAATAACCCTTTCATGATTCAGTCATTCCCAATATTTTGAAGACACGCCTGCAGTTAGTTTTATCGTTACCACGTTTATGGTACTTGTTCATGAAGAAATAAAACTTATATGCATCAAAAAATAAAAATACATTTTATTGAATATAACATATAATCTTAAAAACATCTATTTTCACTAACCAAATATTTGACATTTTTTATAATACACGACTAAAAATAAAAATCCGGTAGGAGATACTATTTTACTTAAAGTAAATTTTTTTGTAAAAATAAGTAAGATGACTCAAAATATAATAATAATTTATATTATATTAAGATCTAAAGAAACAGTGTACAACAATTTAGCTCTCTGCCTACATGGGAAAATGGAGAATTAGTGATGAGTGAGTCAATCAGAGCCCTGCCTTTTATAAATATCGTAGACTAGGGGACATCCCTGAATGCTATACTCGCGAGGTAAGCCTGCAGCCTCGCCTGGGAGCCTTGCCTGTTGCCCCCCTCTGTGCAACTCAGCATGCGACCTCGTGGCAAAGCTCGGTCTAAGGCCTCGCCAGGACACTGCTATAGGCCCTATTGTGGAACATTTATCATGTTAGTATCTTTAATGGAAAATTGGTATTTTAACACTTTATTTAAACATTTTTCCAAAGAATAGTAATAGTGCTTGTTGTTTTTTAATGGCCTATTTATTGTTATAAGGCTTACACACGGAATATTTTAACTGTTAATCTATACATTTAACTCTGTTAAGTAAAATAAAAATAATTCAATAAATTGTAGGACATCTTTAAAAAATATTAATAACTTGTCGATACGAAAACCCATCGCAGTCATAAAAGCCTTATTTGCACAGGAAACTCCTCACTTAACCTTATTCATGGCTGAAGGCTACAATTTGTCGAATAGATAATTATCTAAAAATGGTATAGTAATAATAGTTTATGACCATATACATATATAATATTGGGTTTAGGAGATGATATTCAAACACTACAAAAGTTTAATATGCCTAAATACAAACAGTGTAGTTGATAAAAATGTTAATGCTTAACAGTGTTTTATTTCTTAGAGAATAATTTTTCTGAAGAAATTATTCATACATATTATTTCGCTCTGTTTTTATATCTTACCTAGTACATTTATTATACATTTTTATCATTATGATAATAAACATGCATTCATTTCGTTACTGATTCCATATTTTTTTTTAGAATTAATATATCCAAGACCAGACAGTTATTTCTGAATCTATGGAAACCATTCAGCGAAAGTCGTGGCAGTATTAAGGGGATTTAATAGTGTCGATGATTTTGCTTTGTATAACTATACGTGTATGAGTGGGTGGGAAATACTAAAAATAGACAGAAAATACTTAAAATAAAGAGTCATCAAACTTCATGTTCATACTTTTGAATTGTTATTTCGTCGTCATGTTGTGAGTCATTCGGCACTTCCTTAAACCGTATTACAATAATAAATACTTTCAGGGATTCTGGTTCCCAAAGAACAGGATTTGAACTGTTTGGTACCCTTACTAACGGTAAGTATTTTTTAAAACCTCTAATCACTTATATTAAATTTTTGAGCCTTTTATCACTTATATTTATTTTTAAGTCTCCCGTCACATATATTTATTTTTAAGCCTCACATCGCTTATATTTATTTTTAAGTCTCTCATCGCTTTTTGTTTTCCTCGCTTGACGTTTTCATCCAAGATTGAATATTTATCTAATAATGTAAATACAGTAAAATGTGATACTACAGTATATATAAAAGATAAAATATATTTTTTATTGATTAGGTATAGCTGGCATCTTTACTCAAGATATATATATGTAGGATGAGTGTTTAATTGAATTGATCGTGTAATAAATAGTAAAAAGCTGACTTATGGCTTTAATTGTCATATTATACGGCGTTTCTCAAGACAAGTTAATTGATTCTTAAATGGCTCTTATAACACTCAAAGGCTTTGAGCAAGTGTCGTAGCTCTCCTTTAAAGTGCCTCTGGCAGATACACGTTTAAGTGAAGGCAGAGAGAGGAAGTTTCACTAAAGCTTTAATGGCAAAACTTTTTAAAATTTTTAACCAGTTATATACTAAAGTAAAATAATGTTTTACCTTCAAATACTAGTTGTTATTAATAGTAATATTAATTAATCATGTAGTATATTTAATTTACTTATATAACATTGGAACCAATTAATTTCTATTAATTTTTAGATTGTAATTAAAAAAAAAAGTGTCTATCATTTTATATATTTCTCATCCACTATGAAACAAATTACTATGGAATAATAGCCATGAAACCACCTCTTTATTATTATAGTTCTACGTTTAATACAATAAATCAGGTAAAACCAGAACGACTAAATAGAAAAGTAATTCACTTTAAATTGGTTATATTTTGCTCGTATTAAATTGACTATATTACATCAAGGGAAATGCAGTTTATTCAAATTTAGTACTTTGTCCACCTAGGTGGTACTAGGGGGAGGAGTGGGGCCCTTCAGTATAAGCGTAAACAGACTTAAAATATACAAAATACATTTTGAACTTTTTTGTAACCCTCCCTAACACAACCTGGGGACCAACGGCTTAACGTGACTTCCGAACCACGGGAGCGGCAGGGCAAAAACTGTTAATGGTCATATCGGGAATCGAACCCGGTCCGTTTGTGAGGTAAGCCAACGCCTTAGCCCCTTATCTACGGTCGCTACTACACTTAGCGTGTCTCCCAACATATAAGGCATATTGTCTACTTTCATTAAAATTAATGACTGGAAAGAACCAGTGTGAGAAACCACTGAGGATGCCACATCACAGTATGGGCGAAACGTATCTTGTAAATAATGTAGACGTCAATAGTATCTTGACGCGGTTGTTACAGGAAAATGTAGATTCTAGTTAAAACTAATGACGTTTAGAGTAAGGTTTAGTAAGGTTTAGTACGAGTGAGGAAAATGTTACTAATTTATTAGTATTTCATTCAGTACAGTTTAGACGAATTATATAAAAAAATACGATCATATGGAGTTGAACAAACAATAATTTTATAACTAGCGTATCGTAGGACTTTAAAATATAGGTAAGAGGATATCCGTTTATCCTGGCTCTCTGTGGTTATAAATTCCTGGTTTCCGCGGATAAAAGAATTTTGCACGTTCAAAGAATTCCAGCAGTACACTAGTTTCGACAGTTTTAGACATTCTTACAGATACAATTCTTACAGAGAAAAATAAGAATGTAGCTGTCGACAATTTAAAATTATTATTATTAAAAGGTAATTCTACTATTTTTTTTATTTATAAACGATAAATATGTCATTTTATAAAAATAAAAACATTTTTCAAAGACGAAAGAATCTTTAATTTAAAAAAAAAATCCGCAATGTATTTTTTCCATCTCTTCTACTTAGGGTAATGTAGTAGTAATGTTGTACTAAGGTAATATAATATTTAGTAACCAAAATTTTTGTATCAGTTAATTAAAGAAATAGTGCAATCGGTAGTTTGGAGGCTATTAATTATATTTATGCTTTTATGGTTGGGAGTTTAAAAAAATTAAGAGACAACTAATCGACAAAAAAAAAAAAAAAAAAAAAAAGGACATTTTCAGGAGTTATGAAAGAAAATTATAATGATTGTAAATTTAAAACAACACAATTAGTGTACTAGACTTTTTTCATCTCTTACAACACTGTTATGAAAAGACTAGTAAAGTATTTCAAGAATTATCCACAAGTTAGTGGTATTAAAACCAATGTCAGTAGTTATCTTTGGATCTCTGTCTTTGTCCTCTAGATTGCCATATTTTACTAATTGGGTGACGTCACTATCAAAAGACTTTCATATCTTTAGATTTATTAAATAAATTTGTGATTTTATGTTAAAAAACTATATTAAATGAATTCGACCTTGTAAGAGTTTTATTTATATTCTTATTTATCGACAAACTAAGATATTTTGAAAAAAGAAAACAATATCGTACATAAAAAACCTCTTCATCCAAAAATAATTCAACACCAATTTTAATGAGGGTAATGAATGGTATCAATGAATATAGCAGTAATGAGGGAATCCTTTCAAATTACCCTTTTAAAAGGGGCAGTTAGACGCTCTGGGGTTGTTGTTTTATTCATGTAAGAACAATTGGTATTTTAATCTGAAGTACTTTCGAGTTTTTTCTAGCATTCTTCACAAAATACTCTCTAAACGAGTAAATATTATTACAGCCATTGCTTTTTAAAGTTATTTTAGCAAAGGTTTTAAGGAATTCAGTTTTACTAGTAATATAGCTTAAATACAGTCAATATTATTTAATTGAATCATTAAATATTTGTTTAGAGTTTAACAATATTACACAATTTCGAACAATATTTTTCTTAGTTTGCTATCCATATACCATTTAAAAAATCCGTTACCATATAAATTTATATTTGACTTACTAAATTTGATTTTATAAGGTTTCATATTTGAAATGAAAATAGACGAAATAAAATGGAACAAGTCTTAATTGATAATCAAATTGCAAAAATTGGTGAGGTTAAAACTACAAAGTTCTCTCCTAAACCTACCATAAAAACAATATGTCAATTTTTACTGAACAATGCAAAAGGTTTCATAAATATTTAAATATATTTACAACCAAGTTTAAATGTAATAGTCTCAGATATGAGACACTGACATAAATGTTTACTTACTTTAAAGTGAGTATGAATTATTATATGAGAGTGGATGACCTGTGTAATCTAGGTACTAACTGAGTTCAAATAATGTTTAGAAAGGGCAATTTATAAATAAGTCAATAGCGAGAGAAACTAAGAGACCTAACAACTTTACATGAAATCCGAACCACGTAGTTATCCGGATTGGTCTGATTTTCAGCTAATTGACAAGAATGATTCTGAGTTCTCTCCCATATACAAAACCTGGATTCGTACTACCACCAAAAATGGACACCCCATACTCCTCTAGTAGTGTCTACGTCGATGGCAACCATTAAGCAGATACCGTGTCAGTTTAAGGACCGGACATGGAACCTATCGCCTACAATCTCCCAAACACTTTGTCCCCAAGTACCTGGCTTACACACTGCGCCACCAGTGCCGACATACATAGTGGAATGTTAAACATCCGAAATTTAGTTTTGTGTTTCGTGTACAGCACCTATATATAAATTTGATATTTAATATTTTCTTTGTATTGGCACTTCATAGGCTAGTATTGTATTCGATAATGTGATGATGTCTTACATATATGTAAGACTATAAAATCTGAAAATTTTAATAGTTGGTTACTGAAATATATTACAATATGTACTTGCATTATACTTAAACTTCATTAAACATTTGTTCAATTAATTTGAGTATATAATAATATAAACGTATAACATGATAATAATGAGAAATTAAAACGTTTCCATGATTTCTAAAACGTAATTTTATAATAAACATCTAAGTTTGACAATACTAAAGAAACATTTATGGAGCAAACTTAAAATAAAATACATCTACCAAAATAAAATGAATATAATTATTTACTTTTTAAAATTATTTTTATTGGCATAAAATCATATAACAACTTTACTATATTAAAATAAAAAAATGTAAATAAACAATAAATAATACATCCATATTATTTCTAATGTAAAACAAAATTATAATGGAACATAACTATCATCTTTTCTGTTATCTACTTTTAAAAGTATTACGAAAAAATATATCATGTTTTATATTTTCAATGTTGAATAATTCATAAAAATTCTAATTCGAATAAAACAAATTAATTGGTAAAAAACATTAAGACAACTAGTACTCTATAACATCTAGTACTCTACTCATTTTTAACTTTAGTGGATGGGTATTTAAAATGTATAAAACAAAAAGGAAGCGTTTTTTGATAAAAAAGCGAAACAAAAAATTAAGATATTAAAAATATTCTTGGTTACACAATTCATCTATAAAATACACGTAAAATAAAACCACGCCGTATTTCAAACTAACGATTATTGTATGAAAATAAATTCCATTATTTTATTATTTTCAATAAAATTAATTATGCCAATGAATTTTAGTTATTTCCGTTTAAGTTCCTACAAAATTATAATTTTGAAACACCAGGCCTACTTCATAACATGGTTTGGACTCTCGAAGCTGGAGAAAGGCCAGATAAATTAGTATTCAGCACTGCCTCTCTGAGACGTGCAAGGATATGCTTTAGTTTTTTGTTTGATCGTGTACTTTGGCTTGTTATCAAATTGTATCAATGTGTCGTTGTTTTAATATGACGTAAAGCAGTCCTTGGACTTGAATGAATGAATGAAAAACAGTGTTTATTTATAAAAAAGCCATTATTTACAAAAAAAACAATAGACCTGTTTTATTATTTACAAAAAATCTTGCAAGAGACCTGTCATAGAAAACGACATTAACACATCAATGGCCTGAAGGGTCGCCTGCCGGGTTAATATAATTCTAACTCAATTGTTGTCTAGTTCCTGCAATTAGACAAGTAGGAAAGAAACAGAAATCAACACTGCTATTTGAAATAAATCATTATACTTTTTAACACTATTATACAGATTAAAAAAAGAAAAATTAATTAATAATACTATACAACTATAAATTCAATAATAAATACAACTATCAAACTATAAATGCTACATTAAACATACAATTGTAATTTTAATGTTTATTGGCCCTGGACTTACATAACCACAATATAAAGTGTGACATTTTTCATAGACGACACAACTCATTGAGCAACATGTCAGTGCACAGGGTTATTTACGAGTTACATTTAATTTTCATTTAGTTCTAAAAAAATGTTAATCCAACTAACACTAAAAATTTGATACAAAATCTTCAAAATATTTTTTGGTTCAATCATTTTAATACATCGTTTATAAATTGAAGTCAATTTAACGAATTACGTTTTCCAATCAGTGTTAGGTGATACATTTTATCTTTAATAATATATTATTTAACACACACAAAGGTTAAAATTGAATACGAGACAGTAAAATTGTTCTAAAAAAATAAATAAAAAATAAAAAACCTTGGAACACCTAGCCAGGGGAAACTAGGTTACGTTAACGCGTAAACTCGTAAGAAGTGTCTTGCTCCACGTCCATGGTTGTGTGAGTGGTTTTACATTTACATGTGATACATAGTTAGCTATATGATATTTTAATTAACATAATAAACTATGTTTTTATCATTACTTATTATTTGTAGATTACTTTTTCTCATTATTATTATTATCTCATATTATTAACGCTAAAACTAAAATGGGCTGTTGTATTCGTTTTTGATTCCTTAGTATTAAATTTCACATTTGTGTCATAATAAACTGAAAACTAAATTTAATTTTGTACGTGTTAAATTATCAAATTTTTGAAATCAATACCATATAAAATGAACAGCTAACAATTATACATCTTTCGATCTACTATGACTAGTACGAGTTCATCAAGGTAGTAGAAGTAATGCCACTAGGTTCGTTTTGTTACCGCAAAATACATTTGCTTGATGGGTTTATCCATCATTTTATGAAAATAAACGTTCAAACGTTGGAATTTCAAGAGGATTTTACAACTTTAAAATAGTTAGTAAAGGTCTTAATTTATTAAGCAGATGAAGTTAGGGTTAAGAAGCCCTCTGTATAACTTAATCGGGGAAAATGGCTAAAGGATGACGTCCGAACCACCACCAGTGACCGGGCAAGGATCGCTCAGACGGTCACCCATCCAAGGAACAGCCATACTTGGAGTTACTTAACGCCATTCTTGCGATATCGACGGAACCCTCCGATGAACTTCACTATCGATGAGTTAAAAGAGTACTTGAAATTATACGTGATAGTACCAGAATTGAAGCGATGGACTCATTAAAATTGGGATTTAAAAACAATTTGTCTAATCAATTAGTGGCCAAAGTCTAATTGAAGATGTTCATGGACATTACTGATGTAGTGTATCTTTAATACATCAAGGAGTTGAATGGAGCATCCTATCGAATACGGTAATGTTCAGGAATACCGATTTAACAATCTAGACATCAACGAAACCAAGCCGACTGATATTATGTTTGGTTGAGCGAAGTGATAAGTTGGATGAAATACGTAATGACTTAGACTTATTAATTGTATAAAATTAGATAAAAATTGCTTGAGGAAGACAAAGGTAGTTGGACATTTGCCATCTTTATGTGAAAATTACCAATCACGACGTTTCGATTTGGTAAAACCCAAACCTTTTTCAAGTTCTAAAAACTAAAAAAGTGATAACACTAAAATACTTCACAGGGAACCACATTTTTTTAAACGTAAATTCATCGAAGGTGCCTTTATGAAACTAAATAATGAACAAGTAATCAGTCAAAGTAACATAGAAGTTAGACCCATGTGGATTCCTTTACTTAAAAACACACTTGATAAAAAGTTCAATACACTCATGACATCATCTAACCAGAATCCTACACCACATTCCTGGCGATCCCGGAGCGTACGTCCCTGACCACGTCAATCTGTGGATGGTTCTTGTGAAGTGTAGTGTGCATGTTTGTCTTGTCCTCATGTTTTATCACCTTGGAGGGAACTTCGTAGACACTGCGTTTGGATTGTATCATCCTCACTTCGTGCCTGGAACGTCTAGACGCCATCGTCACTGCGGGTCGTAAGACTTCATCATTTTGTAATATTTGATTATTGTATTGTTTTATTCCTAATAATTGTTGTCTTTTCAGGTTAAAATGTAATTGTAATAGTTAATTAGATTGGATAGTAGTCTCAGTCCTTCCGAGTCACATATATAATTTTTTGTGCATGCTTAATGTTATTTTAAATTAATAGTGTTTTCAGGTACCATATATTTATGATTAGTTAATGTAATCTCATTTCAGTCTGATTTGAATATTAATTTAATTGTGTTTTAACATTTTTCGTTGATATCGTGACCTTGGCAGCGCCTTATATTAATTAACTTATATATATTAATTTAACTCTGTTAACATTTTTATATTTAGTAGAAGTTCATTTTGTTGTACCCCATTCTATGATCTAGGTTAAAATGTAGATAACTATTAATGAGATAAGTTTATTAGTTTAAGAACGTAGTTTTATAACACGTTTTTGTAGATGTAATTTAGTTTTTAGCACTTGCAAAAGGTTTGGGTTTTACCAATTCGAAACGTCGTGATTGGTAATTTTCACGTAATGATGGCAAATGTCCAACTACCTTTGTCTTCCACATCTGATACTCCATCATTAACAAATTTCAAAAACATTTCTTGTTTAAACTCGTTTTAACGCAGAAGAGTGTTGTAGCTAAAAGATGTCATCTTTCCAATGGTTTCTATCAGCATAGACACTACTAGAGACTAATCTTAACTGTAAGATTTATCTAAGAAAAAGACAAATGCAAAATAACAAATGTAAGTGTTCATTTAAAAATTAACACAAACTAATAAAGACATTAATATTGTGTCTTTATTAGTGTAAAAATGTTACTATGTATGGTCACTATAATATTATGAATGTCGTATTCTATAGCTGAATAAAACTTCTCTAGTAAGAATATATATTGAAGTAGTTTGCATTGGTTCAGTAAAAACCAATAAAACATAAATATTAAATATTGTCTTCAAGTTGAAGAAATTTTTATACCTCCATTCTGTTGGATCTAGAATAAGATATTGAACATTATTCATTTCACAAAATAGCTATAACACTATCTGTAAGTCTGAAGCGATTCTTCCGTTACATTCTTATGAATATTATGGCATACCAAGAGGGATATTTGAAATATAAACGATAGCTGGTTAGTCCTAGAGTAGAGACTGACAAATATTGTATACTGAAAAATATTGTATGGTCATTCGTGAGGGATTTTAATAATATTTTAAATCAACTTATAGAAAAAATAATAATAGGTATGCAGTATTTGTACAAATATAATACAATATTATATCTGTACAAATAAAAACCCAATGAAATTGATAGTTATGAAGTTTTTTATTTTTTATCTTTATCACTCAACCATGCTAAAATAATAATACCTCGTTTAACATTTTTAACGTTGTAAAATCATTTTAAAACTGTTTTATTCGAAATTTATTTCTATTAAGTTTTAAAAACACACCTGTCGAGCAAACAATCTCGACGATGTCTCACACACTTGATTATATTCATATTGCCCAAGAATAGATTATTCCTCCAATATTTATATTTGTTCCAATAATTTGTTTAGTTAATGAGGTCCACCACTACTGCTCGTATATTCTACATTATATTTACATGGTATTACACTGGGTACTCCACTACTAGACTCAAACCAGATAGTAAAATAATAGATAAAACATGCAGCATACGTGTATAAGAAGTGTTTATATCATATAAACGCTCATATTATAAAAAAAACGTAATTAATTATAAAAGAGTCCACAGTTGTCTATATCGTACATGTTTTCAATGTGATAACTTAAAAAATGGAGAAGTTAAAATTTAAGTTTTATTACTTTATTAAATTTATTAGGTACATTTTAAAATAAAACTGTCTTATAAACTAGTATGTATTTATAACTTAAACTTCCTAATTCACTATTATAATTGGTTATGCGGATTGGTATTGCCACATGTGTCATTTGTGTTGGTGGCATATAACATAATACAAAACAAAATTAACCACTAATTCTTATTGATGTTGACTATCTGAACAAACATCGAAGACTACGGAGTAAATTATATATTGAAATATGAGGGGACCTATACATACACTTCAAGTAAATTGGACTGGATGGAAAATGAATTTAGAAGTGCGATACCAACACAGCTTGTGGGCATTTTTAAGTGAAAATGAATATACATAAGTGTGGGATGAGTGTGAATGACCTTTTTGGTATGGATAATAACTGAAATCAAGTAATGCTCTGATTGGGACTTTAGAAAGATAATAAAAGATAATAATTATAATAGTAACTAAAGGATCTACAGTTTTATGTGGAAGTCTCTTTTATCCCTTTCTCTGTCTCTCTTCAACACCCACTAAACTGACTGACAGCTGAGCTAATAGTATGCAAATCAGTCGTTTAAGCACTTATTCGTAACAATTCACCGTTAGATAGCAGCACAGGCACGTGTCTACAGAAAACATGCTTTAGTACGTCTGTTTCTATAGTAAATGCTCACAATCGATCCTCTCCTTACAACGTCCCCTAACTGACCATCACCTAAAATTGACACACTGAACTTCTCTAGCTAAATTAATGAAAAACATTGAGCGGACACCATATCAGTATTAAGAGGACTTTGTGCACAATATTTAAACTACGGACTTACCAAAACTAGCGGAGTTGCAGCACTACACTATCTAATTAAAATAAACAAGCAAAGTTCATCTAATATACATTGTAATAATGAAGCAAAATAGTATATACACAACCCAAACATTTTAATAAACAAATATAGCTTATATTTAAGAACCAATGAGGTGTTTTAAGAGACCCTTAACAATTTCTCGCCACTCTAAGGTAAGCCTGACAGCTGTCATAACTCTAAGGTTCAATTTCACAATCTAGAGCACACAAAATCTCTCACACGTGAGATACGATAGTATATAGATTTACTAATCACGACTTAGCTTTAAGATTGATTTCATTTGGATTAGTTAATGGGTATACAAACGCATTTTATGACATGGTTAGAAATAGATAAATACCTTATTTTTATATTTCCCTAAACATAACCTACTGTATTGCTTTATTTATCTCCCCTTAGAAAAAAACACACAGACAGACAGACAGACACACACACACACACACACGCGCGCGCGCGCGCGCACACACACAAACACACACACACACACACACACACAAACACACACACACACACACACACACACACACACACACACACACAAAACACGCACGCACTTTTAATAGTTAACTTGTTCGTTACGTTGATAGTAAATAATTTTCCATAAATGAAACAGAAAAATATGCCAACATACGAGCTAAAATTCTGTTCATTAAAGTACGACGTGTTTTGAAATCGATTTTGTATATATTCTTTTCAGTTACTTACGAAATTTGACACATATCCTCACAAAACATTCATTAACAGCAAGCTGAACATGTGGGAAGATGTGATTAATGTTCAAATTTGTATTTAACTTCACCCAAGACATTCAACATCTGTGTTTTTTACAACTTCCTGTTAGTTAACATTTTGACCTAAAAAAAGTAATGAAAAACAACTTTACCTCTAAGATTATTTCGTTGTTCATATTCCTGTGATTTTATATATTATTTCACATAGGACTAGCGATAGGTTATAAGTTCTCTCGATTCTCCAGTGGACTTAACTCCAATCTAACACAGTTATAAATTAACTTAATATAGTTAACATAAAGTCACCTCAAAAACAATGCCCCAGAACATTATTTGCTGGAAATTGATTTGGTTTATTGGGCATTGCATTTATCCCTAGTGTATATTCTATCACTTCTTTACATTGTAAATATAAGATTACATATGTTATAAGAAGCAGTAAACCTAAGCCGTATAAAAGTATTTTTTCGCTTTTTATTTGCAGATTTATTTTTAATTGTGATTTAGACATTTTTTACGTATGGTTATTCGTCTTATATTTTCTGTGTCAATTCCGTTTGTAAGGTATTTTTAAAACTTTATGGAAAGTTGTAATTGCTATATTTCATACCAACTGTATTTCAATATATTAGAATCAATGTACAAAAATTCTCATGGGTAAAACATTTTGTACTCAAATAGCAGTAAGAGTATATAAAATAGTAAAAAAGATAAAAAATAGTATAAAAGAGTATATAAAATAGTATATTACATAAATAGCTATATAGCCATATATTTATTTACACACAGAAAAGAGAAACATTTAGTAACAATAAATCATAGTAAGAGGAGACGTAAGCACTCATTCGAGTAAAAGAAGGGACTTATTTTCCCTTCTCAAGGGGAAAGTAAACAACGTCAAGTAATGATGGACTCATTTAACAAAAAGTTCATTACACTGAAAGTACGAGAGGCTAATGGCCGTCAAGGCAAAACAGGAAGTGACTCCTAGTGGTGGGTCAGTGCAGTAATTATCAAAATATACCTCAACAGGGTATAAGTTAAGTAGTGTCTTTACATCTTAAGTAGTTTTCAGGAAACATACAAATTCCCATGTAAATAATATATTTAGAACAAACGAAACTAAAATGTCCTTCTCTGTTTATTCTAAATTAACTCTTTTTCAAAAATGACATTTTAATTAACTCTATGTTCATCTATTCCCTCTTCACAGAGGATTTTACGAAAATAGAAAAATGTTAAAAATATAGTTTTGTCTTTTAATAAATTATCTGGAACTGAAAAATGTCCCCATGTTCTCTTTGATACATCAAAAACCCTTGGTGGAAAGAACATGAAATATTATTCGTGAGTATTTGTTAGTGAAACAGTTCGTATATCTTAAATTGTGTTTATAAATAATAATAACCTAATATAAATAAAACATTTTATTAATCGTAACTGACTTGCTTTATGCTATGTTTGTAGTTGTTGCACTTTAAAACTTTTGGTACTGTGATATAAACATTAATATCTTATTTATTCAGTGTTAAAACAAGACCAGTTCAGTTATGTTCAGAAAAAAAAAAAAAAAATGTGTTGTAAATATACTACCATTTCACAGTTATTTAGGATGGCATTCTATATGCTTTTCTAACGGAATACTGTTTTATCTTCACATTACTACGAATACATACACAAATATAAAAGATTAATAGTTCAAATAACACCATTAATGTCATAATAGTACAACAATATGTTAAATAAACGATAAATCTATTCTTAACAGAGTTAATGAAATTTACTCAAATTAAGTACTATAAAATCTAAACAACCCTTTTCCAAAGATTACGATTATTTGTGATTCATGTCAACTAAAAAAAGTTACGATATTTTATTTGGTATGTATAATAGTCAAAGACACCGTATACGCTAAAATATAGCTATGCAGACGACTTGTCAAGTTACAACAGTGATATAAAACATTATAAAACAACAATAAATATATAACAAATAAAGATCAGCAGCTAAAAATATATACACCAAATAAGCAGTTTTCGCTACTGGTAAACCACCCGTCCCGACGTGGAATCCAGGTAGTCTGAGACACTGTAAAAACAGTTTGAGATTATATATTTAAAGAGTCTCTTCTTAAACATCTTATAATCATACAGGCCTTTTAACTCAACTGGTAGATGATTGTATAGTCTTACACAAAAGTAAAAAGGGGACTTTTCGAGAAAAGTTGTTCGATGAATAGGATACTGCAAAATGGAAATGTTTCTAGTATTATAGCAGTGTGTGTAATTCATCTTAGAAAATCTCTCAAATGTGACTTCACAAAAAGTAAAGACTGGAACAAGAAAGCTGATGGTAGAGGAAGAATCTAAAAATTTTGGAAATATAGAAAGATACAGATTTATATTTTTCGATACATTTCGAAATATAGAAATCTGAAAAATAATATAATGATTTTTATTTATTTATAATAGTAATATTAAGGAGAAATAAATACAAAAACAATGCAGCCTTTTTTAACATACTAACTTATAGGGGTGACATACTAACCTTACGCTTCTCAAGTTTTAATATTTCACATGGGTTCCAGGTGACACTTCATTGTTGCAACATTGTACAGAATGGTTTTGCCTCCATTGTTGTGTACATTTTTGTAATGTTGCTCCAGGGACTTTGGTGAGACATTAGCCCCCTTTTGGACCCTGTAATGAAAAACCTAGGACAACATTAGTTCTAGTAATATAAGGGGGGGGGGGTGCTTTCTACCCGTCTTCGTTGTATGTCCATAAACAGGGTAAGGCTTGTTATTTTATTTAGATAAACTTCGCACTATGAACAATTTTGATAACTAACTTTATATTTATATTTTTTCGATTGAGCTTAAGAGAAGAAATATATTTCACAAAAAATATTAAATAGAGTTCATTGAAATAAAGGTATTGTGATGTTGATGAAGGCTACAATTCACTCATTGCATCATTGTTATTTAATAAATCAAAAACAATAAAAGGAAATACTCACAACAAACAAAAAGTAATTGGTCCATTGATAGTTTTTGTTCAAATATTTTTGACAAATAATATAAACACAAATAAGTCCTTTAATCCTGAGAGTAACATTTTATCATGTGTTTTGTCAAGAAAAAACAATTTGATGATTACTTCAGATATATAAGATCAGAGACAGCCATTTATACTAAAGAACCCCAATATACCTTTACAATGGTATAAAGTTTAGATTTGCGTAAGAGATATACCCATTTTTCATACTAGGAAAGTCAGCTAGTTTTGGTTTCCATCCATGTAATGTATATTTCATCTTGTATATGTATTTGTAGTGATGTGATGATTGGAAAATAAGTTATTCAATAAGAAAACACAAAGGTAATGACCATTCTATATAACTGTGATATTTGTAATACAGTATAATATTTACAATTTATTTCAGAACACTTACTTTTTTTCTCGTTATAGCTAAATTTAACTTTATTCATTTAATGTATATATATTTATACATATATATATATATATATATATATATATATATATATATATATATATATATATATATATATATATATATTTACAATGATAGCTGCAGTGGCTGTTGTTTTAAAATGGAATAATTAAGATATTCTATTTTCATATCGCAGTAGCCAAAGTTTATACAGAATAAATTACTTTTTAATTTGATAATAACAACAAACATAGCATAAAACAAGTCAGATACAATTAGTTAAAAAAATAAACTATTTTATTTCTATTCGGTTACCATTCATAAACAAAATTTAACACATACGAACTGATTCACTAAAAAGTACCCCGAATAATATTTTATATTCTTTCCACTAAGTATGTTTCATATTTAGAAGAGAACTTGTGAACATGTTTTAGTTATAGTTAATTTTTATAAATTCCCTGTATTTTCGTAAACATTTTCTGTGAGAGGTTTTATTTGGAATGTACAGAGCAGGAAAAGCTAGCTAGTTTTATTTTAAATATTTATTTACATACGTATTTGCGAGTTTCCTGAAAACAACTTAAGATAGAAAGACTCAAAATATGTATGTTGTGGAGTATGTGTATACTTCGGTAATTACTGCACTATCTCTAGGTCTATAACTTCCTAGTTTTGAGTTTACGGCCATTGGCCACTCGTACTTTCAGAGTCTTTTGTTGAATGAACTCTAGTCCATCATTACCTAACGTTGTTTAATTTCCACTTGAGTTAAGAACTTAAGTGCCTACTTTTACTGTAATGAGTAGTTACGTCTCAGTTTACTATACGCTGTTTTTACTAAAATTTACTCATTTCTGAGTGTCAATAAAAACATGCCTATACAACCAGTATATATGGAATACAAATAATTTTACATACTCTTATACTGTTATTTAAGTTGAAAACAGCTTAACCGTTAAATGTTGGTACATTAACTGAAAATTTGAAAGAAATTTAAATTCAACCTTTTTCATAAAACTTTTATTTACGTTTAGTAGGCTACTTAATGACATCACTAACACTCATCTATCTCTTTATTTATTAGACATCAACAATTGTATGACACTTCTTCTCCCTTATTACCCTGTCTGAATAAGTTCCCCACACTGATCAATCGTCTATAATTGGGCAGGGAAAGTTAAAAAAGAAAAATCAGCCCCTATTTAAAATTAATTCTTAAATTTTTATACTTTAGTCATCCTTGTAGTAATTTATGCTAGTAAGCAAATAAGAAACTGCAGAACCAGGCAGTTTACTTGATTTTGAAATTTAAATCCATTATAAACAAATCAACGTATTTTAGAATCAATTTTGTAAAGTAAAAATATTATAACCGTTCTGTTAAGTCTCCTCAGTTATGTTTTCTAGAATGGCTAAAAAAAACTATATTTTAGAACAGCATATCCTTCCACATATATGGAATAGTGGCAACTTCCATTAACAGCTGATGTTTTCAATTGTTATAAAACAAACATATAAGTACAAAATAAATGAGGGAGACAAAGGTAGTTGGACATTTGCCATCATTACGTGAAAAATAACAATCACGACGATTCGATTTGGTAAAACCCAAACCTTTTTCAAGTGCTAAAAACTAAATTACATCTACACAAACATGTTATAAAACTACGTTCTTAAACTAATAACTTATCTACTTTAATAATTATCTACATTTTAACCTAGATCCTAGAATGGGGTACAACAAAATGAACTTCTACTAAATATAAAAAATATTACCAGGGTTAAATTAGTATGTTTTATAACATGTTTGTGTAGATGTAATTTAGTTTTTAGCACTTGAAAAAGGTTTGGGTTTTACCAAATCCAATCGTCGTGATTGTTATTTTTCACGTAATGATGGCAAATGTCCAACTACCTTTGTCTCCCTCATCTGATACTCCATCATTAACAAATTTCAAAATACAAAATAAACTTTATGCACGCTAGACACGTACCAGAACTTAAGTCCAAAGATAGCCTAGTGTACTGGACATAGACCCACTAAAGATATATAATACTATAAAATGTAGCCTTTTAAGCTCAATCATGATCCTTTTATACTTTTGATGGTTCTGGTTACTTTAAGAGGAAATTGTTTCCATAAGTTTATGCCTGTTCTTTATATTAGGCAGTTGAACGTAAAATCTCTCCTCATTTACATTTTCAAAAACTCTAAGTATACGTTCAAACCATTGGAACACGGATATTTCACTCACACAGCTGTACTTATTGGTATTAGAACTGACAGACTAACTAAAACTTATTCACAAACTACCTCGCATTACATTTTATAAATTATTCTTTTAGAACTTACCCCCCTAATGTTCGAAAAAATTATTTAAATTCTTTTTCTAAATTTAAATTTTTTTAAAAATAAAACATATTTTTTTATTGTAAATTTATTTTATTTAAACATAAGGCTACTGAGTGGTTAGTGGCTATTGGGAGAGAGATGACAGAGCACGTCATTGTGTCCGAGTCCAGATACGATAACGTACCATTGTCGATCGGCCGGGCAGGTATGTTGCTTCAGCGCTCAAGTTATTTTTATTTTTTATCTTCAGTATATAGACAATCAACACGTCTAACACAATTCTGATTTCAAGCTTAAACTTAAAATCTTTTTTATTTCCCATGGTAGTAAATTTGTAATTTTCCTTTTTTATTTTTTCATTAATGAAAGTTACATTATTTTACGTATTCGACTTATGCCCACGCACAGGTCTAGGCCGAAGAGAATTGGGCGTTATATTTCTGTATTATTATTAGTGTAATGCTATATTTCAATACTATTTTAATTATTATGCACGTATCGTATTGTATTAGTGCATTTTATTATGGAGATAAATTATATTCATTTTAAATCATGGGGTTGAACGAATTTAAATGTGTTAAAAGTAAAAAATTAACGAAAGTCAATTTTTGAACTCTTTGGTGAGAAATTTTGACCTTATATTCTTAAAAATGGTTATACTTTAAACACTCCTAGAGGCTAATTTATAAAATATCATATCAATACCACCCAGACAATTTAAACGTGTAATTGTTATCAAAGAACAAACTAAAATGTCCGCTGTTAAACAAGTTATTACAATATATTTCATAAATACGAATTTCTAATATTAAAATATACTACGATGGTACTCACCCACACACCCATACACGTACGGTGGTATTGGATATGCCCACATTCATATATTACTGTTACAGTAAATTCTGTTGTAGAAAGAGTGTTAATGAGTGAACTACACTCCTATTTAGATATTGTAGAAGAAGTGAAAATCATTAACTCATCATTGAGGAAGCCCTTTGATGTAAACCCTGGTCAAAGCGGATCATTAGGGCTAATTCTATTTGCCCCACCTTAATGAAGATACCTTGAAGTAGGATATTCAGGATATTTAGGACATAGGAGCACCTCGATTAGATTGGGCAACCACTTTATACCTACATTACTACATGGATATTCAAGGATATATTCAACATGTCTGGGATGGCTGGTAGGCACTACTTTAAAACGTATGACATTACATTTTAACTTGGAGGCTTTCATGTGATAAGTAAAGTAAAATTAATATCTTTTGGCTGTAGCAAAATAAAATATATTGGACTATAATAATGAGCTAACAAATTTAATATTAAATTTATTTATTTGGATGTCAACAATTTGTTCCTGTATTGAATAAAAAATTGCCAATTTCGATTAATATTAGTAAAATAAACTATTGATGTATAGCAAAACTATTGATACTACCAAATAGAAAAGGCCTACACAAGCTCCCCTGAGGCATAACACAGAATTCATTTTGTTTGTATAGATATTTGTATGGATATTATTGTGATGCAAAGAATGTTAAGCTTAGTTATTATAAAATAATTCTATACCAACATCCGAATATCACGGTTTTTTTACACATTTTCACAAGCCCTGAATCAAGAAAAGATTTTAGCGTTGACTGCATATCAACATAATCGTAATATACTATATATATATATTATTTACAGACGTTACTAAACGATATTAGCATCAGTGGCTGGTCACGACCTGAAATGCCAAACGGAATTAATGTCCCAGGTGTGCATATTCACTCTGTCACTCTGTCAACTCTGTCAAAGTTGTCACAAACGCTCTCCAATGAGACATCTATCACAGTGGTTGGGCTCGACCTGAAATGCAAAACGTAAGTAATGCCCCAGATGTACATCTCGCTCTCTGTCAAAGCTGTTACAAACAATCTCTAATGAGACCTCCACCACAGTGGTTGGGCTCATTCTGAAATGCCAAACGTAAGTCATGCCCCAGGTGTGCACATCGCTCTCTGTCAAAGCTGTTACAAACGCTCTCTAATGAGACCTCCACCACAGTGGTTGGGCTCGACCTGAAATGCCAAATGTAAGTCATGCCCCAGGTGTGCACATCACTCTCTGTCAAAGCTGTTACAAACGCTATCTAATGAGACCTCCACCACAGTGGTTGGGCTCATTCTGAAATGCCAAACGAAAGTCATGCCCCAGGTGTGCACATCGCTCTCTGTCAAAGCTGTTACAAACAATCTCTAATGAGACCTCCACCACAGTGGTTGGGCTCATTCTGAAATGCCAAACGTGAGTAATGCCCCAGGTGTGCACATCGCTCTCTGTGAAAGCTGTTACAAACGCTCTCTAATGAGACCTCCACCACAGTGGTTGGGCTCATTCTGAAATGCCAAACGTGAGTAATGCCCCAGGTGTGCACATCGCTCTCTGTCAAAGCTGTTACAAACGCCACCAAGGAGACATCCATCAATGTCTCTGATACTTATCTCGACATATGATGTACATGCCGATTTACTTTAAATTTACCTACAATCGGTGTCATTGTTAAGCAACCAAAGAGTAAACAATCATAAACTAAATTAATAATAAATTAAAAAAATATTATATTAAAAAAACACTTAAAAAAATAACAATATTTTAGATTTGTCACGTTTTTTTCTGTCACTGAACAAAATAGCAGTTTTATAATTTAAAATGTTCTAGCTATTCGTTTTTAAGCTTTGGAAATTGTCATATTTAACTCTGAAACTTCAGTTATTCTTCTAATTTTTTGTGTTAGTATTTTAATATTAATTAATATTGAACATTCTTTGGAAAAGCTAGATATATGATTCATGTTCTGCGCTAGAAGTATTTGTAGACTGGTTGGTTACTTTATAATAAGGATGAAGATAATTTAATTCTATATACACTATGTTTATTTGGCTTTGAATTATTGCACCATATATATTAGTGTTAACTTGTCCATATGATTAACTTGGAAGATATAGTAATTAACTTAATAGAAATACAGTTGTTATATCTCTACATTTTTGAATATGATGGTTTTAGTCTGCTTTTATATTACATAGTGCAGTTTTTTATGCACGTGTAAATTATATACTTAGGTATCGTATTGAAATGCTTTTTAATGTCAAGGCTATTTTATTATAAAAACCAACTAGAGCCTAGAGAACTATGTTATTCTCTATACTTATCTAAAAAGATCTCTCACAGTCATTTTTTTGAGTATAAGGACATCTCTATTTTTATCTTTATGGGTCAGAGAAAAGATTTTGTACACAACATTTGAGGGCTTTACACGCACTAGTCAATTTTGATGAATCACATTTTGTACAATCACTAGACTCGCACAGTGATAATTATCAACTAACTCACTTTTACACGTACATTCTATTGATTCACCCACCCATCTATAAATGTAAAGTTCTACTCACCCAACCACCGGCGTATAGAATACCGTACATTGGTATTAGTACGTGTTTCCGAGTTCAGACTTTCAAAAATAGTCCGTAAACGTTGTGACTGATTTTTCAGTATTATTAAGAATTGAATTATAATGGGAGGGCGTGGGGATAGTCAATAACTGTTGACGAAATACGTGAAACTTATCTTAAAAAATACCACTGCAGTAATGTGCAACAACTCGATGAATTTTCTCTAAATTTGGTGAGTGGGTCAATACTAACGTACGTGTTGGTTCCATTGAATTTACAATATGTGACGGCACTGAACCGTGATTCAGCTACAGACGTGTATTGCGGGAATTGTATCACAAAAAGCACAGGCGCTTCGAAGATGGTTAGAAAAAAGTTTTTTTAACGTACAGTGGCTTTAACCCACCCACTCGCCCACCCATACACGTACGGTGGCATTAATCCACTCACCCACCTATACACGTATGGTGGCATTAACCCACCCACCCAACCATACACGTACGGTAGCATTAAGCCAGCCGCCTATCCATACACGTACGGTGGCATTAACCTACCCGCCCACCCATACACGTACGGTAGCATTAACCTACCCGCCCATCTATACACATACGGTGGCATTAACCCACCCACGCAACCATACACGTACGGTAGCATTAAGCCAGCCGCCCACCCATACACGTACGTTAGCATTAACCTACCCGCCCACCCATACACATACGGTGGCATTAACCCACCCACCCAACCATACACGTACGGTAGCATTAAGCCAGCCGCCTATCCATACACGTACGTTAGCATTAACCTACCCGCCCACCCATACACATACGGTGGCATTAACCCACCCACCCAACCATACACGTACGGTAGCATTAAGCCAGCCGCCTATCCATACACGTACGTTAGCATTAACCTACCCGCCCACCCATACACATACGGTGGCATTAACCCACCCGCCCAACTATACACGTACGGTAGCATTAAGCCAGCCGCCTATCCATACACGTACGGTGGCATTAATCTACCCGCCCATCTATACACGTACGGTGGCATTAACCCACCCACCCAACCATACACGTACGGTGGCATTAACCTACCCGCCCTTCCATTCACTTACGGTGGCATTAATGACGCGTGATGACTTATGATATAATACTTATGGTACTATCCAGGTTTTTTCCAAAATAGAATGAAAGTGTCATAGTTGAAGGAAGACTATACCGAAACCCATGTATATGTAGGGGAGGAATATATAACTCTTTAGCTAATGTTTCAAATTTTTTGACTTACCTAATTGTCAATTATCTAAAAATGAAATAAATTATGTTGTATAAATAAAAATCACTCATGACCAAAATTGGTTCCTTAAAAGTACTCCTTATTAATGGTAATTTGTACCGCGTTAAATAAATACATTGTTAAACCTGATGGCCTCTAACGGTGAGGGCCAGGATTTCGAGCTTGAGTTTATATATAAAATATATATATATATATATTATTAATTTTAACCTTACAAAATGCAAACTATTATGTTGGAAAACTAACGTTAAAAATAAAAGATTTATGTTGGAAAACTAATATGAAAAAATTATAAATTAGTCTATTTAAACATATATATACCTTGTTTTTAAGCTTAAGATGGATATGAATATTTGGCTTTTTATTTCTTTTCTTCCAAAGCTCACTTCAAATAATTACTTTGTTAAAACATTTTCAACTAATGAAACAACTGGGAAAGTTGTTATCTCTGACCGCCTGTAATATAAGTTCTGTAACTGGCTTTGCATTGTAAGTTTATGAACCTTAAACTCATTAATCTCTGTTATTATTGAAAACCGTAGCTTTTGTTTAGTTCGATTTTGCTTCTTAAGTACACAATTATCTGTGAAGAAACCCAGTAGAATGGAAAAGGAAAAAATTCCAATAATATACAATTGATTTATGTACTTGGAAGGTTTATACCTCTTCGGACCTTTCTTGTATACATACCTAAGGTAAAACATATTAAATGCCGAAAACTCTTCGGATGTATCTACTAAAATGTGCCATTCTGCCACTTTTCACTTGTTTTCTTATTTATCAGCTTCCCAAATATAAACTAATGTGTTATGTCAGCTTCAACGATAGAAAATTTAACCATACTATGATGAGTAGTAGGTACAAATGTACAGCTACAGCTTTTTTCTCATTTTCCCTGATAATTTTAAAAGAATATATTTGTAGAGTATCAAATAAGATTACTCAAATTTTAAGCTGCAGATATTTTAATCTTGTTCATAATCAACAAAATAAAAACTTTGCTGGTCATACGTTTGTTGGTGTGAGAAGACTTTCGTTGTGGTTTGTTTGTAGGTGTGACTGTAACGTATGTTCAGAATCACAAGAGATAAGAACTAATTATGATAATAAAAAAATGTATTCAAAATCCTAATATATTCTCTCCCTTAAAAATAACCCACGCGTTTATTTGACATTGCACGAGTTTACTGGTGTTATAAGGTACTTACTTTAATCTAACAGGCCATTTGGGTTAAAAAAATTACAGCGGACAAACATTTGTTGTCAATCCTGTATTCTTTAATTGTTATTCTCTTTTTCAGTTATCCTTAATAAATTTGAAATCTACCTATTGGATGTGGTAGGAATCATAAATGTTATATATGGCGAGCCATTTAAAACTGACGTTAAGTTTTCCAACAGTATATATTTTTAACTGAGTGTTTGTTCACTGTGTTGTAGGAGCTTTTGAAAGGCATTAGAAAAATCAGTAACTTTTTTCACGTTGCTTACGTGTATGTATTTAATGATTCATATTTCGGTGAAATAAATGAGATAATATGAATAAAAATAATGTCATTTTTATTTACACACGTTGTCCAAAATTTTTATTGCATTACGATCGTATGCAATATTGTAAGCACTAAGATTATAATTACAAACATAAATTTAGACATTAACATAAAAGTGTGGTGGATTTATGTGTTTCTGTGGAAATGTTATCAGTGCCAACGCTTTCACAGTAATTGTACACAAAGCGACTGTCCGAATGTTGTTTCTGGGTCAAGTTCTAATTATGTTTTGTGGTGTTGTTTAGTTTGGGTTGGCATTTAGATAACATAGCATCTAGGGATTAAAACAAACTAATGGACAGTTTCTGATTTAAAGTTTGTTCAATGATGATTGAAAGTTTGTTCACTGATGACTTAAAGTTTGTTCACTGATGATTTCAAGTTAGTTCACTGATGATTTCAAGTTTGCTCATTGATGATTTCAAGTTAGTTCACTGATGATTTAAAGTTTGCTCACTGATGATTTAAAGTTTGTTTACTGACAATTTAAAGTTTTTTCACTGATGATTTAAAGTTTGTTCACTGATGATTTAAATTTTGCTCACTGATGATTTAAAGTTTGTTCACTGATGATTTAAAGTTTCAATGTAAGAGATTTGTTTGGTTACTTTGTTTACGGTAAATAAATAAAAACATAAGTTTTTAGTTTAATATTCAAACAAATATATACTATAATGTATTTAATATTTGATATAAAGCTTCATACAAGGAAGCATTCGTAAATGTTTGAGGAGGTTTAACGGGAAAATTGTATTGAATCAATAACCAAAGAGACAAATTGTACGAAGGCAAACACAGTGGGAACACGTTTAAGGATGAAAAGATGATAAGTAAATAGATAAGTAAATAGACGTAAATGATAGAGTAATAAGTAAATAAGGAGAGAAATACTGAACTTACTTTTTTATTTTGCATCGATAATTTATCTTGTCATTCGCCCTTCTGTAAAATAATTCCATGTTCAGTATCAATTGTCTTGGTATTGACCCACCCGCCCACCCGTACATGTACAGTGGTATGTCCACCCGCCCACCCATACACGTACAGTGGTATTGACCCACCTGCCCACCCATACACGTACAGTGTTATTGACTGACCCATCCATACATGTACAGTGGTATTGACCCACCTGCCCACCTACAGTGGAATTGACAATCAACAATAACAATAACAACATCTATACAAAAGTATTCCATGATTCACATGCCAAAACTGGCTATCTTAGTTTGCAGCATCCTTTTTCGCTCCACTTTTCTATCTTCCTTGAGCTCTTGTCAAATCAATTCATCTCAATGTGAGCTTATTTCACGATAACCTGAGTCAATATTTCACAAAAATATGGTAAATCAATTTTTATACAGTAGATAAAAATTCATATTATATTAAGGTATTTTTTCTGAGTAGGAGGCTACTATATGTTTTTTTTATTTTTACGCGTTTAGTATTGGATATCGTACATTTATCTTCATAAAACATAATTGTCATTCTTAATTTTGTACGAAAACGTAATTATTTGTGTTTAATGATGTCAAATATCCAGGTTTTTTAACCATTAGGTAAATAAATAGTTTTAAATAATAAACTAAATTAATAAGACAATTTGAATAGTATATTAATTGTTATCAAATAAAACACCAATAATTCAACTACAAAATATAAAAATATTATTATTAGACAACTTTATGAGATCTTGGTAGTGTTACAGTAAATGAGGAGTTGAAATGTGACCTAAACGTTTACAACACGATATGTTAGTTGGTTTGAATTTTCCTCTCATTCGTCTCCTTTTTAAGAAATAATGTTTGTTAGTTTTTGTTAAACTAAAATAAAATTAAAGCGAGTTAATTTCATTTACAGTTTTGCTATCTACAGTTATTTTCTAGTAAAATATTCATTGCATAAAAATTAAGTTTTGAGTTCAAAAACCTCTAGTGACTTCACTTAAAACCCTACCTCTTGTGACGTCAGCAGAGGAAATCTACTCCTGTCTGGAAACACAAAATGGAAGGAAGAAACATGAACCGAGGCGAGGACAAAGGCTGAGTCTGAGTTAATGAATGACTGTACATTAGTTATTAGACACAAAGAATTATCTGACAAGTAGACCTCAGCTTTCTGGCCTTTATAAGTAATGGGTCATTTTAGTAATACAATGTCTTAGTTTGTTTAATATTAACACAAATGGTTCTAGTTAATAATTGTTGTACATACAAAATTAACTCTCTTTAAATATTTTACTTAGTATAAATATTTTGAATATGTATGGTTTAAAAAGGCACTGAAACTATTTTTATTAAAACTGATATATTTTTAAAGTACATAAGAAGAAATGCTATCCATTAAAAATTTTTATAGTCAGTTACAAAAAGACAAAAATAGTTGTACACTCATATAATACGTTGACATATGTTTACTGTAAGTTATTGTTGTTATATTACTACTATGTACAGTTTATAAGTAATCTACTTCAAGGGCGCAAAAATATTTGCACTCATATGGATCAAGTAAGGTCTACCCAGAGAAATAGTGAGAACTATTATATTGGTATAGATTTCAAATTTAGGATTAAAAATATATTTTAAATTTCTAGAAGAACAAAATAAACTATGATATTTAGTTTGTTTTAAGTTTTATTTATAATACAAAATTCAGCTAAAACAGAAATTTTAAAGGAAACGAATTAATTAAATTACAGAATAAAACAACATAATTTTGATAAAACAGAAATAATTAAGTCAAGTGAAAAACTAAAAAGGTCTACCAAATTGTAAGTATAAAAATGTAACGGTTTGTTTATTACGATTTGTATTAGTGTCAGAAATAAATAAAGATAATGAGATCTTAAAATTAAATTTATGTTTTTTACGTAACAAAATACTATCTAATTAGAGACTTTCGAATTATAATATGAATATGTATACCAAACCAGCACTGTGAAAAATATTAAAAGTGGTCATATGTACCAAAGACAAAGCTTAATTTAGTTTATATTTTAGTATTTATTACACTTTAATACACACACTAGTGCACTATTAGAGTGACAATGAATTAGTTGTTTTATAATCTTGAAAATTAAATAAAGCTTTCAGTATAATGTGGACTTGTCTTACGGTAGGTAGGGATTTAACTTATATATCACTAGAGGACACCTCTGAACGCTTCTCGTGCCAACCCCAAATCTCGCTGCGCTCGACACACTTCCCCTTCGGCCTGGGAATGTGAATTTGTCTACAAATAATAGTAGATTATCTGCATATGGTAAAATCATAATATCAATTTATTTACAGTGTTTCCCTCACAATACTTGCGTTGCTACCTATTTATTAGTATTAGGGTATTACTTAAACTATTTAAAAATTTTTATTTAATTTGTTTTTGTTTAAAAGCTGTAGATTGAACTCTTAATGCATCAATAGGGTAATGTCATATATACAAAATAAACATGTTTATTTATTTACAGTACAGCTGTTATTAATTTTCTAAAATCAACACAATGTTATTCTAATGGAAAAAAGGAAATTCTTAGGGACTGTTTGTAACCCTTGGGAATGCGATTTTGAAAAATCCTTTCTTAGTGGGTCCCTTTTATACTAAAGCTGTAAATACTTTAACATTTCCTTTTTTAACACTTCCTTTTAAAATTTCGTGTAAATCTGTTCTGTATATAAATAAAGCTTAACTCCTTACGTAAAGTTATAAGGTACACATTGCATATTATTTTTTACTGGCAAGTATTATATTGGGTCAGTACCACTGTACGAGTATGGGTGGGCGGGTGGGTCAATACCACTGTGCGTATATGGGCGGGCGGGTGGGTCAGTACAGAACACAAATGGTAGGTAAGGATCCATCTAACAGTTCTTTATTCTAAGGATGCATGATTGATTGGTATTTGATGTAGGCCCTGCCACAACATTTATACCCCCGTTCCCCATGTGTACATATTAAATATTTAATAATAGTCGTTGACCCACCCACCCCTACACGTACAGTGGTATTGACCCACCCTACACGTACAGTAGTATTGACCAACCCACCCGCCCCTACACATACAGTGGTATTGACCCACTCACCAGCCACCACACTTACAGTGGTATTGACCCACCCACTCGCCCCTACACGTATAGTGGTATTGACCCACCCACTCGCCGCTACACGTACAGTGGTGACCAACCCATACACAATACCACTGTACATGTATGGGTTGGGCGGGTGGGTCAATATCACTGTACGTGGGTGGGTGGGTCAATACCACTTTACGTGTATGGGTGGGTGTGTCAATATCACAGTGCGTGTATGGGTGGGCGGGTGGGTTAATATTACAATGCGTGTATGGGTGGGCGGGTGAGTCAATATCACAGTGCGCACCCATTTCATCTTACTCATTTCATGGCTCCAATACACACATTGTTAAAAGTTCTACAATATTTAATACAGTTTTAACAGTGCACACGAAATCCCTATAGTTGCAGATAAAATAAATGGTTCCATAGAATTGGCATAAACCTTTCCCCATATTAAACAATAAAAAATCAAAACTTTGAAAATCACCACTTGATTCCCAAATATGGTTTTTTACCGTAACTAAAAAAACTAGTCAATAGCATTGCACTTGTGTGGGTGGGCGGGTGGTTCAATACCACAGTACGTGTATGGGTGGGTGGTTGGGTCAATACCACAGTACGTGTATGGGTTTGGTGGGTGGGTCAATACCACAGTTCGTGTATGGGTGGGCGGTTGGGGCAACACCACCGTATGTGTGAGGGTGGGCGGGTAGGTCAACACCATTGTACGTGTAAGGCTGAGCGGGTGGGCCAACACCACTTTCGTGATGAGTGAGTGAGTGATCTTATACAGTATATAGATTATAATAAGTTATTGACATTAAATTAATACTTGCCTTATTAATATAACTAAATAAAATTTAAATTTAATATTGTTATACCATCACAGGGTCGATTGAGAAATGTTTACTCATTTGTGGATAAAGTCTCGTAAAATAACCACATATGTGTTACAACGCCTTTGAAAAAAATTAGTGAATAACTTTGTCTTACAAAATATACGCGTCTTCTGTGTTTATGGAACTTTAGAAACCCCCATTTTGTGACTTAATAAATGTATGCTCCAAATAGGCAAAAATAAAACTTTTATTTTGATAGTTTGGTTCAGAATATTGGATACCCATCATAGTCTATTTGTTGAGTTAATCAGAATTTTGGTTTACAACCAATATTATGAAAAATAAAAGTTTTATCAAATATTCCCTGGAAGAGTCATGTTAGGTTAGAGGAGTGAGAAGGGAATTGTACATGTGTTTTTGTCTAGAAATAGGGATAGAAAATATTTTCAAGATATCGATATATCTAATCAGCAGTATATCGCAAACACAATATCGATCGAATGATAATATCGAAAGAAAAATATCGATATAACGTGTTACCGATATGTTTTATGATTAATATGTTTAAAATCATGCATTGACTCTTCTGTCATAACCAAAAGAACACTCATGTTTTGCTGTAACTATTTAGAATATCCCACTGAATGTAAATAATAAATACATTTATATACTCGAAACAAGTTGTGGTCTGTGGGATTGAACGGAAAAATTCAAAATAAGAAAAATCATACTTGCTAAAAATAAAGTTACTTTATTATCAGAGGGAATCTAAATGTGTGTTTTCGAATCGTGATGATTTTGAGGTGAGAAAATATCGTCAATATTTAGTGATAAGATATATCGGACCAAAATATCCATATGTCCGATATTATCGAAAGAAAATATTGATATTTCCGATATATTGATATATCGTTGCCATCTCTATCTAGGAATGCTGCTTTAGGTCATATATGTTTGTGGTTGTATTTAATGGGTTGGGGATCTGCCATTTATATGTTCAATATGTTGAAGGTAGGCTTGGAACTATCTATGTGGATAGCTAAGGAGATATCAATTAAATATTCAGAGTGTAAAGCTTGACATCTAATATTTAAAAATGCTGTTTTTTAAAACCTAGTTAAAATAATAAATGTTTTGCGCACTTTATTATATTTTTACTTTGGTGACGAGAGAATGTTCAGAGTAATGTTAAAAATGTATAAAAAGTTCAATAGATTTAAAGTATTTATCATTCTTAGTAAGCAATGTTTCTCTATTTTTTAAAATATTGTATTTTTAGTTTTTGTTTATTATTTTTGCTGTTATTATTTATCACTTGAACGCTTACCATTAAGTAAGTTCTATTTATTTACATATTACATAAATGTAGGATAAAAGTGAACGTCAAAAACACAAACTTATTACAATATAAAAGTATAAAATTTAAATATCCTAAGGTGAAAAATTCAGGTATACCTTGCCAACTTTCCTCAGAGCAACAGACTCATAAATGTATGATGCATTAAACAAAACTAATGTATTAGCGTTAACAAATTAGGATTAAATTGTTGTTAATAAGTGGATTTAAATGTTTTATTTGCTATGGATGAAAAATTTATTTAAATTTGGATAAAAATGCTTTAAAAAAACAATACATTTCTTAATTTAAATATTAAGCCATTTCACCATGGGTCAAGCATTAATAATAAAATTTTACACTAAATATTGTTAAGGTTTAAATTTATAGAAGCTTAGACTATTTAAGAAAAGTTATCTTATTCTCAGTAGTTTAATTTCACTAAAGACCATTTTATCGGGTCTTAGTGCGTCAAAATTTTATGTTTTGTTATAATCAGTAACTAATTTTGAACAAACAAGAAAAACAAATAATGAAAATAAGCAGAAACAAATGGAACGACTTAACTACTGTTGCAGGTTTTACACAACACTTCAAGAACGTTCTGTTGGTCCAAGAACATTTGGGTTACTGAAATATGTTTTAAACGATTTATTTAAAAACATAAATAATTAAGGTTATAAACTTTATCAATATAATTTTTTCAAAATATAAACCTATTTCCATGTTAATCTTTTTCAGTGCTTATAACACATTGAGAAAAATTGAGTTCAGAGGAAATAATTTTGTTTGCATTTATTTTATTCATCTTTTAGTATCATGCACACAATTTATTAATAATTTGCTTTGTAGTCTAGAACGAACTATTCTGAACATTGCTATGTGATATATATGTACTAGTAAAGTTATGGTTATTTTATATTCAACTCACTATTACATATTCTCAAGGACAACACACATCAGTGATAAAATTGAGGTTCCATTAGAAACAAAGCCTCTCTCATTCAATACATTATTCAGGAGTCTAAAGACGCGACATTAAAATATTGCAGGAGACTCCCTCATCTCTGTAGAAATAGCTGTGCGAAGTAGGGTTAGTTTATATCAGGTTGGCTTTACATGTCGACTAAGTTAATTATTTTTAAATTTGATTTAAATATAAATACAACATTTGAAAGTAAAATACAATACAATTATTATTTTTATTACAAAGAATTAGATTAATACCACGATTTTTGAAATTTGTAACCCTAGCTTATATAATTAATTCATAATTATTTTAATCTATCACATGATCAAGGACAAACAAAATACGCACTCACACTAGTCAAAGGCCTCTTGGAGAATCTGAATAAATCAAACTAATTACAAGTAGGATCAATATAATTGTTTATTCGACGTTATAAATTTTATTAAATGAGCCATTTTATTAAAGTTTTTAACTACTTGAGTTTTCTATTTCGATAATATGTTGATAAAACTGTGTATAGATCATTGTTAGCGATGTGATTTAGTTTATTAACATAGGTGTACTGTATTGGTAGTAATGGTAATGTTGTAATGGATATTTGCACCATCGCGATGGTGGATAATTCCCGAAAATTTAATGTTTGATTAGAAAGATTTTAAGTACTATTATAATAATGATTCACTCACGGACACCTTGTCTTCTTTGTTGTATTCCACGCTGTTGAAGATGTGGATGGCAGGGGCCCCTAGGACTGCAACGGCTCCGAGGTCTGGAAGATTCATTCTGTACAAGACCGACACAACCATTCGCACAATGGTTATGAAGTCTGGAAGGTTCGTCCTGTCTAAGACCGACACGGTATTTCACACAACGGCTGTGAAGCCTGGAAGGTTCGTCCTGTCCAAGATCGACGCGGTATTTCATACAACGATTGCGAAGTCTGGAAGATTCGTCCTGTCCAAGACCGACACGGTATTTCACACAACGGCTGCGAAGTCTGGAAGGTTCGTCCTGTCTAAGACCGACTCGGTATTTCACACAACAGCTCCGAAGTCTGGAAGGTTCGTCCTGTCCAAGACCGACACGGTATTTCACACAACGGCTGGGAAGTCTGGAAGGTTCGTCCTGTCCAAGATCGACGCGGTATTTCATACAACGATTGCGAAGTCTGGAAGATTCGTCCTATCCAAGACCAACACGGTATTTCACACAACGGCTGCGAAGTCTGGAAGGTTCGTCCTGTCTAAGACCGACACGGTATTTCACACAACGGCTGCGAAGTCTGGAGGGTTCGTCCTGTCCAAGACCGACGCGACATTTCACACAACGGCTGCAAAGTCTGGAAGGTTCGTCCTGTCCAAGACCGACACGGTATTTCACACAACGGCTTCAATACGTAAATGATCATTCAACAATGCGAAGTAGTAAAGTGGTAAAGGCACGGTAATGAGTACAATTATACAACAGTGTATACGAATATTAACAGTTGTGTTCGTAATGGACTTTAGTAGTAGGATGTAGGCAGGTCGGTCATTACACAAGTACGTTGAAACAGACGAGTGAGAATGTTCCATTTGGACACTTAAGACCGGCTTAAGACCGGACACCAGTGCGGCTTATGGGAGGATAAGTCATGTCGACTATTGTTTGAAGTGAACTTAGAACCAAACTGAAATCTGATAGACAATGCCACCTTTCAGAATGGAAACTCCTTGATCGATTAAAACATATATATATATATATAGTTAAAATGTAAACAAGAAATAAAATGTTTTTACAAATTAGTACTTATAACAGTTAAGAAAATTACTCTAGGAAGTAATTGCTAACTTGAATTAAATACACAACAATTGGTGTATACCAGTTTAGTTGTCTCTTTTATAATATTTGTGATTATAAAAAGTTAATTTTATAGTTGTTTTACTGATTTAGATTAGGTTGTATTTTATCGACTGTTTTGGTTGTTTGGATACACAAACAAGATATATTCAACGGTCCATTAAATTAGTTAACAAGTTTTAAAATCCCTTTTTTGTTTGGAAATTATTTGGAATGAACTTTAAATTCTCTTGAATTAATATTGAATCTCTAGCTTCCACCAGTTAAGCTTTGCACCTCATATTGCGAATATAGAGGGTGTACATTATGTCTGGAAATACATGAATATATTATTTACTCATAGAAATATAAATTCCAAAATTTTACGATCATGACGGGGATTGGACACCTACCTTTTGGAACATTGTTTAGTTATGTCGTACTAACAGGAGATGTCCTGTCGAGGGTATTGTCAATAAACTTTATAGAAGCCTCTACCTTGTAATACATCACTATAAAGTGTAAAGTGAACTGAATTGAATGAAAAAACCGCATCTCTAAGGAATAACTGTATCATAAAATAGAGTACTTTGAGTATTGAAGATGTGGTGATGTTCAAGAATTTTATTTTAACTTTGTTCTTGCTCCAGTAATGTTTTACAGTAAATTTTCTAAAATTTAAAAATGGGTTTAGTTATCAATTTTAACTATCAACGTCATAAAACTAATTTTTCATTTTGAGCTGTTTTTATTAGTACAATTGTGATTAATTTTTATTACAATAAAAGTGTGTAAATAATGATTTATTTAATTAACTTCGTATACAAATAAAAATTAATGTATGATGTTAGAAAAGGCTTAAGACTAACCTTTTAGCACCATTTAGTGACAAAGTAAATGTTTGAAATTTTGACAATGAAGTTAAAATGAAATTGTTTAACCTAACCAGTTTTAAATATTCACAGTGCTCTATTTTCTTATAGAGTGATTCCTTAGTGATTCCTTTCTTATAGTTTGTGGCATTCAATTCGGTTTACCATTCCCTTTAAAGTGATGTATCATAAGGTATAGGCTTTCATAAAGAATATTGACAAAACTCTCGACAAAATGTCCCCCGTTAGTGTGAAATGGCTAAAAAATGTTCCATAAAGAAGGTGCCAAAGAGCTTTTTAGATTGTAAAAGTGTTGAATTTATATTTAAATTAATAAAGAAAAGGCTTTTAGGTGTTTCCAGACGTAATAGAAACCCCTGTATATGGGCAATTTGGAGTGTAGGAGAAAACTTGGTATGACGTCATCAATACTTAAGTTGGGAGATGTTCCTCAGTATATCAAGTCCAAGTTTCAGAAACAGCTCTTAGGTGACTCATAAGAGATATTCTCCTTGGAAATTCAGCAAATGGAAGTTATTCAAATATGGTTGGTATCAGACAAAAGGACTCCACTTAAGATCAATGGACCGGTTATCAAATGAATTGTGACTATATATGATTATTATTAAATATAATCTCTCCATATAAGAGAGAAAGCCCTCACTCACTCATCATTAACTCTCCTACTTTCCGTAATCCTACAGGGCTGAAATTCGGTACAAGTTTTTGTTGTAGGCTGAATAGAACAACTAAAGTCTATTCATCTTGATAAAATAATCCTAAGAGTATAAACATCCCCTAAAATATTGTTCTATAAGGATAATATTGGGTTGATTTTAGTAAGCTAACAACATCTGTTTTGAAAATAAATAAACCTTTTTATTTTCTACGTATGTTTGACATTTATTCTGCTGATGCTAAGAGTTTACATTTGTCAAACTTTTTATATATATTTTGTTCTATTTATAATTAGGTATAAAAATGGAAAACAGCTGTTACAATTGTAAATAATGATGTTTATAATATTGAGAAGGTTATAAATTTTTTCTAATCTCAGTAATAACATTGGGTATTCATATTTAAACTGTAAATAGGTTGGAAGTGAAGTGCAACGAGTGAGTTACTGGAAGTTTAATTACATATTATGACTTTAGTATATACAGTTTAACTACTAATATTTGCTGTCAAAAGTTACATGCCAAGGAGAGGTGTCACGAGCGTAGCGAGTGACGGGATTGGCCGGCGAAGCGTGCATAGATGTCCCCTAGTATAAATACAATGGTGGTCTTTAACCATGAATATGTTATTATTGCTTTTACGAAAATATAAAAATATATTGTTGGTAAAACTTTTAATTACTAACGTAAATTAATATTTTTTATTAGTTGGTCAATTGCTCAGGTGAAAGCATACTACATATATATATTTATTTATTTATTTATACAATTTATTTATTTATATATAAAAGAGTTCAATATTGTTATTTATCAGATCAATCCTTGTCCCAATTGAAGTAATAAAAGAGAAGCCACTATCTCGCTTTTACTACTTAAAGTAATGTACTTTTGTACATTTGAACTATTATAGTGTTTTTAAATGTTTGTTTGGTTTATAAAACCGGGATAATATAGATGTGTTCCCATAATGGTCACCATCAACCTTGCTGGATATGTTTACAATGTAAAGTTTCGATATGATAGTATAGTTGAAAGTTTCTCATAAAAAACTATATTATTTATATGTTTTTAATGACCTAGCTTCTGTTGATCAGTCTGTCTACGCGTTGCCTGACTTTGTTAGAAGCCAGTAACTCATACAATACAAATATAGATAACGTACACATTTTCATTTTGGTGGTGGTTTCACTGCTTCCTAAACTGCTTAAAAACAGCACATTGAACATTTTTCAAATTAAAATAGCAATGTTGTAAAAACGTCAGCAGGCTACAACGAACGAATATCCTTAGAAGAGTGATAGTGAATATTTTTGACAAGGCAAGGGATGAAGTAAACTGCTTTCCCAGCTGTCATCCCAGAAATCCTCTTCTTCCACCCGGTTGTCCTGGACAATACCGGACATTTCAAACTGAAAATTGTTATATATGTTAGATGCTTTGATCTTAAGGCGTAATTATTTCAGCTATAGCAAGGGGAAAAATACACAGTGAAACTTAACACTCGACATTCTTGAAAAGTTAACGAAAAGTAAATTAGCAATTATACATATATATATATATATAAAATTAAAATTTATATAAATATTTTCATATATTTATTTCTCTATTCGTAATCATTCATTTGTATTGAAAGGACCATTGGCAACAATATTAAATAAAATGATAAATATATATAGAGTAAACTATTTTGGTTAATAATTATGAAATGAAATGAAAAATCTGTTTATTTTACAAAACGTATGTAAAATATTACATTTCATAATAATAAACGATATAATACCTCCCTACATGGGCCATGTGCGGCCTGTGCGTGGGTAAGGGAGTTCCCATCTGAAAGGAAAAAGAAAAACTATAATACAACTACGTTTGCATAAACATGATAAAGAAACAAGACAACAGTTTTTCCAAAACTGAGTTGCTTTTCATAATTTAAAATAAAATATTCTGTTACAAAGAAAATTATTAAAAAATGGTTATAATAAAACATAATTTTGATGCGTTTAATAGATGATGATGTTTTTAGATCTATTAGGTTATCTGAATAAAAATAAAATATAAATATTCTTTTGTTTTTCTTTACAACCTACATTTATATACAAGAATATTTAATTATACTTATATTTTGCTATTTTTTTACACTTCTAATTTTATGCATATGTAAATGTTGTACTAAACATTTGAGTAGTTATATTCGGCTTAGCTCAAATGATACATATGAGAATGGAAGTTATAATAAGTTCATCGCTATATTTACATAATAAGATATTTTTGATGTTAGATTCAAATGATAATTACCGTCATATAACGTGCCATTAACTGATAATAGTCAAAGGTCTTGTAATAATGAAATTTTACGTGTGTTAGAATTATGACGAAATTGAATAATAACACAATTTAAATTTGCTAATATCACCGAGATGAATATAAGGATAGTTGTTTGGTTACGGAAAGTTTTAAACTACCAAACATTCATGTATATTATATTAGTTGTGGATACTATACTATAGATTTCGTTTTTATTCATATATATTACAACACACTTTGGGAGCAGGATGCGAAACAGAATAAAACTGCGAAAGCTTAAGATAAGCAGGAATAAATATCCAGCTTTTCAAATTAATATATACTTTAGGAGTTGATAAGTAAGTATGATACAGAAATTAATTAAAGATCATATAAAGCAAAATACAATCCCAGTTTATAGTTAAGATATGTTACATTAAGGCACTCATTAAGATATATACATGATAGTATATATTTTAGGTAGTTTAGATTTTAAATATAACTAAGAAAATATGTTATAAGGATGCTTTACATACTTATATCATTCGAAAAGATAATAATATAACATTATTTAATTCCATGTCTAAATTAAATGTTGAATTATTTTATTTAAAAATGAATTATTTAAAAATCGATTGTCTTCAAACTAATGATGACTATTTCGAGTATACAATCAAATTCATAATTATTTAAAAAAAGCCTTCCAAATTTAGTGGTGTCAGTGAATCATGCTATAAATACATACTTCGTAACTTGTTACGTAGTTAACTTACAAACTCTACTACTAAATGACAAAATAATTAAAACTATAGTTCAAAATTACTTTATTTAACATTGCTAATTGGAATAAAAAATAATATAAGTTTTTGGAAATTGGATCTGTTGTGTTATCTCAACCAATTTAAGACATAACTAAAATATGTATTTTCCGGTGACAACCACGTTAAGTTGCTATCTACATTATTTACAAGATAACCAGACGTTTCTACCATATTGTGATGTAGCCAGAGATTCCACTGAGGATGCCACATCACAGCATGGGCGAAACGTCTGGTTTCTTGATGCGGTTATCACTGGAAAATATAGATTATAGTTATAACACCGGCCTTATAATTTTAAGTTCTAAAATTTAAGACGTAAATTAAATGAATAATGAAACACTAACTTAGAAATTAAAATTAATTAGTAATCAAATAATTCATTACTATAGCATACTTTATGCTAAATTTTGACTATATGTAGATTAACTTGTTTGAAATAAAGTTGATTACACACTTTTATATGTGGTAATGACTTTGACAGAAGCGTTTTGACTTTGACGGGAGATAATGGCATCAAGCTACACAGAGCGTGGCTGTTCCTTGAATGGGTGGCCGTCTCAGCGATAACATCCTTGCATACATTCTAATTCCTGGTCAGTGGTTGTGGTTTAGAAGTCACCCTTAAGCCGTTGGCCCCTAGGTTAAGAGTTAGAGAGGGCCTGACCTTTTTAAAAATGTAAGGTTGTTTCCATTTTGTGTTCTCCTTTTAATTGTAGATTTTCATTACAATTTAACAAAATTTGTAGTTTCCTTGTCCTATTGATAACAGTAATATAAAAAAGCTAAGATTTTAACCATACAATTTACGCCACCATTCATAACATGAAATGGAGTAATTACCATATTTTTAAACAGAAGAACGAAAATGGAACGTTCAATATTTGTAAAGAAGATATATTTTAAAAATAACACTGTCAAATAATGAAAACGAAATAAGTTCATTCATGTATAAATCAAAACTGGTTTTAGTCTTGAAAATACATAAAATATCAACAGCAACATGTTTACAAATAATAACAGGTTGTCACTGTGACATAAGGTTCCTTGATTTTAATAAAACATATCAGTTTTTGTCCGTTATTTCATAGTCAACCTGTTCTCTAGCTGCATGATATGGGTTCCATGATACTTAATTTATTATTGTATAAGTATTGAATCTAAGGATGGGCTGTAGTCTTATTTGATCAAAATACGCAGGAAAATTAACTAATGTCTTCCAAGAGATGTAAATTTCATCTCTTTATTTCATTTTTTTAACTTTAACTTTAACTTTTAAATTTCATAGTTAATAATAATAATAATAATAATAATAATAATAATAATAATAATAATAATAATAATAATAATAATAATAATAATAATAATAATAATAATAATAATAATAATAATAATGATAATAATAATAATACATTTCTTTCCGTGACAATTTCACTATAATTGTATTGGTAAACGTCAAGCTTAATGTTAATGTTAACATTTTGCTTTCACACTTACAAACAAAGACCCTTTCAAACATACATTTCTTACATTCAATCTCTCATTCATTCGAATTTTTCCAACTCTCACCCTACGTCAGTCATACGCTTCTGTAATCTCCCAGTCCTGCGCCATAAACTCGTCTGTACTGTAAAATGCTTGTGCAACCAGTAATTTTTTCAGACGAGTTTTAAATGCCTTCAGCACTGGAGCACTGTTAATTGAATTTGGCAGTCTGTTGACAAATTGAACTCCAGCCTCTGAAGGCAATTGTTCAAAAATCACCGTCCTGTGCCTTCCAGTTCGGTAATTTTCCCTGCCTCTTGTATCATAAGAGTGTAGGTTGCTATTGTACAAGCTACTGTTTGAGTTAAATCTAAAATGTCTGGAATTGCCCACTGCAGCTGGGCAATTCCATGTTTTCAACGCAGAATCACTTTGGAATATTATTTCAAAAACTTTATGACAATACAATTAATCTATTGTATACAGAGTTATCAACATATTTTATAGTAGTTTGTTTTAAATTATTCTTATATAACAGTTTTTTTACAGTTCAGTTTCTGCGATATTTGAATATTATGTTCATTCAAGATATCAAGCGCTAGTCGTGTATGTACGTTTGTGATTGGTTAATCCACTGTCCATCCATGAGTGACCAGGTGGGTTAATATCACAGTATGTGTGTGGGAGGTGGTGTATCTGGTGTATTAGCGTGATTATTATGGTTGCTAATAATAATGATAATTTTTGTGTGTGATATTTCTTCATAACTTTCTTTCCAATTCGCATATACTCTATCGTTAAATGTACTAAACGAGTGATGCACCTACCGTTAGCTCAGTTACATATTCAAACCTTGGACACTTAACTATTAGTAAAACAATTAAATTTAATATATTGGAGAACACAATTAAAGATCACATGTAAAGTGTGAGAGTCGTGAAGTTGTGGGGAAAGTGGTTTTATATGTTCTCACTGTCAAGTTTAATTACACTCCTGACTTCAAGTGGTCGGATTGACTTGAAGGAGGAGAGAGTCTTGGTTTTTGGTAGTTTCGTGACTAAAGGTTTAGTAGCTATAGCATTTTAAATATTTAACAAATAAAAAAACGGCGTTAGTAGTGAGTATATAAGTGTTTGTAACAGCTATTCAATTACAAAACTAGATATCCTTTTCCTTCATCAACGTATAACAGTTTCTTCATGGACATTTTTAACATTGTCTACGTTTTTGGCTTGTAATCTGCGTTTGGATCAAACTATCACTATACAACTATTATTTTAATAATTTTGTTATTATAATAATAATGAACGGCCGATAGTTTCATGGAAAACTCCAAACATAGTCATTAATACTTAAAATATTTTCATAATAATACTCGAACATTTAGGTTATGTCCCTTTTCCTTGAATAAAGAGGACTTAGTTTTAACTCTGCAGCCAGTTTCCTACAATCGAAAATTCAATTATTATCTCTAATCAACGTTGGACCGGAATCTTAGTGACTGGCGTGATTTCTTTTCATTCTTTCTACAGACATCTAAAAGAGTTTTTGTATTCTAAATTATTAACTTAAAATGCTGTAATATTATCATAAATATTTATTTTAAATATAAGCAATTATAAGAAAGATCCAATGTTTTAGAAAAGACCCATAACTAGATAAGTGTACATTTACGTGTACCACTTTGGTACACTTAATTACGAATACCACTTCATGTTGTTACTCATTTATATAATTGTTTTTTCTATATTATTGTATCTTTCTAAGATAATGAAATCTTTCAGAAGTGTATTTTATTTTTAACAAGTATACTTCCTTAATTGTTTTGTTATAATATTGTAATAAAAAGACATTATATGAAGTTTTATAAAATATTGTGTTTCATAGTCAAAGAAAGATAATTATTTATTTAATCATGTAAATTATAATATGGTACCTCCACTAGAGAATTTAAAAAAATAATTTAAATTAAAATAAAAAGGTTTTAAAATTAACGCAATTTATTGAATAGATAATACAATTTTTAAATAATCCAGTTTTATTTTAGTTCAAAAGGTAGAGTTTCTATCCTGTGTTATGGACATAAGCCCGTTCCTGTCAATTCATTATTCAGGAGTCTACAGGTGCTCTTAGGTGTCCAGGACCCCTATAAATAAGGTAATATCGAGAGATAGAAAGGGAAAAATGGATGCTGCATATTTTTAAATTCCCTAACTTATGTACAAAGTTTTAATTCAGATTAGACATTGATGTGCTGATATTATTATTCTAATTTTAGGTATAGTGAAATTCCTGTTTCTAACGTCTAAATCTTGTCTTGCTTCTCATGCATTTCTCCACAGTATATTTCAGCCTGATTAAAAAGTGACAAATTTACTATAGGTGATCTCAACTGGTTCCATAATTTTGGCAAGCCACTCGAACACCGTGAGATATTGAGAGTAGGCAATACGTAAACAGCATCTATATTGCATTCTCTAGTGACAGGCGAACCATGATATATATACAGATACAGTAAGACACTGGGACGCCATGAGGTATTGAGAGTAGGCAATACGTAATCAGCATCTATATTGCATTCTGTAGTGACAGGCGAACCATGATATATACAGTTATAGTAAGACACTTGGACGCCGTGAGTTATTGAGAGTAGGCAATACGTAAACAGCATCTATATTGCATTCTGTAGTGACAGGCGAACCATGACATATATACAGATACAGTAAGACACTGGGACGCCGTGAGGTATTGAGAGTAGGCAATACGTAAACATCATCTATATTGCATTCTGTAGTGACAGGTGAACCATGACATATACAGTTATAGTAAGACACTTGGACGCCGTGAGGTATTGAGAGTAGGCAATACGTAAACAGCATCTATATTGCATTCTGTAGTGACAGGTGAACTATGACATATACAGTTATAGTAAGACACTGGGACGCCGTGAGGTATTGAGAGTAGGCAATACGTAATCAGCATCAATATTGGATTCTCTAGTGACAAGCGCATTATGACATATACTGTTATAGTAAGACACTTGGACGCCGTGAGGTATTGAGATTAGGCAATACGTAAACAGCATCTATTTGCATTCTCCAGTGACAGGCGAATTATGACATATACAGTTATAGTACGACACTCGGACGCCGTGAGATATTGAGAGTAGGCAATACGTAAACAGCATCAATATTGCATTCTCCAGTGACAGGTGAACCATGACATATACAGTTATAGTAAGACACTTGGACGCCGTGAGATATTGAGAGTAGGCAATACGTAAACAGCATCTATATTGCATTCTCCAGTGACATGTGATCCATGACATATACAGTTATAGTAAGACACTTGGACGCCGTGAGGTATTGAGAGTAGGCAATACGTAAACAGCATCAATATTGCATTCTCCAGTGACAGGCGAACTATGACATATACAGTTATAGTAAGACACTTGGACGCCGTGAGGTATTGAGAGTAGGCAATACGTAAACAGCATCTATATTTCATTCTCCAGTGACAGGCGGACCATGACATATACAGTTATAGTACGACACTTGGACGTCGTGAGGTATTGAGAGTAGGCAATACGTAAACAGCATCTATATTGCATTCTCCAGTGACAGGCGGACCATGCCATATACAGTTATAGTACGACACTTGGACGTCGTGAGGTATTGAGAGTAGGCAATACGTAAACAGCATCTATATTGCATTCTCCAGTGACAGGCGGACCATGACATATACAGTTATAGTACGACACTTGGACGCCGTGAGGTATTGAGAGTAGGCAATACGTAAACAGCATCTATATTGCATTCTCCAGTGACAGGCGAACCATGACATATACAGTTATAGTACGACACTTGGACGCCGTGAGGTATTGAGAGTAGGCAATACGTAAACAGCATCTATATTGCATTCTCCAGTGACAGGCGAACCATGACATATACAGTTATAGTACGACACTTGGACGCCGTGAGGTATTGAGAGTAGGCAATACGTAAACAGCATCTATATTGCATTCTTCAGTGACAGGCGGACCATGACATTTACAGTTATAGTACGACACTTGGACGCCGTGAGGTATTGAGAGTACGCAATACGTAAACAGCATCTATATTGCATTCTCCAGTGACAGGCGGACCATGACATATACAGTTATAGTACGACACTTGGACGTCGTGAGGTATTGAGAGTAGGCAATACGTAAACAGCATCTATATTGCATTCTCCAGTGACAGGCGAACTATGACATATACAGTTACAGTAAGACACTTGGACGCCGTGAGGTATTGAGAGTAGGCAATACGTAAATAGCATCTATATTGTATTCCCCAGTGACAGGCGAACTATGACATATACAGTTACAGTAAGACACTTGGACGCCGTGAGATATTGAGAGTAGGCAATACGTAAACAGCATCTATATTGTATTCCCCAGTGACAGGCGTTCTCCACTTAACACGAAGTTATTTTGGTAACTGTGTTCGTTGACATCCTCCTATGCAAGGATACTTTCATCCACCTACTTTTTAAATTTGTTTTTATTGCAATAGAGACCATAGTGTACGTTCTGCTGACTCATGCTTCCAAAAAATATAATTTTGAAGTATTAAACAGAATATCCTGTTTTAAAAAAGGTAATGAAGTTTCTAATGTTTAAAATTTAACTTATAATTAGAAAGTAATTAAAATAACAAATTGAATCTGAATAGAGTAGAAGTAATACTGAAGATCATGTTATTCGTCATATTTATTAAAAAATAGTCTAAGGAGGGCCAATCAGTTTTAAAAAGGTTTACAAAGTCAATGATATAAGCTTTTTACACATAGTTAATAATATTAATGTATTACAGCATTTATTCTATCATGTTAGAACATCCAATTATTGAGGTAGCATTTTTAGTTCTTAATAAAAGGTTTAAAGTACACAAACATAATTCACTAGTAAAATTATGGCTTTAACATCCGCTATTATCAGTGTTATTTATAGCTCCAGTGAAATATAGCTCGAGCTAATCAAGTATACTAGGAAACATAATTTCCCGCTAGTTTGATATACAATTAAATTCAGAACAGCAGTATTTGATTTTTTATACTGTAAATATAAATTTTGGTCTTTCATAAAATATGTCCACTTAACTATATACTATATCTCGTAGGGTTTGTTATCAGCTACGATTTTGTAATTAAAAAAAGCTGTGTTGTATATTTGGATAAAGATCCAATGACTCATTCATTGAATAAAAAATTGAAGTATATCTCCTGTCATAAAAGTCCAATCCATTTAGCCATTTAAGACCTGACTCACTGATTCTTTTTATGCTCGCTAATGCCTCCGTAAAATAACTTAGGGGGCACTCTGTAATTATGTGATCCATTGTTTGAATAAACTCTCCGCAATCAAGTGTCAATCCCCCTTTATACTCCCAGTAATTGCATCTGCCAACGACAGTTCGGAACCTATTTCAGAGAGTCCACTCCTTACGAGGGAGGCTATGGCAGATTCCACTTAACTAAAAGAAATTAAATTCTAATTTCAAAGGATGAACAAAGTTTTCAGTAATTCATATTCCAGTTGCAATTCAGAGCAGAAAAATATCAGTAATAATTATATATACTATATTATATTAAAATTAATTCCACAAAATTAGTATAATGTCTACCATTTTATATTTGTGGTTTAACAAAATCAGCAATACATATATACTCGTAGTGAATAAATTATCACACACTATTAAAAATTGTCTTTAATCTTTCAGAATATTTATATATTTTTAGTAAAATTTTAAAATAAAACGTTTACTAAAGTGCAATTATTGAGTCCTTAGGTTTATCATATTCTCAAAATCAATATAACCATCTACTAAAAGTATTGCCAATTTTTAGTATTGACACGAAGAAAATACATAATACAGTCGAGAAATCATAAATGAATTTCAGTGTTTTAGTTCAGATTACTATCGAAAAATGTAAATAAATTTGTATTCACCATCTTTTAGAATATAATGTATATTTTTTCTAGTTAAAGAAAATAATAGTTTATCACAGTAAAAAGTAAATCCATTAGAAGAACCCCCAGGATCCATATCTCGTGTAATAAGAGGTCGATGACGTGCGATAGTTTAATCACGCAATTTCTTACTTGGACTCTTTTGTCGACCTTCTAAAAACATTAATCTTCTTTGTAATTACTATAAAATTATTGTTCTCTCTTCTCGTAATCAGACAATAAGTAAGATACTTTTTAGTGTAACCATTTGTAAGGATGTAAAGCATGATTTGGATCAGTAGTTAAGGTTTCGGGCTCATGAGTCTTAAGATGCGAGGTTCGAATCCCACATTGAGCTGACGATTGGTACTTCACTCGTTGAGTCAAGTTTACGGATAAGCCTTTGATCTATAATAATTGTTGAGTAAAGTTTACGGACAAGCCTGTGATCTATATTAATTGTTGAGTAAAGTTTACGGACAAGCCTGTGATCTATATTAATTGTTGAGTAAAGTTTACGGACAAGCCTATGATCTATATTAAGTGTTGAGTAAGTTTATGGACAAGCCTGTGATCTATATTAATTGTTGAGTAAAGTTTACGGACAAGCCTGTGATCTATATTAAAATTGTTGAGTAAAGTTTACGGACAAACCTATGATCCATATTAAAGGTTGGGTAAAGTTTACGGACAAGCCTGTGATCTATATTAATTGTTGAGTAAAGTTTACGGACAAGCCTGTGATCTATATTAATTGTTGAGTAAAGTTTACGGACAAACCTGCGATCCATATTAATTGTTGAGTAAAGTTTACGGACAAGCCTGTGATCTATATTAATTGTTGATTAAAGTTTACGGACAAGCCTGTGATCTATATTAATTGTTGAGTAAAGTTTACGGAAAAACCTGTGATCTATATTAATTGTTGAGTAAAGTTTACGGACAAGCCTGTGAAATATATTAATTGTTGAGTAAAGTTTACGGACAAGCCTGTGATCTATATTAATTGTTGAGTAAAGTTTACGGACAAGCCTGTGATCTATATTAATTGTTGAGTAAAGAGTACGGACAAACCTGTGATCTATATTAATTGTTGAGTAAAGTTTACGGACAAGCCTGTGATCTATATTAATTGTTGAGTAAAGTTTACGGACAAGTCTGTGATCTATATTAATTGTTGAGTTAAGTTTACGGACAAGCCTGTGATCTATATTAATTGTTGAGTAAAGTTTACGGACAAGTCTGTGATCTATATTAATTGTTGAGTAAAGTTTACGGACAAGCCTGTGATCTATATTAATTGTTGAGTTAAGTGTACGGACAAACCTGTGATCTATATTAATTGTTGAGTTAAGTTTACGGACAAGCCTGTGATCTATATTAATTGTTGAGTTAAGTGTACGGACAAACCTGTGATCCATATTAATTGTTGAGTTAAGTTTATGTTTAAAAATAAATTGTCTAAGTTGCTTGTGTAAGTGATAAACCTTGCCCTTATTATAGGAAACTAAAATATTTGTCAAATAATTACCGAAGTCAGTATTAATTAATTGTAGTTTAAAATCGTATTGCTGTTTAAACATTTCAAAATACAAGTTTTGTATAGTTGTTTATTTTATATAATATGTTAGAGCAATTCTAATGTAAGAAAAACAATTAATTATTAAAACAATAAAATATGAAAAGCACAATTATCACCAATCTAAAACCTTAACAGATATCTATCCCCATGCTTTCATATAACATATTTCATTTGTAATAAAAAACTAGTATAAAACATCTTATATATTAAATGACAGTTTTAAATTTTTTTTATTTTTATCAAACTTATATTTATTAATATATGGAAAATATTTTTGTTTTAATATTTGATTACAAGAACAGCACATTCTTTATTTCAAAAAGAAATTCTCCCAGTGAAATATATTTGAAAGACTGACTAAAAAATAACTGTAACAATCTGGTATAGTGAAATAAATATAGATCATTCATTAAGAATAAAATAAGCATGGGAACAAAGAAAGGACAAACCATCAAAAGCACCTTAACTGTACTTCACATGTTTTCATAAAAGCATAATTAATCCCTGGATAAATGCAAGTATAATTATTAATGGAAATTATTACTTTCAACTTATACTATGCAAGCAGTGATACTTAATTCCACACAAAAAACTTGTACGTAGTTATAGAGTTATTTATTTCGTGGCAATTCTCTTTTACTTAAAAAAACTGTCTTATTTATATACATTTATCCCAATTTTCTGTAGAAGGGGCACATTGTCATTTTTTTTTAAAGGAGAGATCAATCTCCTTTTTAACAATACTCTACTCATTTCCCAATGACTGCCGGCCAATGCATTAAATAGTTTGACAACTTAGACACTAATTAATTTCATTAAAATAATATATACATTTATTTATATTCACATTTTTTTCTTTTGGTCTCAGTTTATTGGTGCCAGAAAACTATGAACGATTCTATCCTGCTTTGTGGTACTCTTTAAAACCCAGTTTTATAGCTTGTTTGTTTTGTTTACTTTTTTAACACCCAAACATAAAAATAATCTCTTCGTGTCAATATGCCAGGTTCACAGAACCATTAGTACATAAATGTGTGGTTTAATTGTTTCCTCCTCATTTAATTTACCTGCAGTCATATACTATGAAATATACTTTTAAATAATAATATCTTTAATGTAAATAGTTTTTTATGGGTTATGTTTACCGTGATTTTTTTGTTTTTGTTTTTTCATGTAAGAGAGTTTAAATCATTTTGCTTGGTATTATTTTTAAACCAAGGTTATTTCAAAACCATTTTCTGTTATTTATGTGACCTGAATACTTATTTAAATTTATGTATTTATATGTAACTCTATCTGCCTGTAAATATGCTGTTAGTTTTCTCTTAAAATATTTTTCTATATCATATAATTTAAATGCATCATATCTCTCAATTCCACTTTCAGGAAATTACCTCACGATAAGCCTTATTCCAGAACGAATGAACGAAGTCTTAAACCTCAAATGCGAAGTTCTTGAGCTGTTATTCTTAGATTACAAATTAATCTCTTCCCTTTTTTTTTTATCTATTTGACAATTATTTTTATAGAATTGAGTGTTGTAAAGGAAATAATGTAAAAAAAAAAAAAAATACGAGGATTTAAAAAGTCACAATCATAAAAAATTAGTAACGTAAAAACCTAACCACATTCAAAAACAAAAATACTAGGAATAAAATTAAACAAACTACAGTTATTTTTTAATGGAGACAAGTTTGAAATAATGTAAATTTATCCCATCCAATATATGATTACCAAATTTATAATTGGCCTTTGAATACAAAAGTTTGAAAATTTTGATTTTGTCAGATCATTTTCACATCTATCTGCACCCTGTCAGAAATCACTTTGTCGTGTATCTAAATGTTACTTTGAATTGTAAACGGTGAAATTATTCCTTATACTATAATAGTTATTATAATAATCAGAACTATTTTTGACTCATCACAATATAAAGATTTTTCAAGATAGTTTATGTTTCTGATCGGTGAAAATAAGCAAGATATTTACATTTGGTTTTATTTATTTTTAAGACGCCGATCGTCAACATATGGGCGAATTAGTGTGATGAGTGTAGATGAACTAGTGTAGTCATTGTTACTAACCAAGGGTGACTGTTCCTTAGAAAGAACTATTTATGAATAGTCCAATACCTTGGGCAACTTAGGAACCAACATATTTACGTTGAATCTGAATCATGCCATCTTGGTCTAATTTTCAACTAACTGACATGCCTGACATTCAGTTATCTTCCCTACACAACATATGAACCCTGACTACCATCAAACTTGGACACCCCAGACTTATCTGGAATGTTCTCGTCTCTGGGCACTATTTGATGGCCGTGTTGGTATTAAAAGGACCGAGCATAGACCTATCATCTACAATTTATAAATAGTGTCCGTTCACAATATAAAGATTACTTGCAAAATGTCTATTTTAATGTAAGAAAACAAGAATATTTGAACTTGAGAAGTAGCTTTAAAGTGGTATAGATAGATATTTTTAGTTTCATAATGAATATGTTAAATTTATAGAGATGTTAGTTTTATTATAAAATAAAACATAAACTGAAAGATGATGACCATCCCACTGTCTACATTAGAACTAAATATAAACTCGGCTTTCAAAAGTATATTATGTCAAGACTTATAGGAGTACATATGGAAGCCAATATCAGCTGGTAACAAATCGATTCCCTATTTCTGGCCAACAATGCTTCCAAAGAGCCACCCCCCCCCATCTCCCAGATACCCTTCTCCCATCTAATGGTTGTTTAATAATTTCTCCATCTGTTAAACCTAGAGCTGGTGTTCTTTAAATGCTATTATTTTTGGAACACCAATATCTAACATATTGCGGCAATATTTTACTCTCTCATATACATTCATTAAAATAGAATGACCCAATTCTAATCAATATATTTAGATTGTATATTTGTATATATAGATATATATATCAATTGATTAGAAAGAAGGACTTTAACCAACACATGTTAGATATTAAAATACTAAAAAAAGAATGAAGTTTACGAAAATGTATGACAAACGTTCAATATGTCCTCCATTTGCATCACGGATGACATCTAGTAGATAGCAGAATTTCTGATAGACACCGTATGTACAGTTTTGGACGATCTCAGCTATCGACTAAATAACATCCGTGCTGCAAATGGAGGACATATTGAACATATATGATTCATTTTGGTAAACTTACTTCTTTTACGAGTATTTTAATGTCCAATATGCTTTAGGTAATGCCCTTGTTTCTAATTAATAGTTATTTAAAATCAGGCCATTATTTTTTAAAACATTGTATAGTTGATAAGGATTTATTGAAATCAAACAAGAAACATTGTAAACGGTAAAATATTTTTTTAACTTTACAATAAAATATTTAATGCAAACCAACTTAAAAAAAATCCTTTGAATCAATATGTTATGTGAGAAATTACCAATTTTATAACTTTATTTATATAAAAAGATCATAATATTAACTAGATTCCATGAAAATACAAACATGTGTGTTAAATATTTCAGTTGCTGTGTAAGAAGATGGTAAATGCGGGATTGAACACCTGCGTAAGTAGTAACATTTATTTTTAGCTTCACAGTTGGAACTTATGCATTGCTAATTAACATAATCTGTTTATTCCACTTAAAGTTACTGTCCATATTTTACATATCTGAAGTAGGTAATGTTTTAGTTGTTTTCATAATCATTACATATTATTATTGTTTCTTATTGTTTGATTTTAGTTGACTGTGTCATATAAGGTGGAAAAATATGGAAATGCTTTCACAACTTTTGTATAGCTTCACTTGAAAAAGTAAAACGTTGTTCATCATCATCATGGTTACGAAAAACCTAGCTTTTGTTGCTATCAGTGACATTTCATGTTTTCAGGGGGACAGCACGCGAGGAGCTTAACAAAAATCTTCAATGTAAGCTTAGGTCAAATTTGATACCAAATGTAAAGCATATTCAAGAAAATTAAATGCCGAAAACCGGACTTCGAAGGGTTTATCCTTTCCAAAGTAACGGTCATTTGAATTTCAAAGTAACTAATTTGAACAATGTTATTTGTCCTTGATTTATAGGTTTAAATAAATTATTATCATAAAAAATTACACTTTATGGAACACAATTATTTAAAAAATTAAATTATCGAATTATGTATGTAAAAAATTACCATACGCACTAGTACGTCGATGGTAACCATTGAGCGGTCGTCATTTTGGTTTTAAGTTTACCAGGTATAGAATATATCACCTACAATATCCACAACACTTTATCCCCAAGTACAGTAGCTGGATTACATCACTTAACCATTAGAACTTAGGTTCCTAAAAGAAGTGTAAAAGTGGAATTCCTTATTTTTGCTAGAAAGGATCTCATATTCAGCTATAATCTATCCCTCACGTACACAAGCCTGACAAGAAAGACGTGTGGAGGGTACCAGTGTCAGATATGGACAGGAAACTCAATCAGCACAATGACCCCAAGAGAATTGTGTTCGACCCATTTTGATTGGTATTCGATCCAGATATGTTTGGTACCAATCAAATTTCATCACATCTCTAAAGAGTATGGCACCAATCTAATTGAAGGATTTCCCCAAATCAATTGTATTTGTATTATATGTATATCCAATCTCCTTCCAATTTGGTTCTTATGCACTGTAACTGTCATGAAATTAAAATAAACATATTAAACTAAAGAAAAAAGAGCACATAGTTTTGGCTGTAATCTATTTGCGTGTTTCAAAAATATACAAAATCACAGATGCGTGTGAAACTGTCGTAAACTTTAACGATTGGACTAAATGAAATGATGGTTTGTACAATTTCATTGAACGGTGAAACTGAACCTCTCACATAACAAGAGCGAGGTTTCCAGTATTCGAAGGATTTGCGTTGCAATAAAAGCCACTTAAAGTGGTTGTCTGACAGCAAGTAATGAAGAATTGTACCTCCGTAATGAGGAATGTACACAAGTACAAAGTATTACGGATCGTTAATAAAGAACTTATTTCTTTCATAGAAACTGCTCCTCGCTACGGCTCAGGTAGTATTGGGCTCTTTAAAAACCAAACAATAAGACAATTTTTTTTAAATTTTTTATTAAAATTACAGGCACATTAAATCAAAATATGTTTACTTTATTATAACCAGTAATTTCTTTATACTGTTTATTTGTTGAAAGAACCAAGCTATCGTGTTATGATGTGTTATAGAATAGATATAAGATAATGGTGTCAGTAGAGACTCACCCTGTATTTTATTAAATTGTTGAGAGTGTATTGGACAAAATCTGCTAACCAGCCATGTCTTGAGTAAATATATAAACAATAATTTTTTTAAAAGTATTACCATTTATTTCTCTATAAATGACATTTGTTCAAATTTCGAGATGAAATTGTTACAATTCTCTTTGGTTAAAAGATTATATTAATAATGTATAAAAACTTCTTTACTAGAGTTCCCCATAGATGAGGGAGTTATGTACTTCTGTAGAATTTTGGGGTGGGGTTGGCGGGGAACGGAGGGAAAGAGAGGGGAGAGGAACATTGTTTGTTAGTGAGGCAGTACAGTTGCGATATAATCTAGAACTAAAATACTTTGATGTTCAACAACTAGGCATTTTGATGAACACCCTTAAGGTAATAATATAAAAATTATACAATAAAATACTTAAAATCCATTAAATATAGACGTTTCCCTTAGGTGACAGTTTGTAAAACGCATGTCCGACTCTTGTCAAAGACACTCACTCCAATATCCGGTTAGGGAGGAATGGAGATTTTAAAACACCTGTCATTTTAAAATCACGTTTTGTAACACTTAATGTGTTTAAAGTGTTTTGTAGCATTTAACAACTTTCAGGTTTGTATTTTTAGCTATACTATAAGGTGTTTTAGTTATTGTAGCAATAAAAAAGGTTAGTTCATATATTGACAGTGTAAAATTAATTTTATCATACTTATGGTTTTAAAAGTTGTGATAAGCCAGATTATGTCTTTTTTGTTTATATTAAAGTAGTGACAGTTACCTTGACCGGAAGGTTCGACTTTAACAAAAAATAACGGTGTCAAGCAACATAGAGCGTGGCTGTTCCTTGGATGGGCGGCCGTTTGAGCGAACCTGGCCTTGCATGCAGCAACAAAATAACGGTGTCAAAAACAATGAACGTGGTTGTTCCTTGGATGAGTAACCGTCTGAGCGAACCCGGTCTTGCACGCAACCCACCTACCTGGTCAGTGGTGGTGGTTCGGAAATCACCGTTAATCCGTTGGTCCCCAGGTTAATTGTTAGAGAGATTGTCTGGTATAATAAGACATTCTATAACTTTTCAATTTAACTTTTAAACATAATAGGCTAAAAATGAATTTTCATGAATAGGCTTATAACTAAATTTTCGTACTGTTTAAGACGTGCTTTAATATTATTCAGGTGAACCAAATATATAATTATCTCAAAAGATAATTATATATTATCTTTTGAGATATCCAATATAAATCTCCAATATAAATCTTATATTGGATATTTTTTGTTTTAACTCACCTTCAGTCAGTCAATTTTACATTTTAAAAACATCTTCCTTGACACAAAAAAACTTCGTACTTTTTAAGCGCTGGAAATCGAAGAAAAGTGAAATTTGCCATGAATATGTTTAGAAAATAGGAATTAAACATAATTATGTACGTTGAGGTGTAAAACGTAAAATCATCAAATTAAATTTTACAATTATTCTGATACAAAGGCAACACTATACAATAAGAAATATATTTTTAATATTTATTAAACATGTTTTGAAGAATTTGTGTACGTTTAAAATCAGTGAATAAAATAGGAGTACCTAATAAAGTATGTGTAAATAAATTCTAGAGTAACCGCCTGGAACCCAGGTGTGTTGGAGACGACATGTATGGCGTTAATGGTCATCATATTTTATGGTGAGGTTTAAACACACCAACATGAAATACCATGGAGTAATTAGGTAACTTTTTACATTATCTACCACTAATTACATTTAATTATCATACACAACTAAAATATTTCTAAACAATGATTATGGATAAAATATTTTGCACTAAAACGTTTTTATTTTTTTAAATAACAGTTCATTATAGATCATCGTTCAACGGTGTTACCAAAGAAGACCCGTATTTATATAAGGAAAATTGGTTACTGGAGTTATTTACGACAAAATACAGGGTGTTTCAAAAAGAGTAACCTGGTTTTAAATAGTTATGTTTATTAGAAACAAGGGTTTTACCCAAACATATCGGAAATTAAAATTCTCACAAAAGAATTGAGTTTACTAAAATGTATCATAAATGTTCAATATGTCCAACAATTTTAACACGGATGACATCTAGTCGATAGCTGAATTCGTCCCAAAGCATGCATAACGTGTCTATCAGAAATTCATTTATCGAATAGATGTCATCTGTTCTGCAAATGGATAAAAATAAACATCATTCTTTTGTGAGTATTTTAATGCCCAATATGTTTGGGTAAAACCCTGTTTTCCAATGATTATTCATATTTCAAATCGGATCATTCTTTTTGAAACACCCTGTATTTTCTGTATATTCTGTTTTATTTGCTTATGAATTCTCGGTTTTAACAGGATTTTTTAAAAATTATTACTAAAAAATTATTAAAAATTATTACAAGGATTACTTTTCTTGACTTCAATCTCTCACATGTTTCACATATAACATCGAAATTAAAACTATGATAAAAAGAACTATATTTATATAATAAACAAAATATTGGACTATTTTATATTGTCATGTATATAATTTTTTTATATTATGTTTGTTATTAACTCTGATATAAATATTATAATAGTGGAGACCTTGATATAGTTATACCATGAAAAACGTTATATTTACCATTATTTTCTTATTAATTAAATAAAATAATCTCATAATATGATTAAATTATGTTATATTTCATCCAACTATTTTCATTATAATTATTAAAAGAGGTTGCAAGACTACTTATTACACCACGAAATATTTTAGGATAATAGACAACATACCTTTTGCAAAAGCATATTGCCCTTAAAGAAACATTCACAAATATAAAGAAATATTTGTGAAAAATATTCCTCACGTCAACATTTTTGTGAGGAAACAGTATTTTAAGTGGTGTTAATACTAAAAACTAACCACATTTATGCTAATTAATCTACCAAATTAAATATACTAAATTACCTTGTTAATTATAGACCCAAGTTAGGTATGTTTAAAGATATTTCTCGTAAAATTTTCTGATACGTATGTGATAAAATTACTCTTTAGTAGTTATCAAACTAAAACATTTATAAACCTACATTTTAATGGTATTTTTTTATTACAGGGATCGTCACATTCGGTATTGTAATATGTGTAGGAAATAAATAACTATGCAATGTAATTAGAATATTGATGTAATTAAAGTTGAAAATATCACTCTCTCCAACTAAAAGAATAACAGTAGGGTTTGGAAAAGATGGAAAAGAGCAAAGGAACTATGTAAAAGTAAATAATCTGCAACCAAGCACTTATAATATATTATTTGTAACACAATTTTCTGTCATTATGTTAAATAATTTTAAGAATACAATTTTGCTGTTTGAACGTTTTTTTAGAATTCGACTATGCTGTTCGAACTACAGTAAGATAGCTTGAACAAAAGTGTAACAATTGTAAATTATTGGAACGATTTTTGAAGATATTCAACGCTTTATGGTTTTAAGATAAAAGTACAACGTTCTGTCTCGTATAAAATTCCTGTTGTCTTCTTGTTTAAGTGTCAACAAGAAATCTAAGAGTCAATTTGAAAGGTATTGTTAAATGACTTTGAGTTAGTTGAGGAATGGTAAAAGGAGAAAAGAATTAGTGTGAATTATTAATTTAGTAAGTAACACCTGAAGTCGATATGAGTTTTGTCCTGTCGAAACGTAGTATTTATCCCATAAAACACTTGAAGCGTTGGATATATCCAAATATTTTACCAAACATATTCAATTTAAAAATAAGTTTTGTTCAATATATCTTACCGTAGTTCCTCACATGGATATTGAAATATTTGTCTCTTTGTGTCACGCCTTCTAAATGTCTCGGTGGTGTTTAGTCGGTGATGTAAACCAACGACACCCCTTCGATGTCCCTACCACCTACACCATAAAGTAACCACAACATGGTTTGGCTTGAGATAAGAAAACCGATTCTCACCAACTCTAATAGCAATACTTTATGTTTGTGGGATCGCTACTTTAAAATAAAACCCTTATAAAATTGATTTAGGTTTTTTTTTCATATTTATTATTTTATGTTATTAATTACAATTTAACTTGTGGAAAATATGTTTGTTGTAGCTATAGATATTTTGATTAAATTGATTTAAACCTATCGTTTAATATGGTTTACTATAATTTTATTCGTGAAAAACACGTAGGTTTTAGTCAAAGATATCACGAGTAAATTTATTCAGACCAAACTTATTGTTTGATGTTGTTAAAACAGTTTTGCCTTCACGAGAAAATTTCGTTATCTCGGATCTAAATCTTAGATGACTAGGATGTTACCTATCCTTAATGTTACCCAACTCCAGCATAACCTTCCTTGAAGAGAAATTTAATTCTGAGAATTTTAACTTGTAAATAACTATTCTGACCTAAATTAGAGAGAAGGAAATCTACGTTTTAACTTAATGTTTTTTTAATGTAGCCCATTTTTTATAGGAAGTATAGTTTTAAGCATATCAACATTTGTGTATAAAACATGTGTATAAACTGACAGAAAATTTAAAACACACCACATTTTAACAACTCCTTTAGCTAAGTATGAATAGAATAGAATTCCTTGTATGTATTTAACGTTAAGGATTATTTAGTTATGGATTCTTAGCACACCCAAAACCATGGTAGGGCCTTGTAGGAGATATATGATCGGTTGATCTATAGGGCAATCGGACTAAAACGGTTCCTACTGACCTACATCCTGATTGTTGATGTAGTGTTACTGTGATTAACTCGACTAAAAGCTTTTGGGAAATGTGTATTATAAATGCTTAGGTGTATTAAACAACATGCAATGCCAAGACCCAAGCGTTACTGTTAACATACACGTACGGTGATATTGACCCGCCCACCCACACATACATGTACGGTGATATAATAATAATAATAATAATTTGTTTATTTCCATTCATTAATTTTACATGAACAATATTTACATATGCTTGGAAATTTAAATGGCCATCACTATCCAGTTAAGATAGCCATTACTAACAAATAATACATTATATTGTCCAAATAATTGAGTCTTCCTTAATAGAACATATATCCCGTGACTTGAGCCGGCACTGCAGCGTGAGCTTATAAATAATCTTTAATAAAATCTCGAAACTCCATATAACTAATTATATACCACTAACTAAAAATTAATTACAAACAAAATAATTCAAATGAATACAAACAAAGATCTTGATACTTGTGAGAAATATATACATGATACAATAATACAATATAATGCAATACATTCGATAGTAAAATATTAATCTATGAAAGAATAGCGGTGACCTATCTACGAATAGAATATTGACCCAGCCACCCACCTATACACGTACGGTGATATTGACTCACCCACCCACCCATACACGTACGGTGATATTGACCCGCCCACCCACACATACACGTACGGTGATATTGACTCGCCCACCCACCCATACACGTACGGTAATATTGACCCGCCCTTCCACCCATACACGTACGGTGATATTGACCTGCCGACCCACACATACAGGTACGGTGATATTGACCCACCCACCCACCTATACAAGTACGGTGATATTGACCCACCCACCTACCCATACACATATGGTGATATTGTGGTAATTGTTAAGAAAGGACTTACGTAATATTCTTTATGTTCGTGAATATAATGTAGCTACGGACAGAAATAACTAGTTTTTATACATAGGGACTAATAACGAGTAATAAAATATAGGGAATTTTACTAAAACGTATCTTATAGTGGATATTCTTTTGTGAATCCCTCTGTTCTGAGAATGATGAACGTAGTTTACTGAAATCGATTAATATAATATTTGTGTATTTTTTATTTATATTGTAGTATGTTTGTGTAATTTGTGCTTATATTATGATATATTTGTGCATTATGTATTTGTCTTGTTGTATGTATATTTGTACATTATGCGCTTACATTGTAATATTTGTATTTTATACTCTTTACTATAAAGTTTAAGTTCTTGCTTAATGCAGTTTATCTATCCAATCTAATAAGAAATTTTGCCCAGTTTCGGTGGTAGGTGTAGTATACCATTATAATGCAATGTATGTATGAAAGTAAGTTTATTCTTTAAGAAAGTATATGTTCCCTAACATTCAAGAAAACCCTCACGTGTACGCATTGTTTTAATAGTTTAAGAATATCTATTAATAATGTATTTTAATATTTGTAGAATTGAAATATGATAAATCTGACCGCAGTTATATAGTACAGATTAAAAGACAACATATAACATTTTGTTAGCTTGTTATATCAGTTACAATTTTACCTGCCATATTTTGTATAAGAATTCATTAAATAATGTTATCAAAATTTTACAAAAAAGGAAACGTAACGGATTGACTTTTAATAGTGCTTCCACAACAGCTTATTGTTTTTTATATTTAATTGGAGGTTTCAATCTGAATCATTTTAATCAAATTTCAACCCCTTGAGTTTTATTACCTGGCTCAGTTAATGCATATTCATCAACTGAATCTATTTGTGATTTTATTAGTTTACCTAAGGTTTTTCATAAGTGATATTGAGTGTTTTATTTATTTACTGTTGATAAACGTCTTGGCTACTTACATGCTGCCTCAAAATTGACAAAAATAGTAAAAAATTATTTATAACAAACCTAATAATTATTATTGTATTTGGTATTACATTATATATAGAATCAAATCGACTGAAGTTTGTTATGTTTGAGCTCCGATACACCCAATAGATTGCTATACCGTTTAGGTTTACACGCGAGTTCACAATAGTGAGATCACAACTTAAATGAGATCACTGATTTGTATTGGATTGTCTTCCTGCATTACTTTATCTTTAGTTATAATGTCATATAACTGTTCATGTGCAATTTAAGTAGGGTATTAATCGTCAAATAAATTTATTTTGCATTTTTCACTATAAGAAAACTAATATGCCATGCCTGATTCATTATTCATTCATTATTCATCTCTAAGACGCCAATTAATTTTAAAACATACTAATAGCATTGCATTAGATATTGGATTATTGTAGTCAGATGTTTCAAACTGCGTTTCTCTATGAAATTTCATAATTCCATATTTAAAAAAAAAATCACAGTCTTATTTTTACAATAATAAATGCTGCTGATCTGTTCAATGAATATGCGTTTAGTATAAAATTGCGTTTAATTTAGACTAAACAGTTCAAATCAGACCTGCGGAGAATTTGATGTTGAGGAATTAGTCTTGGTTTCATTATTCTGAGCCAAAATTAAGTGGACAGACCTGTGATAAAGTTGAATCTGAAAAATTGGATATTATAAGAGATAAGGGTGTTCATATCGGTACTAGCCTGAGCACTCCAAGGAGTTTAGTTCTAGATTTTATCGCAACTGACGCCAGGAGTAACAAAGAGTTTGCCTCACTAACACACACAGACGTTCCTCTCTCCCTTAAAGTTTCCACCTGCCCCACTCCACAAATTGTACAAAAATACATGACTCTATCATTTATAGTAAACTATAAAAATACAGTTCTTGTAAATTATTAATCTACTCTTTCAGTCAAATATAATTTTACAAATCTTAAATACACATTAAAAATTTCCTTTTTACATTAAACATTTCCTTTTCTCTTTTTAAAGTTTGATTTTAAACTAGATTTGGTTTACAATATTGATTAAAACATATGGCACGATTTTTTAACGAATCATCTACCAAGAAGGACTAAATCAACCTTTTTAGGTTGCTATAAAGGATTTAAAGCAATTTTTTCTACACATTTATTACTTATTATAAAACTAACAGTTTTAATTAAAAGAGTTTAAAAATAATGTTTGATAAATTAAAATGAACTTATCAACCTTAAAGTAAGGCTTGATTAGTCTCACCGAAGTTTCATTTGGTTTTTTTACTTTAGGAGTGTTGTCATCAGCGTTTCGCTAAGTACATAAATCTGTCAGCTGAACATCGCTTCACCACTCACAATGTATTCAATTTTAAGCCCTGTTGAATCACAACTCTAATCTGTTGAATAAACATAGACAGAGTTTTAATACGCATGCATTGATTTTTCGCTTCTCAACATAATCCTACATGAAACTATATAATACCTATACTTGTTTTTGGAATAGTTGCTTATTTTCTTATATAGTTATGGAAAATCCTTATCTTAAAGTTGAAATCAAATAACTTTTAGTTAGCGAATTAAGTTTATGTTCAATTTCAGCACAACAATCACTATATGTCGAATCATAACGATTGTACGTTCGTTAGTTTGTGTTTTGAGTTAGCTTTAATCTAGGTTATAAAATTCTCAGTTAAAGTTCTTTAAATTATGACAATTATTTTGTGCCAATGGTTTGTAGTTAATAATCCAAATCGTTATAGTCATAATTTACGATTAATTTTTATGAATCCTTAAAATATAGTGATTCACATATTGAACATTAAATGAGCAAGACTGATACTTCAGAAATACCTTCACTATTTGACTCAACAAAATAAATGATAGTAAAAATAAAAAACGAACCATCTCTGTAGCCAGATACATAAGCCAAAGCCAGATTTAAAATAAATTTAACATATGCAGAGTGAAAAGCCAGAGGGAAAGATAATCAAGTTTTATAACGAAATTGGTTTTGCAGAAAGTGTAAATACGTGAGGTAAAGTTTGAAAAAGCAACGACATTTTGCTTTTCCGTTTGAACCCTGTTCTAATAGTTGGTTTTTACAAGAGAAAAAGGAAAAAAGGTATAAAAAATTAATAAAAACAGGTCTGTCACCTGGAGTGGTATGTGGTTAACTTTAACAGATTGAATATTTCACGTCCTCATAATTCAAGCAAAAAATGAATATTTTCCGATAGCTATCTACACATTCTACAGAGTGATTTGAATTTATTGAAATATCTATGAGTTTTTGACGGCCCATAGGTGAGTTAAATTTCACAAGCGGTTCAATAGAAAATAAATAAAACACAATTCTATTTTGGTAAGGCATTATCCAGTTCAAGGGTGTGGTGGTAGTAACAGAAACTATAGACAATTTAATTTTGGTATTTGTACTGACAAGTTGTATTGAATTGACATTACTGGATTAGGGGACTGTTATTGCAATGTAATTCTGAAGAGACTACAGCTATTCGACTAAAACTTCTCTTACGAGAGACCATACGTTCTAGTACTTTGATGAAAGTTATTTAGTGTTCACTTCCAGCTGCAAGTAGACTTAAAGCTGTGCCTGGATTTCCACTGTTATTGGTTCACTTTTTAATTCTACCCTCATTGAATCTTACTCTCATGTAGGCTTAGTGGAGCATTAATATCACGATTATGTAAGAAATTTCCCATTATAATTTAAAATATATTATTTTTTTAACTTCACTTGCCAGTTCCCATAGGCTACAAGCCTGTTCATGAACTTTATTCAACGAGTAAAGTACCGACCGTTGGCTCAGTGGGGATTCGAACCTTGGACCTTGCCCTCTGCAGTCCGAAGCCTTAGCCACTGAGTTACCACGTCGACCAATACCTCTTAATAGCAAACGGCATACACTCATTGGTTTCTATCGAAGTTTAGAGTGTCCATGTTGGATGGTAGACAGGGTTCAGATGTTGTGTCCCTGTTAAGAGAACTGTTTAACAAGCTTCTCAGCTAGCTGAAAATCAGACCAATACTCCGTGGTTTGGATTCCACGTAAAGCTGAACGTTCCTTCCTTAACATAAAAGAAAAAACTGATTTGTTAAATCTTCATAGTTGAACTAGATGTAGTAGTGGAATCCAAACATCTTACTTTATGCAGTAAGAACTCCATCAAGGAAATCCCTGCTACATCTCAGATCACGTATGGTTAGTCCTGAATAATGTATGTTGAGAGAGAAACCACGCTTACGTCTAGAGCAAGGCTAATGGAACCCTCCTCTTAGCTCTAAAGTTTGGGTTATGAAGTAAGAGTTTGTGAGTGTGTCAATAAATACTGTGTTTTAGTTTTACAATTGACACACTGTGTAGAAATCCTGATAACGTGCCTTCCTGATGATTGTGTGATTGTTGCAATACAACCTATTTAGAATTAACTTTAAGTTAAAAAAACTTTAACCTAATATAAGATAATCGTGTCTTGCCATCGCATTGTGTTTAAATAAAGAACAACTGAAAAATAACTTTTCGTAAATCCCCTTTTTCCTTAAATAAAATTTTAACGGTTTTTATATATCTGTGTCTCTTATTTTATTTATATAAACACAATCAAATATATATATTGCGTTAATATCTATATTAACGTAAATAATACAAAATATTCCACTTTTATTCATTATTATTCTGAGACGCCGATCGTAGAGATATGGGCGAATATGAAGGGTGAATGAGTGTAGATGAACTTGTGTAGTCATTGTTACTATCTGAGTTCAACTTAGCTCAGAAAGGACTATTTATTAATAGCCCAATAGCCAGGGAAACTATGGGACCTATAGCTTACGTGGAATCCGAACCACGTAGTGTTGGTCTGATTTTCAGCTAACTGACAAGTCTGACACTCAGTTCTATTCCCTACACAACATCCGAACCTTGACTACTATTCAACACGGACACTCCAGACTACTTTAGTAGTATCTACGTTGATGACAACCATTGCGCGGACGCCGTGTCGGTATTAAGAGAACTGAGCATAGAAACAATCGCCTACAATCTCCCAAACACTTCCCGAAGTAGCTGGGTTACAGCACTGCGCCACCAGTGCCGACTGGTATATGTTATGTGTGGAAACTCATATATAAAGTAATAAACACTTTGCAAGTTAAAAGTCCAAATTTAAACTGCACTCTATACATTTCAATAACTTAAAACCTTCATAATTCTGTCTCCAGAAAACTGTTTTTGATTTGTACCTCCCTAGATTGCGTAGCCAACTGTTCCTCAGAAATATTGTTTTGGAAGTGGATTGTTGAAGTATTTAGATTTTTTGGATAAAAGTCTCCTCAAATATAAAAACAACCAGTTACAACATATATAAGACACCTGTCATCTTCATAACTTATTCATTTTATATTCTAAATTCTGTTACACTCTAAATGTTTAAGTCAAACTGTATCACGGTGAAAAATCTCAAACAGCTCAACGCTTAAAACCATAATTGATTCAATCTGAAAAGTTGTATGTTTTTAATAACAGTTAAAAATATACGGAACTAAAAAAGAAAGAAAAATGAAGTAAGACCACTAGAAACATATAAAATAATCTATACTTGTGGAGCATTTTAACAAATTCACAAGTTCCGGGGGACCAGTATCCAATAACCACTGCACTCACGCGTGGAAGTCACTATGAACGTTTATTCCTTGATTGTGTGTGGGGGGAAGGGACTTCAAAAAGCACCCCCTTAGGGGACTGATAACACGCTTTTATCGATTATGGTTGGGGGATATAAGATCTTATTACAGTAATGATTGTTTTTTACCCTATTTGTGTTAATATTTTATGTAATGAAAAAATCACTTTATGTTTACAACATGTAGTGCAAGATAAACTAAAAATTGAGATCCAATACTTTAAGCAAATATATTCAATGTCAAGTTATTAAGGTACAAAATGAAAATTTCAACTGACCACAGTCAACTTATTTAAATTATTTAAACTTTATCAATATATATATATATATATATATATATATATATATATATATATATATATATATATATATATATATATTTACAATAACGAACGACTCATTTAGAGTCCTTTAACACTTAGTGGAACGTATTTTTAACCCCATTGGTAAATCGAGTATTTATTTTACAATGTTCTAACCTCTTTCTATTTCAGTTACAAATCACGTAAATCACAAATGTGATCCATTTCCTGCTGACAGCTGACAAAACTAAAACTATATTATTGCGTTATTATAATTAGTTGTTATTGAAAATATGACATATTCTCGGTTAGTAGTATTTATTTAACATTAGTTCTGTAGACTTTTAATAATAATTAGAAAAATCAACTCAAAATTAAATATCCGTATTTCTTTTAGCTCAACTAATAACCCCCGTAGTCATTTAACAAAATTAAAACCTAAGAACAAGATATAAGAATCTAAAAATATAATTTACGAAATTGATTGTAAATATAAGTAAAAGAGTCAAAGAACACATATATAATTACAGAAAACAAAATAAAGAAAAATCAAAATTAGTAGAATACGCTCTAAATGAAAATCATTAAATCAAATTTGACTCATCCAGTATTATATTTAAAGATTCATCATGGACCAAAAGGAATCAAATTGAAAGTGCCTGCATGTCTGTTATAAAAGACAATATATAACACAATCATCTATACATTTTAGTAATATATACTTACCTTTAGTTAAAGAAGAAATCAAACATAAAACAATTAATTGTAAATCATATTATCCAGTTTAATATTTTATTTAAAAATTACTTTCTACTAATCCATTTGTATAAAATTCTTTTAAAATATCTCTATTTTATCATATTTTAATTTATATTGTTTTAAACATATGTTTTTTTCTGTTTACAAAAACATTAGATGACTTAACCGGCGAAAGCGCTATTTGAATAAAAAATTGTGAAATCATTTAAACAAATTTGTTATTTTTTAAAACCAACTTTATTCTATCAAGTGTATATAACAGAACTCTGTAGACATGACAGACATTTATATTTGTAATAATGAATATCACTTTATAAAATATTTTAAATTGTGTTTGGCTGATTTTAGACGTATCTTGAGATATTTTTGACATGTGTAATTAAACCTATATTGAAAAATAATTTTTAAATGTTTAAACACATTTTGTTCCTTGTGGCCATATACTGTGTATATGTTTACGTTTAACACTCTTATTAATATTTTAACAAATAATGGACTTACTTAATAAAAATATATTACTAAAAATATATAAAAACATTAAGCTTTATATGTAGACCACGATAGCTACAGATGCAAATTACTACAGTAGTTATTTTGTTGTGAAGGAACCAGTTGGACCATTTTGCAAAAATGTATATACGAATAGTTCTTTTTCGATCTCAATTTATGCTTGGAAATAAAAATTGTTAAACCTAAAAGTGTCAATTATACTGTAGATGTTGTGTTTTATAGTTTGTAACATTGCATTTATTATTATTATTTTATATATTGTTTTATTGACGGGGTTTCAGTAAATTACTTACCAAACGAAATATTTACAACTAATTTTATTTGACCTTAATGCAGTCTTTCATGAACTTTTCCCCTAATATTTATTGGCAAGCTAATTAGCTTTAAATACTATTTTCTTGCTCATATGCTTCAAGTTTTATGTATGCCCTCACATCCCAATTAAATTCCTATGAAGAAGCATTTAAATGCGTCAAATTAACTACGAAAGAAGTCTGCCTTCAACTCACCTTGGTAATTATAATAGAATCCCGATGAGGACTATAGACAGCCTTTGTACACAATGCTATATTCAGTTTGTATTAAATCACAATGAATACTAAATCTATAATAATTTACTTAAAAATCATTTAATACTGATTAAAATCATTTAATCAAACTAGCTGTAAAATTTGGAAGACTTCAAATGCAATTTCAGTTATTGTTGAGTCTGAAACTGTTAATTTATGAAACCCTTTTTATAAAAAAATAAAACATTTAACCTCAAAGGGTACAAAAGGAAATAAGACAAAAAACAGAAAAAACTCTGGGGGATAAAATAAAAGAAAATTAATTTAAGACATGCATTCATTTATAAAACCTAATCAACATTAAATATCAATAAATCTCAAAAATTATAAAAGAACGTGAACTAATAATAATATGAGTAACTTCTTAGTTCTTTACAATAGAAGGACAACCAAATTTAATAAGTACACAAAACATTACATATTTTTCTCTTAGCACCACACAATGAAAAATGCTATAGAACTTGGAAACTTTACTTTTCCTACTTATTACATTAAATTTTATTTAACATTGGCATAATTTGTAAGGTTCTGATTTTTATTTTCTTATATCTTTAGCTTTTAACTTTTAAATAAAATTGATTTTTTTCTCAGACTTAAAAGTTTGTTCAATTTTAGGTCTAAAATAAGAACACTAATTAAATTATCCTAGATGTAATGGGTTATTACATTCATAACTTTACAATGAATATTTAAGCATATAAATATATATCCACAAATATTAATGGATTTATTTAAACCTTCAATTACATTTTTGTATTGAAAATTTAATTTAATTTAGGTTCAAACCAATTATACTATTTTCAGTTCTATTTAACAATAATTTGGGGATTTTCAGGGAATTATCAATAATTTGAACTATCCCAAGAGAAAAATCTGCTTTAATTCCCCATAACATTTGTTTTAAGTCTACACTACACTGTGAAAGGCTTATAGTTGATAATATGCCGCAGTTACTCTAGGAAAAACAAACACTGCGACATTCTGATAGTCCAATCTGAATCTCACAGACTAATAAACACTCCAGTATTTGTTCTACTGCTATTCTCTCCAAAATTTAATTTGTCTGATCCGGTTATCAAAATAAACAAGGTTATTTGTCACGCTTTGTAAGTAAAATTTAGTTTTAAATCGTCCAAATCCACAAGTAACATCCTTCAAAATGTGTAGTATAAGAATTTAATATTAAGCACGTAAGCCCACTAACCTAATGGTTTTAGTTTTAGTCTAAAATATAATTTTAATAGATAAAAAATGCTCTATTTGATTCAACAAATAAATATATTATTGATAATGATGAACTTTTTTAAAATGAAAGATATGAATATATTCCTTTTCACCTTACTATTCAGTGCCAATTGGCTATTGATCTTTAAGTCAGAGATAATTGGAGAACCAGTACAATTCAAGGTCGGTTTTAATGATAAAAACTTCCTAACAAGGTGAGGATACAAACCTACCATATCTCTAACCCAGGCTCAAAGTCCTGACGCCTTAAAATGCTCGACTACCGTCTCTCATCCAATGATTCAGGGTTCTACCAACTGTATATATTCAATAATCTTTATACAATGTTTACAATTACACCATCCTACAATACTTAGTAGCATTACTATTAATGTAAGAGTAAATAAATATATTTCAAGGTACCTAATGAATTATTTATACTGCTATTTATGTTTAACCCTTATTTTCACAAAAAATGAAGTATATGACTTCCATATTATTTAAATTTGTAATAACTATTTTGTGATATTAAGAATATTGCGTTAATAAATTATTCTTTACGCTGTTCAAAATAATATTAGTAATATGCAATTATAAATCATCATTCAGTCGTAGTGCTTCGTAAATATTATTAAATGCCAGAAAGTCAAATGAAAAAAATGTAAAATGAAATGCCATCTTTTAAACTCTGCTGTAACATTATCAAGTACTTGTTTCCATAAAAAAAACAGTAAATTTAAATTCATTTCAATTTTTAATTTTAAATAAACACAGGTGAGTAATTTTGTAAAACTTTTTTACTTCTTTAATAAATTGTGCACAGCAGTTTTTACTACAATCATAACTACACAATTCTCTATGACGACAGGAAACCCAGTATGATTGTAATAAAGCATTGCTATAAAAAAAAAAAAAAAAAAAAAAAAAAAAAAAAACAATATTAGCTGAACAATAGCTGAACAATTTTTGTTTTACGATTTACCCAAATATGAATTAAAGTAAATACATTTTATAAAATATAATCATAAAACAATCAAATAAATAAACCCTTTCTTAAATCATTCATTGTAAACCACCATACATAATAATCAATGTAAATAAATATCTACAATATTTGGCAAAATTGTCATACTGTGAACAAATAAAAAAAATTGTCTTTAATTATAGTGCTGTATATGCTTCCATTACAGATAATAGGAGTTGTTAGAGATGAATATTGGAATTGTTACATTTTCACATTTTCAAACATTGTCATTATGTTGAATCACACCACTTGTTTCATGTCATAAGAAGATTTGTAAGCTTTCAATAAATAGGATACTGTTATAATTATGTAGGTGTCAACGTTTGATTTAATAATTATGTTAAATTTTACAGAACATTTTATTAGCAAGTCAGATGAATAAATGATAAAAATTTCAATATTTTTAAGATCTCCTTTTTTTCAAATATTACAAAAGACGAGGGTTGAAAAAATTTGACAAATCGTTTTTATTAAGATTGAAAAATATATAAAATGTTAATATATAGTCAAAGTCATACATCGATCCATATTCTCTCATACAACTTTATCGTTACATAAACTATAGACATACAAAACTTTCAAAGTTAAACTTACATGGTGAGCTAATGTTTGTTTGTATGTTAGTATATCCAGTATCTGTGCCGATCCACTTCCATCCATATCATAAATGATCCAATATTTATCCAATAAATCTTGCCGGGTTACTCAAACCTAGTTTACCTTGCTGTATTCATCAAGAGCAAACAACATAAAATACAGTTACGTTACTCTTTAGAGGATATAACATTGTGTTTATTGGATATATTCCAAATTCACTAACACAACCATAACTTAATAACTAAACCTAACATAATCAAATCAAATCTAATATAACTAAACCTAACCTAACATATCCAAGCCTAACAGAGCTACACCAAACCTAAAATAACATAACCTAAACGAACCTAAAATAACATAAATAAGCATATATCCAAATCAAATATAATATTTGCTTGACCAGCTGGATACAGGAAAGGGGTGTGGACTGGTTGGAATCCCGCCAATCGTCCTGAAGCAAACCAGAGGACTTCTTTCTCTGACACTATGGGGAGGAGCCTTAAGGCAGGCATATTCCCCACCACCTTCAAAACAAGCTATGTTGTTCCAATCTTCAAGGAAGGTGCGAAAGAGGACGTGAAGAATTACAGGCCGATCTCAATACAATCTCAAATAGCCAAGATTTCCGAAAAGATCGTCCTCGATCGGCTACAGGTATTTTTCATTAGACTCAACATCGATAAACAGAATGGATTCTCCAAGGGACGCTCTACGGTCACCAACCTGGTGTTATTTGAGGAATATGTAATGGATAGTTTAAAAAGGGGTTATCTGGTGGATTGTCTTTACCTGGACTTCAGTAAAGCATTAGACAAGGTCAGCCACATCCATCTGCAGGCCAAACTAAAATCCTATGGTATTAGTGACCCTCTTTTATCATGGTTGAAATCATATCTAACTGGCAGAACATCGTCGTTAACATATGCGGGGGCCCTTTCCGATCCATTCACAGTGCAGTCAGGAGTCCGCAAGGTTCAATTCCGGGGCCTTATTTATTCAACCTTTTTCTCCAGGATATCAAAGAAGACATTCATTCCAAACTCCTCTGCTTTGCCGATGATATTAAACTATTTCTCTCAATAGAAGACGACTGCTCCGTTGGACGCCTGCAACTCTCACTTGATAACATTACTAAATGGTGTTCTTCTAATGCTATGCTCTTAAACGTTTCAAAATGCAAGGTCGTTACTTGAAGCTGCAGTCCATTATTGATCGCCTACAGGATTGATGGAGCAGAGATGAGTCGCTGTAAAGTTATCAAAGATCTTGGGGTGTGGTTCAGCTCAACCTTAACGCCCAACCATCACATTGATCACATTTGCTCTCACGCTTCAAGACTTCTGGGTTTACTGTATAGAAGATCAGGCTTATCAGCGGCATCCTCGGTGTTTCTCTACAAGGCTCTTATTCGACAGCTCCTTGAATATGCCTGTGTTGTATGGACGCCTCATCAGCTCTACCTGTCGACCCGCTTACAGGAAATTCAAAGGAGATTTGTTTTACAACTGTACTTCAAAACTGGCCAACTACTTCAGCCCAATATTCTAGTGCAGATGTTCAACCTTCACCCTCTTCAACTTCGTCGACACGTTGTTGACTTGGTATTTTTTTTCAAACTCATTAGAGGAACTGTCGATTGCCCAGAATTATTGGTAAAAGTCAACCTTGTCACCTGCAATGTGGACTTTACTTCGACAATAAATCAATCCACTCTTTTCTTTCTAAATCTTCTCCGTCTTATTTACCCGACCACACAAATAATTGGTTCCTCTGATCCCCATTTCTACTCCACCTTCTCTATACACCTGTAATGCAACCACTGTATCAAGTTCATTATCTGTAGACATCTGCATGTTTTGTATTGATTATTGAATGTTGTATCTATTAGTTTATACTATATTATATGTATTAATCTGTTATATAATGTATCTATTGCACTCGTATGTTTACTGTAAGGTATTGCTTTTATGTATATCCACACAATTGTAAATGACACTGTCGTTGGAAATGAAAAAAAAAGAAATTAATAAAAAAAATTCATAAATAAATAAAATAAAATAAATATAACCAAAGTAGTGGTAGTGAATTAACGTAAAAGGTCCTGTTTATTTATTTAAAAAATATTTTGTACATACTATTTATAAATGTAACTATATAAGTAAAGAACAAACAAATCAATCATTAAATATATTGTCACATATTAATACATTATTATATTTTTAATCCTTCGAAACATTCTGCACAAGTCCAAAGCGAATAGTAACAATGCTGTAACCCAGTTTGGGCTGTTCATTTTAATTAAGTCCCACTGTCGCTTAGTAGACAAATAGCACCCGTTTAATTAAGAAACATGGTCTGAGTATATTTAACATTAAAGTTAGAATTTATTAATGACTTTAGGGAGATATTTGGCAATTATATGATTCATGATGTACGTTTAAGTAGTTTGCACTGTAATATTTGACTATTGAAGAATTATTTAATGTAATGTTATATAATATATTTTGCAATCTCTACATAACATAACATTGAAAAGAAGGCATTCAATCAAATTTAAAGCTATAATTTGTTTCCATTAAAAATATTTATTTATAAATACTCTTACACAAATAAAGAGAGTTCGCTATTCAATTAAGACATACAATAGTGCATGAATAACTCTACTGTCTAGAAATAAAAATACCATAATTATAATATGAAAAGTACAAAAATTAAAGCTAAATAAATTCTTATTTTACCAGGTAGAGCTAGGGCTACGAAGCTCTCTCAACCATTTAACTCGTGGATCACCGGCTTAATGTAACTATCAAACCATGGGGGTGGCACAGGGGAAAGAACTGTTATGGTTGCACAGGGAATTGAACCTGGACAGGCTGTGTACTAAGCCACCATTTTAGCCCCTTAGCTACGGCCGTTCCATATAGTATAACATGTAAAATGAATTTTTTATAAACTACCCTATCCTAGTGCCCTTCAATCTCACTGGGCCTCATATGCAAACCTAAGTTCTATTCCCGGAGAGAGACGAAGTGCTCTTTCTCCCCTGCCACTCTCACGGTTTGGAAGTAATTTTGGTTTCAGATTGCATTTTACCATCACTTGTATTACGACTTCCTCTAACATATGGCTCCTTCAGCTCACCAAGGAACGCAGACCTAGGCTCTATTCCCGGAGAAATCCCCTGCCACTCTCTCAAAGTTTGGAAGTCATTTTGGTTCCAGGCTGCATTGTACTTTCAATTGTATTTCATTAATTTATATTAACACACCGATCGTCAAGATAAGGGCGAATATAGATTTCGAATGAGTGTGATGAGTGTAGATGAGCGAATGTAGTCATTGTTACAAACTAAGGTCGACTATTCCTTAGAAAGTGTCATTAATTAATAGCACAATGACAAATGAACAGCCGGTGGTTATCAGCTGATCCCTCTCAACATTATTTATGACTGATTGGGACCGAACTGTATTACGATTTCTCCTAACATATGGCTCTTTAAACTCACTAAAAGACGCAGTTCTAGGTTCTATTCCCGGATAGATACTGGGTATTCTTTCTCCCTTGCCACTCCTGTGGTTTGGAACCAATATCGGTTCCAGGTCGTAACTTCACTTGTCTCACAACTTCCCCAACTGTCCTCAAATATTTAACTTATTATTCAGTTATTTAGACCTGATTTGCCTGCGTAAAGCAATTCTTTACTAAACTTTAACCAGCAGATCACAATAGATTCATTCATATATAATATAACAAGAAATAGTAGCCTTTACAGAAAGGGAGGAAGTAATATTATTTGCAGGATTAGCAATAGGAAAGTAATAGTTTACTAATAACTGAAGCTTCCGATAACGACCGCATCAAGGTGTTATCTACAATGTTTATATCATCAAAAGTTTCACCCATACTATGACTGAAGCATAACCGTCGACTGCTACAATTTATAGCATAAAGTTCCTTGAAGCATAACCGCCTCGTCAAACCAGTTCTGCAGGGGAGGACAAAAACATGGGCGAAACGTTTGGTGATGTAAATATTGTAGATAACATCTTGACGCGGTCGTTAACGGAAGCTTTAGTTATTAGTAATGACACCGGCCATTAAAGCCTACGAAATAGAAGTAACAGTTTAGTTAAATTTTCAAATATTACGTTATTCTAATGAAAACGAAATATTTAAATGGGATAACCAGTTAAACTAATAGCTTTGTACTATATTATGAATAACTGGTTTTTGATAGCCCAATTTTGTTTATACTGAAATTTATTATGTATGTACTCTAAAAACAATATAAACATTACTAAGCGTGTGTTTTAAACCCATATAACTAAGAATAAACAGCTCCTTAATGACAAATTAATTATTATATTTAATAAATTATCCTTCATTATTTATAAAGTCGTCACTGGTGGCGCAGTGCTGTAACCCAGCTACTTGGGGGCAAAGTGTTGAGGAGATTGTAGGCGATAGGTTGGATGCTCGGTCCTCTTAATACCGACATGGCGTCCGCTTGGTGGTTGCTATCGGCGTGGACACTATTAGAGAAGTCTGGGGTGTCCATTTTGGGTGGTAATCATTGTGCGGATGTTGTGTGGGGGAGATAACTGAGTATCAGGCTTATAAATTAGCTGAAAATCAGACCAGCACTACGTGGTTCGGATTCCACGTAAAGCTGTAGGTCCCTTAGTTGCCCTGGCTGTTGGGCTATTAATAAATTGCCCTTTCTGAGGAATAGTTGAACTCAGTTAGTAACCAGACTACACTCATAAAACCATTCATATTCGCCTTAAAGTACGAACAACGTTGTGTCGGCGTCTCATATGTAAGAATGTAAGAACTTAAACAAAACTCTTTAAAACCAGTCCAGTCCAGCACTGTAAAAACTTAACTCGCCTTCCACGGCACCTGAATTATGATAATAATAAAACAAAAACTAATATGTTAAACTGTAAATAACTGTGTAAAGCAAAACACACTATGCTACCAAAATTTGAAACTACTTGTGGCTCGTAAAACTAAACTTATTGGTTGTTTTATAAACTAAACATTTCAAATCTATTAAAAGAAAAAAAGAAAAAACAGTAACAAAATAATCTGTTCAAAAACTAAAATAAATTATGTTTGAACATTAACGAAATATTTGCTTAAACATTAAGCATAGGTAAATGTTGAGTGGATAGTAACCATACTTTAAGCTTTTTTAAAAATAAATTTAAATGTTGAGACTTTTTAATGTTAGTTGGCAATAGATTAAAAAACTTAGGTCCATTATATTGAAATGATTGCTTAAACAAGAAATTGTTGACTTTAGGCAATCTAAACATTCTTTGATAACAGCTTCTTGTTTTGTAAAAAAGGTCATCTGTACCAGTAATACTCTGTATTACTGGTACAGTATTACAGTAATACTCTGTAATAATCTGTACCACTCGTAATATAAAATAGCTTTAAAACTTTATAAACAAACAGATGCTGAAATGGGAAATTACTGTATAAGAACTGTCATTTTTCTGTCTATTGAGAATAATTTTTATAAAATGGTTTTGGGTTATTCTAAGTTTTTGCGTATGCGTTTTATACGCTCCTCCCCAGCAGCTAATAGCATATTGAAGTCTAGAGTCAATTAAAGCAAAATAAAGCGTTCTTAGCAAAAATTGATCACAAAAGTTTCTTAGAAAATAAAAAGTTTTAATAGAGAATTTTAATTTGTTATGTAGCACAGAAATTTGACTTCCCTAATTTAAATTTTGATCCATTATGACTCCTAAATATTTTACATTATTACTCTTTTCTATTATTTCACACTTACAGTCTAACCTTGCACAAAAAGACACATGATGAACCAGATCAGTAGGAAAATCAAAACTATTTACCAAACTAAAATTTATAAATTTTGTTTTACTAACATTACCTTTCATTTTGTTATAAAAACACCATTCGCTCAAGATATCATCATTAATTGGTCATTATCATCATTATCATCATTAAGGTCATCATTAATACCTTCCCAAATACTTTGTATGTTTGTCTCTGAGTAAAAAAATGCAATATCGTCACCAAAAGCACTTGGGTGACCATGAAAAGGTAGTTCAAGTAAATCATTCATGAAAACTAAAAAAAATGTAGCTGACAATACAGAACCTTGAGGTACTCCAGCTTCCACACAGAGGAGAACTTAACTTGTCAGAAACCCTCACTTTTTGAACTCTATTCCTTAAAAAACTATCAAACCAGTTCAAAGCAGTACCTCTAACTCCCACTGCTTCTAGCTTTGCTAGCAAAATGTTATGATCTACTAGGTCAAAAGCCGTTTTAAAATAAATAAATAGCCCTGTAGACTTATTTTTGGCGTTAAAACTATTATGGACTTTCTCACAAACTGCTAACAGTGCGTCTTCTGTATTTATACCTTTTCTAAAACCATATTGATGTCTACTAAAAAATGAAACGCTATCTAAGTATCGCACAAGCCTATTCCGCATTAGTTTCTTAAAAATTTTCGAAAAAACAGATAACAAGCTAATTGGTCTTATATTATCAATTTTAATTAAGGATTCTTTTTTATAAATTGGGACTACACTACTTATTTTTAATTTTTTTGGAAATACACCAGTTTGAAAACTGAGATTTATTATATACACCAAAACAGGAGAGATTATCCTTGCTAGTTTTTTTACAATATTAACAGATACACAGTCAAAATCCAGTAGATTTTTTTATTTTTTAGATTTGTAATTGTATTTAAAACTTCATTTATATCCGTTGCAGCAATAAAAAAAGATTGCGGCCGTTGCCGTAAATTCCTATTTACCGGCGGTGGTGTGAGGGTGACTAAGCTCGCGCCAACCTGACCTTGACCTTGAACCGAGATAAGATAAGAGTTAATCAGTTCGGCTATCTGCTTTGGTTCACTAACAATCTCACAACTGGCCAATTTGATTTTCGATATGTTTTTGTTACTTGTTCAGCCAATTGAATTGTTTATAACTTGCCCCTCATATTCGCCCATATTTTGACGATCGTCGCCTTATGAATAAGTAATTGAAAAATCAGTTTTATATATTTGTAAAACTATAAATTTAGTATACATTGGGTTTCTCCCGATCTCTAATAAATATAATAAATAAATCATAAAATTTGAAAAATATTTTAATATTCTGACCTGATACTACTCACTATAACACAGTTTTACTGTCCAATATTAAATTTAAAATACCTATTAAAGCTGCAAAAAAGTTGTCATTTGCAATTTTATAAGCAGAGAGAACAACTATGCAAAACAAATTAGTTTTAAGGAAAGAAGTAAGACATATTATAAACATTATAAACTAGGAAATGTGACTTAAATTGCTACAAGTTCTGACAAGGTTACGGAAGGAAGTGAGGTATAACACAGTAAATGTGAGCCGTAGGAATTTCATCAACTCACAGCCAATTGACTGTTGTCTGCAGAGTTATTTTAGTGAGTTGGCAAAATGTGTATGATGGAAGAGTAGCAAAACTATGTGTAACCAATTCTATACAACTATACCCTAAATTTTATTGACAGAATACCTTTTGAATTTTACTATTACATTTTAATTAGTACCATATTACATTTTAATTACAATAAGTGCAAAACATTATATTTTATTGATTTTTATTTGAACATTTAGTAAATTGAACAATATTTCAAAATAATCAATACTAAGTCATTTCCATCTTCACTAATATACGTATACAGTATTAATATAATGAAATAACATAGTTGTAAACTTTGTGAAAAATACAACGATAATATTTACCAACTATTAAGTAAGGTAAAATAAAATTATACATACCAAATGTATAAAAACGCATCTCTTAAGGAATCGTTGTACAAAAGATATTATATGAATACGAGAACCTATACCTTATAAAATTAAATTAGTGTTAGCTAAAAAAATATTAGTCATAGGACTGAGTTTTTTGCAAGAATTTAAAACTTATATAGCTAATCTATATTCCAAAAGAATTTATTTTTATGTATCCAAAGTGAAGGAGGAATGAGCTTCTTAGTTTAAAATTTGTTTAGGAATAGATAAATGCTTTTTAAAAATTGTCAAAGCAGTATTTTCTTTTTTAAATTACTACAGTTTCATCACCCTTTTACTTTTCTCAAAGTAAGCTGGTTCCTAGTCTCTCAAACAGATTTTATTTCTGCTCTTCATGTGATTCGTGCCTTCACACTGCGTTTTTGAAAAAGCATCCCATCTTTATTTTCCTTAAATACATTAAATCTTGAGGTTACCGAACTTTATATATAAACCATTATATGATTTAAATTTATATTATATTCTAGATACTACTTAATGTAAAGAAGTATTAATAATGGCTCCTAAATTATCTTAAATGGTATAATGTAAGAATCGAAACCAAATTAGCACATTACACAGGGATTTACATTTTTAAATTGTATTTAATTGTAAAATTTTTAAATTACACCATCAACTCCTTATTTATGATGAAATGTTGTGAAATTCTCATAATTATCAAACCTACAATTATGATTCATGTGACAGTAAGTGTTTGATAAATGTAAAACTTATTGTTCCAAAAATATTGCAAATACATTTCGGAAAAATATTCCGAATCCCATACTGAAGCTCCTAATTTACAATAATACATTTCCGGAACAGTTTGGTGATAACAGTGATAATATTTGACTGCCTGAGAATACAACAAGTTCCTTTTTCTGTTTTCTGGGTTAAGCTTCAAATACAACGTGGTTTTATGTGATTGTATTTTTTGTATGTATGTTTGGATGTGGAGGCTTTGTATTTATTGTATTTATTATACTGTATTAAATATTTTATGGGGTTCATAATAAATCTTTTTTGTTTTAAGATAAGTTTAACGATGAAATAAAGACCACCATGGTATCCTGTTAAGGTAATATTTTACAACTATTAAAAGTTTTGTTATTAATAGCCCAGTTTGATTATGAAGTTATGAAAAACTATTTTTTTTGTATTTTCATTATTTAAAGTTCAAACTGTATACCAGTACCATTCAGTGCTTTAGTTCAACCTTCAGTCAATTTTAATATAGTAAAAAATTTAATATCATTACAAAACTAATAGATTATGAATTATTTAATGTGGATGAAATGTTTGACAAATTTACATCACAATCGTACTATTAGATAGATTTAAATGATAATCAGTACAAGTAAATATTTAAAAAGATAAGTGTTTATTTCTTCAAGGAACTGATTTCCAACTGAATTCTGTGTGAAATATTCTCCAAAACTCCCACTAAAGTTGATATTCAAACAACGTGGGGCAGTGATTTGCTTGCTCCAATAACGTAGCGTCGATTCATGAATATTATATGGGAGCCTGTAGTTTCTGAAGTCAATATGCGTCACAATATTGAATAACAAGTTTACCAGTTCTTGGAGTTATAGTAACCAATTTTGTTACTGCATGTTTTTCCATTATTTTCTTTGTAGGATTATTAAAATACAAGTTTTTTTTATAAATCTCCTTAAAATCTTAAAATCTAATAAAAATATTTTATATAATTTTACATATGTACAGGAGAAAGAAAGCACGATCATCAAGAATATTAAAAAAATAGTTTAACTACACACTATATATAAATTTTCTTAAATAGTCGGAAATTAAACGATTTTATAATTTTCCTAAGTTTTATAAGTTTGGATACTCTATGGCAGCCATTGAGTGGACGCCGTGTGGGTGGGTATTAAGAGGACCGAGTATAGAACTACTGTCTTCAATCTTCCCAACACTTTATACCTAAGTAGCTGGGTTACAGCACTGCGCCACTATTCAGACAGTGCTTAAATCTTACGTTTTTAACGACTTAGGACTAAATAGCTAATTAAAATGATTATATGAAAACTATTTAACTGTTAACTGTGTCTGAAAAGTAGGTTTTATGGAGCACAGCTGTCATAAGAAAAATAATGTGTGAGTGTAAAATATCCTTAATGAGGTGTTAACAATGAAAAAATTCAGGTGAGAGGGACGGGAATTCTCCAAATTATAATTTTTGGAATTGAATTAACAGCAGACTGTGACTTGTGTATGGATTGCGCTAATTCAAGGAATGTAAGGATGTTGTTTAATGTTGTTATTGTCTGATAGTGTTGCATGTTCTGGTTGATGTTGTACGTAGCTTTCTTACAATAAAACATTTTGCCTAATATAATAAATTAAACTCCACAGATTGCACATTATTTGCCTGTAACTTAAACTTAAAGCAATTATGGCTCATTCGATTTCATACTATAATAAAATAATGATTATTACACGTTTTCTTGAAAAAGAATGTTCCTTTGGTGTATCCTATGGTAATTTTTAATTTCTATTCATAAACAATTAAATATGGTAAATGTTGCGTTTTCGTATTAATAAAGTTGTAATAAAAGCCATTAAAAATATTAGTCATCTCTAAGACGCCGATCGTAGAGATATGGGCGAATATGAGGAGTGAATGAGTGTGATGAGTGTAGATGAACGAGTGTAGTCATTGTTACTATCTGAGTTCGACTTAGCTCAGAAAGGACTATTTATTAATAGCCCAATAGCCAGGGCAACTATGGGACCTACAGTTTTACGTGAAATCCGAACCACGTAGTGATGGTCTGATTTTCAGCTAACTGACAAGTCTGACACTCAGTTCTCTTCACTACACAACATCTGAACCTTGACTACCATTCAACATGGACACTCCAGACTTCTCTAGTAGTGTCTACATTGATGGCAACCATTGAGCGGACGCCGTGTCGGTATTAAGAGAACCGAGCATGGAACATATCGCCTACAATCTCCCAAACACTTTGTCCCGAGTAGCTGGGTTACAGGCACTGTGCCACCAGTGCCGACTGGTTAATTAATTAAAACTGAACAATTAACCAATCCAAAAGCAACATAGAAACCATAAAAAATTTACAAACCCATCAAACAGTGATACATATAGAAAAAATTACCACGAGCATAATCTGATAGTTATAATATTTACTGACTGTTACTAAATTTTGTGACCATAGACCTGAATATGGGCCAAGAGCTGTGAAAGTTGTATAATGGTTCCATTACCTATATTTATCTTTAATAATGGTGTTGCATTATCTATGTTTATCTAACAAAATTAGTCCAAGTCTTACCTTGAACACCGACAGAAAATAAACTTTATCCTCATAGCCACATTCCCTTATACATACTTTATTATCCTTTTTAGCTAATGTAATGATCCAAAATGGCTCTTAATGAAGGTTGATTTTCCTTGAATTATATTTTACCAATTTATTTGTTATATATCTACAAGTAAAGAAATAACTAGTATAATATGATGCACTATGCTTCGTAATAGATATGCAAATTTCACACTATTGTTTATTCTTGCTTTAATTAATAAAATCAAGCTAAAAAAATCTAATAAAAGTAACAAGTGTGCTTTCTGAGAATAAATCATATAATTGAATTTTCAATTTTCTTGTTCTAATAAACAACCAAAAAATTTTTATTTACTTTACTTTATTATAAATATCAAAATCCCCTTTGTTAGCTACGAAACAAAAGGGATTAGGAATGGAATCTGATTGGCCTCAGAAATGACCTTTGACTAGTAGTCAATTGATTTTATTTACAAACCGATAGTTTTCTCATCTATTACTGAAATTTGTGTCTGTAATTATTACAATGAAAATATATAACAGTAGTAGAGTCATACATCACAAACCAATCAAATAGCTTGCAGAAATATTCCTATTACATGCCATATAAATGTGTGAGTAATGTAATAACGCCTACTAGTGATTGAAGTGAAAAAGATATTTTATAAAGAAGAAATCTGAAGAAAACATAAAAGTGAACCAAACAATCTCCTAAAATTGGTGTATAAAAGGTAAGCCGTAAAAAGGTACGATATTTAGGCCCAAGTAACGGATTGTTTGTGAAAGGGTAGTAAAGTATAGATAAGGTAATGTAAGTACAGCGATAAAGTTTATTTCCTTTAAGTGTTAGAGTGAGATGTGACTGATTTGTTTTGTTTTGAAGGTGGTGAGTTGAAACATGATCTCTGATACGTTTAAAAATAGGGCGTTTGCAAAAACTCAATATTATATAGTTGCTATTCATTAATTGTTATTCATTATTTTTGTGGCTGTGGTGGCTTTTATATTAAGTACAGGTTTTAGTAAATTCACTCAGAACCTTCCTTTGAATCTCAAATCAGGAAGTGCTTTGTTTCTCTGCGCAAAGGGTCTGTTGACAGACAAGTTGTCATGAAGGTTCCATTATCTATGTTTAAACAAGGACCTCTTCCGTTACTTCACTACCACTACTTTTTTATTGTAATTACGGTTAGGTTAGGTCAGGTTAAGTTAGGTTAAGTGTCTACTAAAGTTGATCACAAACTAGTAAATCCAATGATTGACATATCGCCGAATGTGCTCTCCGTGTGTAAGTTATTGGAAAGCGATAAGATAAGGCCAGTGACGTCGGGTTTCTAGTGGATAAGGAATCCGCTAACAGTGGACGTAAAAATGATTGGGGAACAGTTTGCATAGCATTAGAATATTTATCAAGTGGTAGTGAGTTAACGGAAAAAAGGTAGTGGTAGTGAATTAACGGAAAAGATCCACCACTAAGTGTAATTGTACGATTTTCACACTTATTATGTACACGTCATACTAAGAGTAAAAAGTGTTTCGAGAGTAAGTAACAGTTAAAAAGCTAAATAACATTTCATTTTACCTTAGTGAAGTTAAGGCTAAGAAGCCCTCTCTAACACTTAACCTGGGGAATTCCGACTTCCAAACCATTGGAGTGGTACAGGGTAAAAACTATTATTGTCTCATTGGAATCACACCGGGTCAAACTGCGTAGAAATCCACAACCTTACCCCTCTGCTACAGCCGATCTAGTAGTTTTAAATGTTGTATAAATTAAACTGTATTACATATTTTGGAAAAAAGGCTGCTGGGAGAGGATTTCAGCCAACAAAAATTCAATAGTTATAGCTAATATTAGCATTTGTTCATAAATTATTGTCTAATTAATGCTATCACGTTTGTTTTGAACTACTAAACACAATAATAAAATGTGCTGAATATAATCTAGTATCATAACATTTTAGTAGCTATAAAATGTTTTGATAATACATTTCTCAATTTAAATTTCTCCAGGTATACAGGCATTATTCATGTATTATGTTATAAAATAACTATGAACCTAGTTAGACTGTAAGTTTGTGTACTTTTTTTATCAGTATATCAATAATTAGAGTTTTTCTCAACAACTTCAGATTGGACTGTTTACATATATACAGTATAAGGGTTTTGACATAAGGTCAGTGACATGACACACTAAAATACATAATCTTTTAACTTAAAAAAAGGCTTATACTGATACAGTTAAGGATTTATAGAAGAATGATCTTATAGAGAGAAAATATTCGTAATTTTTGACATTTTGTGTGGGAGTTCTTTTTAATATGACATTATATTTAATAAAATAATAAAGCCAATTAATTTCAATATTTGTGATATAAAAATGCACTTTTTTAATTGAATAATAAACACGTTAACTTCTGTGTGTTTTATTTTACAAAGTTTAACAATATAATTTGCGTTACGATATATTATCTTCATGTTATACTTGATATTATAAAGATAAATTGTGTATGTTGAAAATGTGTATATTTATACTTAACTGTTCATTCAGCTTAACGATCACCTTTTTATATGAAACGAATATTCTATCACAATTAACTTTTTTCACTGAAAATACATCTCAATGTGGAGGCTCAGGAAATATATAAATTAATGCTAAAATTAGTTACAGATGTTGACTCATTCACACTTATAAATAAATGTGTACTAAGTTTTAAATATGTCGTATGCAGTTTATATCTAAAATAAGTAGCTTTTCCTTCCTTCCTAAAATTCCTTCCTAAAATTCGTCTGTTCAATAAAGCCATTTCCCTTATTACGAAACCAATGACATCAAAGTAATATTATAAATAAATGTATGACTAATTTATTTCTACACTAGCATATAAATTTTAATATTTATGAACTACACGTCTTATCAGTTTTCGTTACTATTTAAAACATGTCCTGGTGGTTCCAGAAATTAAGTAGTTAAATTCTTGTTTGTAAACATAATCTATCCCAGTATTTATCAGTTTATACACGAAGTGAATCTGTCAGAGACATAAAGACAAAGTGTCAGCTAACTGTCAGTTACACAAAGGTTTTTAAACTGAATATGATTTATGAAAGCTTACAATTAAATCGTTCTTAAGGGAATGAGAGGATGCAATACTATACTATCCTTTAAATGATAAACCACTTTAATTCGAGCAGGAAATAAAAATACGAAACTGAAACTACAAGTTTACACAAACATACGCTAAAGGTACATTGTTACACGCTAAGAGGGATAGACTAATGCAATACTGCCTTATAACCTGATTTCCATCAAAATCATAATTTTAATCAATATTGGGACATTTTCCATTAATTCAATACCATTACTTTTTCCGTTACTTCATTACTACTATTTTTATTTATTGAAATTACGGTTAGGTTAGATTAGGTGGCCTTTAAATTTGATCACAAATGGGTAAAGCCAATGATTGACTTACCGACGAATCAATTAATGCTCCGTATGTAAGTTCTTGGAAAGTGATAATATAAGGCAAGTGATATCGGATTCCTAGTGGTTAAGGAATACCACAGTAGACGTAAAAATGATTGGAGAATAGTTTTTAGAGCAATAAAATATTTATCAAGTATTAGTGAATTAACGGAAAAAAATGGTAGTAAACTAACGGAAAAGATCCCAATATTGTACTGAAAAAAGAAACAACTTAATGCTTGTTTTTTTATATATACTGACTGCAAGGTGGCAATTTATTGTGATAAATTTTTTCTTACTCAGTGGATTATCTCATATAAAATATCGTTAACACAATAAGATTAACGATCGTCTTCATTCAATGACACTGTTATGCAAAGTAATTATACAGGAATAAAAGGAATATTTTACTAAAATTAATAATAAAGTAATGGAATAGTTATATAAAGTTCGTGTAAAGAAATGTTAAAATGGCTTTTATAATTGTCATATATCTTTTTTATTCTTCTTTTGATTTTTTTAAACTCGCTAGTTCACATGGAACTGTGCGTGGTCTTTATTCAACGAGTGAAGTACCGACCGTTGGCTCAGTGGGGATTCGAACCTGGGAAATGCCCTCCACAGTCGGAAGCTTTAGCTACTGATCCACCATGCCGGCATTATCCGGTTCCCACATGTTTCATACTATTTTGCTATATTTCCGAATGATTATATAAAGTAAAATGCATAAAAAAAAGAAAAAACAAAACATACTTGATGTATAAACACTATTCGACGATAGCACATCATTATATTGTTTATTTCATTATGTCAGCAGTTCAACAGCTGTTCAAACCAGCCGGATTTAAGTAGACCTAGTAGTCATAAACACCAAAATATATAAGATACAAAACCGTATTAACAAGACCAAACGTAGTTCTAACAAACTTTATTGAAAGAAATAGAGAAGTTTTGTCCGGAATGACAGTTTGTGGAACGCTAGCCCGACCCTTGTCAAAGACACCCTCTCAAATATCCGTTCAGGGAGGAACGGATGTTGTTGCCACTTGAACAACACTCGTGTTAGTTTGAGCAACAAATATACCGTCAATGGTTTCTTTTTAATGCTCTCCAATTATAAAAAAGGTTCTGTCACGTATTCAGTATTATTAATTATGAATTAGTTATTTCACTATGATTTAATATTTAAACGAGTGCATATATAGGGATTTTAATTATTTATGTCTGCCACGTTACCTTTTTCTTACAATGGGCATAATAGTTTCACTTTCTATGGATACTGAAAATATATCTTTAACAGGCCTGATAAAGAGCCCTTTTTTGTATATTTGTAACATAGTTTCCTTACCTTATTATATACTAGGTGTTACAAAAATATTCGGCAGGTAAAAATATTAAAATATTAAACTTTCAGACTCTATGTGTAATTTTAGCTAAAAATGAAGAATAACATTTGTTCGATTTCCACTTTGTTTAGCAGCTAGATGCCATATTGTTTTTTTTTCTTTTATAAAACAATTCATATATTTGTTGTTATATTTACTATTGATAAAAAAATCGACAAACGGGTTTATGTTAGATGGTAGTACCGTATTTAATAAAAAAATTTAAATTTTATTTATTATTTTCATTTAATTTTAACCCATATCTAAAAAAACTCAGATTTAATAAACAATTTATAAGATACAAAAACGTTTTAAAACAACTTTTCCTTTCCAATGACACCTCATTTGTAAAATTTGCTCAAGAAATAACTATTTTCTGAACTAACTATAATTCACACGCATAAATATTTATTAAAATAGAAACAAAATAGCCATCATTTTGAAAATAATACAGATATTTTGAAAATATCTTTATTATTTAATACCCGTTTACTGAGTGTTGTAACAATCGTAAAAACAACAACAATGATATGAATTGTTTTAAAAAGAAAAAAAAATGGCGTCTAGCCACTAAACAAAGCGGAAATTAAACATATTATTCTTCATTTTTAGCTTAGAATCACACATAGAATCTGAAAATGCATATCCACCCTCTTTGGAACACCCTGTATGATCGAACAACCATTTACTCACTCATCACATAATCTTGGGAAAAACCAAACATATTTCGATTTTATTTTGAAAAAAGTTACCTTATTTTCCATAGTGACACACAAGTTAGTATTTCTACAAATTCCATTTCTAAAGGGGTTGAAAAGCCTCTCGACTTTACCTTTTTTTCATTAAGAGTTAAAATTGGAATACTTTTAATTTATTTAGAACATTTGATAAAAAAACATAAATACGACACAAATATTGACTAATTTGGCTTTAATATTTGAATACTTGAAATATTTGAGGGCATTTCTACTAACTCTGACATAACTGCGTTGATTTGCATGACCCCAACGTAGACTTATATACACGCACCCAGACAAGTACGGTGGTTGAGACCCCCATACGTAATCATTTAAACAAGAGGGGGAGGTGCTTGCTTACACGTACAGATTAGATCCTTCAGCGTTTCACCGTACATTAAATCTGCTATCTATGAAGAACAGTAGGAGGCTGAGCTTTTGTATTGATGTAACGGTTAGATAGAATCTCGGAGGGAAGAATAGACAAGCGTAGAGAACCACTTCTGTATTAATATAAAGATATAAATTACATTTATTTATTTAAAAATGTAATCATTAAAAATCAAATTCCACTAAATTTCAGATTCTGTTTGTGAAGTCAGTCGATTTTAACATTTCATGATTTGTATCAAGAACATTATTTTTTGTGAACATAATATTTTAAAAGACATATGCTAGGGTGTAAAAGAAGGTATAAACGTATACTATTTTTTACTGCTCTATTAGATTATTAAAATTATTAATAAGAAGAGTCACGTTATATTTTTTTGTGACCATAAATTAAATACTTTAAACGATACATAGGACCTTGCAAAATGAGAGATACAAAGTTAAATTAAATTAATTAGTTAATGATAGTGTAGCATTGAATTAACTACTCTGTTTTATTATTCGGGCAGCATTCAATATAAAGTGTCAGAATCCATTGCCTTAGGGGGCAAGTAAAATGTGAAGATGTCCTTTATTTGATGTATTTGATTTAAATATTTGTAAATATGAAGCTGTAAAAATTAATTATCATACTTCTTCATGCGTTTAAAAATTTCATTAAAAGGAATAATTAATATAAAACAAAACAAATCGATTATTTTAAATATACATAAATCACAGTAGAGATGGGATGTTAAACAAATCAACAACATATGGAATTACCATTAGCATAAATATAAAATAAAGTTGTGTACTTGTAATTTAAGCGTTTTAAAGGCTTTTTTTGTTTTTAAACACATTACTTCTAAATGTTAATTTTACGAGACATAAATCTTAAATTCATTATGGTATGTAATTCTTTGTTTTTTTAATTTTTCATTTATCAGTAAATGAATAAATTTTTTATTAATTTTAATAACTTTTGTTTTCGTATTGATAAAATAACTATTAAAAACACATATTTTTATTACTTATAATTTTTCTAAAATTAAATTTATCATTGTATTGATTTAAATTATAAGTATTGGGTTTATGATGATTTATTTTTATAAAATGGATTGATAATGATTTAAATGGATGAGAAGCTTATTTAATTTTAATGCGTATTAATACATTTTAAAATTGATGTTTGAAGATATTTATTATTAACATTATATAATATATACTAGTTATATAATATGATATAACCAGGAAATAATACTGGTAATAAAGCAAATCAAATACTCAAAATCAACATCTGTTACAAAGAGTTTACAATAACAGACATTGTAAATTATGAACAAAGACATTAATCTTTCCGGCAGGCAACAACAGTGACCACGAAACTGTGAAGGCTTTTGTCACTGTGAAAGCTTAACTGTTATGGCATTGTCACTGCGACAATACATTATTTGTCAACTCAGTCTTTGTTGACGCTTTATCAATTAATAATGTTAAGCTTGGCCTTTGCTTGTTTAATACACACTGTTTTTTTTGATTTTTTAAATAGAAAAAAAAAAGAAATTTTGTTGCGCATACTTTGTGGCTGTACTTATCTATTTATTGACCATTACAATTAAAATTAACAGTTGTTAATTTTATCCACATGTAGTTTTAAATTTAAACACAAATTTAAGTGTTTAATAGTAAATATATACAATCATATACTTTTATATATAAACTCTGATAAATTTATAACTTTTATGTTCTATTTTAAGTATCTAAAGCTTTTGAATATTAAATAGGAGTATTTTAGTTAAGCACTACTTAAGTAAAACTCTTTTTGTTTAGAATAACGTTTTCTACATTAAGCTGTGCCAAATCAACCAGGAACTCAATAAATATTTGTTATGTTAACAAACAATTCAAAAGTGCGTATACATTTTGAAATAGGAAGTTCTGAAGTTGACGTTTTTTGTATAAAATAGTGTTTGGCAAATAATTAAAACTTTTTATTGAATGAAAAATGTAATTCATTTCGTAAAATGAAGTTTTATAGTAATTTTAAAGCGTTACCAATGTAAACTAAAGAATGTGAAATATAATTAATATTGGATGCTTTGCTTCAAACTATGGTTTTTGTTTAAACTATTGTTTGTTTCATCTTCCTCCCAAATATCCATTTTTATTCGAAGAAAAAAAAAATGGCAAGAGAATACTTGTTTTAGAGTAAAATAGTTGGTTTTCTTAGGATATCGAAATATATCTCGTTTCGATAATAGGAAAATATCAGTAAAAACTTAGGTTATCATGATGAGTTAAATTGTACTGATAATTAAACGAAATCAGGCATCATCTTACCACGATGGCATAATATAATATTCAGTTATCTGATATTTTTCGTTAGTTTTTTTTTATTCCTTTAATTTACTACCACTTTATAAATATTCTATTGCTCTAAAACCAGTTCCCCAATCATTTTTACTTCCACTGTGGTATTCCTTATCCGCTAGGAATCCGATATCGCTGGCCTTATCTCATCGCTTTTCATTAGGTTACACAAGGAGACCGTATTCGACGGTAAGTCAATCATTGGATTTACCAGTTTGTAATCAACTTTAGTAGCCACCTAACATAACCTAACCACAATTTCGATAAAAAAGTAGTGGTAGTGAAGTAACGGGAAAGGTCCAAGTTATCTTCTCAAGTCATAATATTCTCACAGTCCTTTACTAAGTTTTATAAACTAAATGTAATAATTTTTACTGATTCTGAACACTATACAGCAAGATCATGTGGTTGGGTTATTAAATGACTGAACAATTAGTCTGAATGCACGAGCAGTGACAGTTGGACATAGGTGACAACTGATTAGGGGGCTCTTTTATGAAAACATTAGCCTTCAAAACAGTCGTTTTGAAGAACTTTTTATTATATCAGCTGATGTTTATTATTGTAATATTGGTTATTAATAAGGTTAATAACAGCACTCCCGCACGCACAGAGTAATTGTTCAATAAGTAGTAAAAAGCAGTTTTGAGGATTACGTTTCATGGTATAGAATATTATTAGCGGTATTCGATTTTTTTCTCTAAGATTCTGAGGGTGGGTTCTTAGAAGTCGTATTCGTAAGGTTTGTTGGTAAGCAGGCCCCAAAAATCGAGTTCGTAAGCCTGGTAGTTGGGTCTCAAGAAGTTTTGTCCGAAGAGTGGCTAGGCGGACTTTAAGATGCTATACCATAGAATAAATCGGGATTGATTTCTGAAGGGTGGATGGACTCCAAGAGTCAGCAACTGTTTATATGCGGAAATTAAATGGTTAGCTAAAGTTCAGTCACATACTACATCGATTATACATTGATACGTGTTGGTACATATACAGTACAAGTAAAACGTCACAAAACACAACATGTATTACAATATACGCACAAAATGCCCAAATATTATGGTGATCGATTTCGGTGAACCATCCTCAGACCAGAGGGATTCACAAAAGAATGGGGATCACAAATTCTTTTGTGAATCCCTTTGGTCTGAAAAAGGTGAGCGTGGTTCACCGAAATCGATCACCATATTTTTTGTGCATTGTGTACTTGTATTGTAATATATTTGTGTATTTTGTGTTTATATTTTAATACATTTTGTGTTGTGTGACGTTTTACTTGTACTGTACAACTTAATGTAATTTCACCTAATGTAGAAACAGTTATTAATATAAGTAACTAAATACTACAAAAATAGAAAATTAATGACGTGTTTATTATATTTGAAAGTGATAAAGCCTTAAAATTATGCAACCATTAATTTTACTAACTAACACAGCACCTATAGTTTTGGAACGAATTCCAATTAGATTTAATCAACATTCACCTCTATCAACGATATTTCAGGACATCCCTTTGTGAAGGCCCAACATTTAACTGAATGATACAGAGTCTGGGTCAATTAAGCCCTTGCTTTGTTGTCACATGAGGGATTTTTTATTTTGCATTTCATTAGAAATGTGGCATCAACACCTTTTCTCTTATTGTCATAAATGACAATAATACGATTTTTTCTATATAAATTTATCTTAGATTAAATATTTATTCTGTAAAATGCTTTCCGATTAAAAGTTGAAAATGAGTTTGCTGTGAACGTTTACAATAATAAACATGTTTAAAAAAATTCGTTTTGAGGTTATAATATTCTAAATAATATTCTTCTTCTGAATAAATAATAAAAAATAGATAATTAAATGAATAGTATAATAATAATTATTAGGGCGTATTAGTCATACGATATTATAAGGCATTGAACGGATAAGATTTTAATGTATTGTTGAAAAAAATATTAATTGACTTAACTATTGAAAAAAGAAAAAAAATATGTCATGGACATCTGTAATATATTTTAGTGACGGTTGGGCATGTTTAAATATTTACTTAAAGTAATGCCGAAACAACAATAAAAATAGATGATAAGTGTCCATTACTTTCACTTTGATACATTAGGCACTTAAGGTTGAAAGTAAAATGAAAACTACCAAATGTCGTAGTTTATAATACAGTAGAATATTTTTGTAGTGTAGATAGCCATGCATTCGGTAAATAATAGGAGCAATTTTGATGCAAATATTCAAAGACAGTGTACTGGAGACAGCATTTCTACAAATATCATTCATTGTTACAGTTAAAATGGGCGTGAGAACAATGCTAATTATGGCCCAACAATAGTTAAAACTGCATTTTAAGTTTAATATTATCTGCAATACAAATCAGTAGCATGAAAATAACATTAGATTTGTCACTCATCTACAATAATCTGTCCTTAATAACAGCCATGGCATAATTCTCATTTCTCAACCTGAAATAAAATGCACTGTGATTTTTCTTTAATCAATTTATAATATTTTAATGTATTTATGAATTTATACTTGTTTGTTTGTTCTGAGCCATCCGCACACTTTTTAGCCAATGTTTAAGTTTGAAATTATCTAGATTTTGTACAGTATGACTTTATAAATAAAAACAGCATTACCATAAAAACAATAACAATATTATTGATTTTCAAAAATATTTATATACTTTTAAAATCATTGTCGTCCAGCTAGGTCATGATAAAGAAATTTGACCGAAAATCGTTAGTCTGGAATTAGATTATCTACAATTTTAGTATCTTGCCTTTTTTCATTTCTCTCACAGTTTGGCTTAAAAAAGCACAAACTTTCAAAATTTCATAAAAAAGTGGAGAAATCACGCTGTTTTTGGCAAATATTTCTCTAATAATTTGTTGGTTTAACTTTTTTAACACATAGTATTATGGTAAAGAATGTAGTTTTCAACAACTTTCAACAGCTTTAGCGCCAGAACAGCCCAAAAAATATTTAAAAATAAATATGAAAAGCAATATGTCGGCCATAAGTGCTGTATTTGACTAATTTAATTAATTTTTATAGCCGGTTTTTTTCTTATAGTGTTTTAGTTTTAGGAATAAGATAACGTTACCAGGATAAAAAAATATATTATTTCTTTACTAATTCTGACCAACTATAATAACTTTATGTCTACAATGATAGGACCTAGGATATTGAACCATTGCACGTATATCTATCTATATTAAATTTTTATATAACGACTTTTGGTCACTTGAGTAGCTACTGATCTAAATTTAACGAAGGTTGTTTAGTTAGCTGTTTTTTACTTATATAAAACTAACAGTTAAAGAGGGTGTGATGCATAAAATTGATGTCAGACTCGGTCATGAATTTCTGGGTTTAGCCTAAAGGTCAATACTGATAACACACCTCCCTCCCTCAGAGAACAGACATTCTTGCAAACAGTGTGGTTTGTTCAGTCCAGTTGCTGTTCTGTTACAGACCGCTTCCGTGCTTTCCTATACTACTACTCCTGTTGGATTCAGTTAAAAATATTATTTTAAATATCTTATTAATTCTTACCTTTCTTTTATTTTCAATTAACTTACCGCTAAGTAATTAAGTAAATAACCGTAGAAAAGCACGGGTACTCGGCTAGTACTGTATATTCTTTGGTCAGTCTGAGCACAAGTCATATCTTATGTCACAAAGTCGTAGTATTAGAAATTATATTTATTGTATTGTTTGTATATTTGTAATTTTGTGTTTTTCGGAACATAAAGATTATTAAAAAAATTATTATTAATTGTTATAAATGGGTAATTAACAACTCTTTGATGACAAACTGTGTAATATTGTCGTACTGCATGTAATATTGTCGTACTGCATGTAATATTGTCGTACTGCATGTAATATTGTCGTGCTGCATGTAATATTGTCATACTGCATGTAATATTGTCATACTGCATGTAATATTGTCGTACTGCATGTAATATTGTCGTACTGCATGTAATACTGTCGTACTGAATGTAATATTGTCGTACTTCATGTAATATTGTCGTACTGCATGTAATATTGTCGTACTGCATGTAATATTGTCGTACTGCATGTAATATTGTCGTACTGCATGTAATATTGTCGTACTGCATGTAATATTGTCGTACTGCATGTAAGTCTTTTAAGTCGTGTAATTGTAAAAGCATGTATATTTATCAATAAACTAGTCGAAAAAAAAACACACACAGAATGACAGGTAGTAAATGTATGTATGGTTACTTTAATAGAGGTTAAGTCCCTGGTTTTTAATCATAATAAAATTAACTTAACTGAGAGTGTTTAGAAACATCCATGAAACAAACAATATTTTAAAGATATGTATTAAATATTTAAAGATATATGACGTAATCAGCAACAAATTGTTAGTCATTGGACATAAGTTAACCTCTAATATTCCCCTTAGTTTTTATTGTTAGTTAATTCACTAACTGATTTCACATCAGGAAAAAACTACAAATGATATTACAGGTTTGATTGAAACGGATTTTCTTTAAGCTTCAATTTAATTGTACTATCTTATAACTACTTCTCAACTTTAAAATGTATTTTTATAATGATCGAGTCATATTAACTTAACGTATCGTTTCAATCCATAAAAATAAATTTTTATTTTCACAATAGTTCAATTATGTTGCATTGATATAACTATTTAATTCGAAATCTGTTTTGTTCTCAAAATCAAACAAGCTTAAAATCATACTTTGAAAAAATAATATAAAGATTTACATGAAACCTTAAACAAGATTTTCATTATCATAAGCAACACGAAAGTAAAAAATGGTTTATAGATAAAAACATAAAAGTGTCAATAGTTAAACTGATATGAAATAAATAGTAGAAAGGAGACCATAGGAGACAAGACGTTTTAAGACCTCAAAATTTTTTTTTTCTAAAACATTTTTTTTATATGAGCTAGTTTATTTTATACTGCAATTTATTTAAATACTTATTCAATATTTTTTTTAATGTATTAAGTATAAAATTAAACATTTGTTACGATTATGAATCGTTATTTTACTAATTTTTAAAATTATAAATGACCATTAGGGTGATTTCTTCACCAATGTAAGCTTTTTATTTATTTATTTATTTTCTTTCTAAGCATTTTCACATTGGAAACTATACTAAACCATAATCTCTTGCCTCACTCATTATACCAGTTTGTTTAAAGTAATCTATAAAATTATTTTATGATTATTACCCATTTGACTTTCATTATTTTTGAACAACACTTGACTCAAAATTATTTTTCTAGTAAATGTATTAGTTAGGGATGGCTGCCACAACTGCTTTTTGAAACATAAACATTGCACTAGTTTAGCGCACCAGATGGACAATTTAACAATGTATAAGAAATTTATCTGTATGAATATAAAATGCAGTTAAAAGTAGTATTCAATTCTGTTGTATATATTAGAAAACTAATGCAAATTCAGTTTTATTCAATGGAAACAAATTTGCACATATCTCAAGTATGCATAAATAAATTTGTTGACGATTATGATGTATATAAAACTTAATCTTTTTTAAAATGCTTCATTACTTTTTAATCCATTTACTATATTAATTATAAACTTAAGAAGTGACCTAAATTATTTAATTTTTGTAAATTTCAGGTTTTTAGAATTGTTGAAGGTACTGGAATTATAAAAAAAAAAAAAAAAAACAAAAACCAATAATTATCTACTGTGTGCCAGTGACTTTCCAATCGTGTTTTCCTTTACAATCAAATAAGAGGACGACATTTTGGGCATTGTTTGTAATGTGAAAATAAATTTAAATAAAGTTTAAATTTATAATCTGATGTTTGTTTTTAATATACTTGTTTTATGTCTACAAATTGCTTTGCATTATAAATACATTTTACAAAATTTCAAGTTTTTAGGTCACTACTTCAGGTTAAAATTAATTTTTAATTTAATAACAACGAAAATTATCATTAATTTCTTTACGCTTGCCTGCTAAGGGAATTTTCACTATAATAATGTCACAAATCACTTTATTGTAGTGTTTTGGATGGAAGTAATCAGTATAGATCCCTAATGTATTGTTAAGGTTGACTCACGCGGCACAGCACCATGGCCTTCACGTGTAAATGATTAAATACAGAAATACTCAAATATCAATTGTTTGTCAACCGATTTCATACAACCTTACATTTTTGGATTTCAAATAAAATTTGCTGAAAAAGGTTATTTTGTAATTCTTTTGTATTCCTAACCTTTCAAAAGTTATTAAGGATCAAACATTTCAAAGTGCCGCCATTTTGAAAATAATTTTCAAAAGTTCTTGATTTTTTGTTGTAAGAAATGGTTTTATTAATGTTTATAGCAAATTTGAACTCTACAGGTTAAATAGTTTTAAAAAGAAAAGAAATTGTAAAAAATACGAAATGACAGCTGTACGGGTATCGGAGGTGATTTGGAATTTTTAAATATGATATTTTGTCTTGTTTTTGACCCACAATCAAAACATAAAAAGATCCTAAGAGAGTTCAGGGACACCCTGTATAATTAACTGACCATATTAAATGTACATTTAAATTTAATATATTATAATATAACTGATCTAGTAAAACTATTCCAGAAATAAAGATAAAAAGAGTCAAATAGTGTGACCATATAATATTTAAAGTCTCCTCCACTACTTACAAAGCCTTTTTACCAATTCCGAAACACATTTTGTTTATTTATTTTACTAGATTTTTTAGAAAAATGAGAATACATTTTAATACAGGTCAATTTAATTTATATAAAATAAATATATTTTTAAAAATAATTAATTAATCTATTTAAATATTAGGTGTGAATGAAATATTTATAAACAGTTAAATCATGCTCTCTCCTACAATGTGTTGTTTTGTAAGATTATTAATTAAATATATAATCGTCAAAGAATAAGTTTTTAAACGTTACCGTGTGTCTTTTTTGTATAGTTTCTTAATGAAAAAATATTTAGTGAAAGATAAACTAGCAGTTGCTTTATTCTAGTGATCGCTAATCTTTGTAGTCCTCAATATTTTGTGAAAAAGTTTGTATATATATATATATAAATTAAGTCAACATGTTGTTTATATGTAAAAAAATATTACGTGTGCCTTTAAAATAACGTAGCATGAAATAACATAAAACATAAACATAGTAAATCTTTCATTACACTTCTATATCTCCAACTACACTGGAAATCCAAAGTTCAAGTCTCTTCTTGTAACCAAACTTGGGTAAACAAAGACTGTTGGAATCTGATAGTTCAATCTAACTCTGAAGGCTTTTGGGCATCACAGCAACTGATTCGCATTCTTTTCCTCGGAACTTCATTTGTTACTTTACAGTGTAAGTGGTAGAATAACTAAACGTTCATTACTAAAGAAGTATTGTGTCCAAAACAATTACTGTAACTAAGAAACTAACTATATAATTTACGTATTCAACTATTCAAACGTTTTTATTTGGTTTTAATATAAATTAATTAAATAATTAATAATTTTTATTAACTATTCTATTATTAAAACAATAAATTATTATTATTTTTCTTCTCGCTATATAATTGGTTTGGAATTGAAATAACGTTTTTAGGTTTCAGATTTATATTTATTCGGAATTAAAAGAAAAATATTAAACATTATAGTATAGTGGTTTTAACTAAAATAGTGAAGGAATACCCAATTTTGATGGTTTACCGACGATGTTTTTCGTAAATATACAATTGACATATTTACTCAAATTAATTACAATTACTTAGGGTTGTTCTGAATAGGATTACTAAAAAATTTAGCTCTTTATTTTTACAAAGAATAAAACCATATAAATAAGTTTTCATAGTGATGTTATATGAAAAAGGAAAATATATTAGTTTGAGAGCATCCTTTAAAATTATTTTATGATATGGGGATTTCCAGTTATGAAATTTAGTTTAGTTTAGTTTAGTTTAAAAGGGGATATATGGTTGGTCCAGCCAACCCTTGCAACGAAGCCTAAGGCTTTTTGTGCCAATCCCGGTGCCTAATCGTCGTAAAGCTGGCTGCCCTTGACCAAGTCAAGGAGCTTCTTCACTAGATTGGTAATTTCCAACTGTCCCAGAGGTGAGCCTTCAAAAAGTGCTCTTCTTCTGGCACCAAGAGCCTCACACTCCAGGACAATGTGTTCTGCCGACTCTTCGTCCTCCCCACAGAGGCGACAGATGGGATCCTCCGCAAAGAGTCCCACCGTTCTTAAATGCCTCCGGAATTTGCCGTGGCCGGTGATGAGTCCCACCACCAGCCTAACGTGCGATTTGCTTAACCCAAGAAGTGACTTTGTCAACTTCTGGGAGGGATTCTTGACAAGAACCTTGCTTTATTTAGCTATTTAGTTATGAAATAGTTTTATCCTTTAGCCAGGACACATACCTGTCTCTGGTGCAAAGGTACTCTTCATCATCTAGAACTAGAAGGTCACATTTTCAATTTATAATTTACAATGAAATTCATTTCGAGTTAACGTATGAGAAACTGTATTATACTATTCGTAATAAAATATAAATTGGAATTTGCTGGTTTTGCTGTAACATTTCCTGTTTCAGTTCAGTTGAAAACGATTATTAAAAATGTTGAATTTCATAATTTTGTCATACTAGAATTGTATAGTTACAATAAGATAAAAATAATTCAATATTTAATAAATGTATTAAGTAACAGATGAATTTGTATAATTTAAGTTTTGAGATTCAGGTGATATTTTAAAATTTAGACTAATTAGTCCAATGGTTTAGGTAGAACGTAGATTAGTTCATATTTCTCATTTCAAAGTTAAACAATATTGGAACAACTTTTATATTCAGTATGTTAGTTATATGCTTTGTCTTAATGTTCAATGAAGGTTATGTTTGGTGTAAAAACCAATATTTATGATTAACAATAATTTAAATAAATTTTCGTTGTTTAGGATATAAAAAAAAGTGATTTATAGAGTTCCAATAAATTCAGATCATATTCCCAAAATGATCAACTGTTAGTAAATTTGGTTACAATAATTTTTATATGTTAATCACCAAGATTGGCCAAACACCAAATGACTGAATTCAGCACAGTCTATTGTATATGTGCCAAAAATGTGATGGAATTAGATTTAAAATATGTTCCAGTACATTATGAGAGTTAATCATAGTTTTTAGTGATAGCTAAATGTATGTTTTGAATCGTTTCATCACAAATCCAACACTAATTATAACGCAATAAAAAAGGAAGTTAATAACGATTCAATTGGTCATTTAATGTCTCTAAAATACAACATAAATACTCGAAAATATGTTAAATTGTTCGAAATATCAACATTTCGCTAAAATATATCTCAATAGTGTAGTAGAAAAATAAATAATCACAATAAAATGTTTGATTTATTTCTTGATAATCATAAAAAATAGAATAATTCATTAATTGAAATAGAAAAAACTGTTTTTCACTATCCCATAAAAAACACGAAGCATATGCATTGTGTTTTCTTATTGGCTAGTAATCCATTCATTTATTGAGTACTATAACTTTCTGGAAGTTTAAAAAAATTAAATTATGAGTACTATTTTTATAATAAGATGTAATCGATTAATAAAATAGAATAATAAGATATTATTCTACAACATTTGACTGACACTAATACACCGAATTTAATCAATTTTCAAAATATATATTCAGTTAGAGATAGATAGGAATGGATCATACAAAGTAATATGTGACGTAAAAGCTGTCATTTTACATGTAAATAGAACCTTTTTTTAATAAAAAACTTAAAATCTGCCTTTATGGAAATTTGTATGCATTGACGTATAAAGTAGTTCAAATTACAGGACAAGTCGTTTGCCTTTGGTCTTGGTTTCTTCATACTTACTCCTATTTACAATTTAAAAAAAAAATTTACTACCCTATTTACTTTATTTTTAATATTTAGAGTGTAATAAAGCTATGAAGTACCTTTTCAAATAATTAATATTCTGTATTATTTGAGTTTTTCTTAAATATCTTGCTAACAATAAAATATTTACCCTAGCAATCAGTTTTTTAATTTCTAAATCCAAATTTTAACGGTATTTGTGTATTTTTTCCTATGGCCACAAAATGAAGAACACAGAATTACAATTACAATAATCGTCCTCTATCTTATTTCGATAGTGTAACTTATATAAAGAATAACATATTTGAGTTTTTTTGAGTAATTTCAGATTGGAAAAAGGCAATAACAGCTCAGTCTCTTCCAAACGTGCCAAGGAAATGTTTGGTTTTGTTTTTAATACAGTTTTCAGTTGTATAATGGTAAATTGTTTTACAGTTTTAATATATGAGATATACACGATACACTCCAACATATAATAATATGGCTTGTTTATTTTGTAATAATTTACTCTGTATACCACCCACACTCAATTGTTTGCAATGAAAACAAATATACACCGTCTATCGGATCAGTCAGCTGATCCGTATAAACCGGAATGCGGATAATTTGGGTCCGGATAAATGAGGTTTACTGAACTTTAATTTGTGAAAATATCTTTAGACTTAAATGTATTTACAGTTATAATGATGGATCATGGTTGTATAATTATTGTGTGGATCAAATATGTGTTTTGGTATTTTAATGTTTTGTTATTTAATATCAAATTTTGTTAATTTGTTTGTAAAAAATGGGAAACCATTGGTATGAATAAATTAAATGTCATGTGTCTTGTTGAGACTATATTGAAATAGAAGAATAATTGTTCTCTCTTGACTGGATGTTAAATTTAGAAAGATGAGATAAACAGAATTACTAAATTGAATTTACTTTTAAAAAGATACTTAATTAAATCGATTTTGAAATGGATCTGCCAAAACCACGAGCCTGAATACCTAATCAAGTTAGCTTTGTTGTAAATGAGTAAACTTGTGTTCAAGAGATTGCGGCTAATAGTAGAGAGAACGCATCGTTGCTCGCTAACCGAATTTCAAGTTCTAGTTAGAGTTACCTCTGTCGACCAACAACCAACAGTTGATAGACTTTGATATCACAGACCAATAAATAACGAAGTTCAATGAAGCTCAACTACTTTTATATTTAAATAACAATATGCCAATAGTCTCAACAAGACACATATTTGATACGCAAACTCATTATACATCATAGTTCATCAAGAGACTTGTAAATTCATTTACGTCAATAGATATTTTCACAAATTAAAGTAATAATTTCTCCAAACGACATCTCAACTAACATCTTTAGATATGTTTACTGCTTATTATAAAATTAAATGTAAATTCAGTAAATCTAAACACAGATATACTTACGTATAAAAAAAAAGTGTTGACAAAGTACATAATCATAAAAGACGTAATAGAATTACACTTAAAAATACGATTTCAGTACTTATTTTACTAACAAAACCTGTACATAATAGTAAAAAGGATTTTTTCACGATCAACTTTCAAGTAAACAGGTGTGCAAGTATAGACCAACTGATACTATAGGAAATACTATACAAGAATATATACGCCAAACAAACGATAAAGAACATGTTTTAGTCATTATTTCTAACGGTGTTTACACGCTCGTTCAGACCTATCAGATATCACAAAAACGATGAGAATACATTTTTTCCTTTCTGTCAGTTCTGCCCATTAAAAAAAGAAATAATAACCTTTGTATTCAGCATGCGTTTTATTTTACGGAATTTCCAAAATGGATAAAATCTGTTTGCAGACAAATTAAAAAGAAAAAAAAAAATCACGTTATATTCTTAATCAATGTTTGTATTGTTTCTTGAAAGTAATGCTTGGTTTAAAGATTTTGGCAATTTAGAGTGAAAAACACACAAAAACTATAAAAAAGTTACATTAGAACCTGTTTCATTACTTTATGTCTTATACAAAATGCTATTGCCAAAACATATTTAACCTTAATGTTTTGTATAGAATCTAAAAAATGTTTTTTGTAGTAATCTAAAAACCTTACGTTCCACAATATTGAGTTTTCTACGGAGAACCTTCGAAAACCAGTTTTTTTTACGTACGAATAAAATCCCTTCTCTATAAAAAGCTCTTCTTTTATGTGTTTACACTCCTCACAATATATTTTCTTAATGAAACTGTGTCATAATTTTTGATGAATTAAGTGTTTTTAATAACAATTTATTTACCTTTCGATGACTTTACTGTGGGACGTTTTTACTCAATAAAGTTTATAAATATTGGTTTAAATTGTGTTTGATTCACAAGTAGTCGTATATAATGTAAGCGTGTTTTAAGCTGTTGGAGAAATACATTCAAATGAAACATAATTCATAATTCCACAATGTTACATAATGTAGTAGAATATTATTGTACAAATTATAATAACAATTGTTTATTATATTCTGAAGATACCGTAACTGGCGAAAATGTATTACTTAAAAACTAAAAATTGTGGAATTATTAAATATGTTTGATTTAAATCCATCAAAATTCCACTAAGGACCAAATAAAGTAATAAATTCACAAATACATTACAATATTAGTTTATGTTTCAAGTACGATACATCACATAATGAATGATATAGCATAGCAACATAAATACACTTTTGTAACTTATTTAACAATTTTGAGAATAATTTTTTATTGTTGTTTGTTGTTGTAATAAGTATTTACATTATTTGTACACAATATATAGTATGGGAGTTAAAGCTGCTGCCTGTTTAATACCGAATATGACCTTAATAGAAACTATAATATATTTGTATTTTTAACCGGTATTTTGAAGATTTAACTTATATCTAAATAAAATGAATAAATAACTTAGAACTAAAATATTAAAATTAGATAATTTAGAATCAAAAACTTATATCTAAATATAAATAAATAAAATGAAGTTACAGTAAGTGTTTACGATAAACCAAACAACAAATGACTCTGAAATCAACACAGCCTCTTTATTGTACTCATGCCAAGAATATGTTTTATTGCTTTGACGACCTTTGATATCAAATTGATTGCAATATCTTTATGTAATAAATAGACTTTATCCCAATCGTTCGTATGGCTACAAATATGTGTTGATCAATTTTATTACAAGTGAAATATTATTTGTAGTAAATAAACTAGTAAATCAAATATAAAACTACGAAAAGGTTACTAAACTTATATTTTTAATAGTAAAATTAGTATAGGAAAAAATGTCAATTACTTATCACTTGGAATCAAAGTTTGTAGTATTTATAGTAGAACAAAAAAACATTTTAATATACTTTACAGTGATATCACAATACATTATATCTCAAAAAGTAATATTACTTTTATTTTATTCTAAATTTTCTTAACATCCAGTTTTAATACAATTACAACTTTAATACGCAAAAAAACATCATTCTGTTGTAAATATAATTGTTTCAAAATCAAATTTCTATCATATTGAAATTGCAATACTCGCAAAAATGCTAAACCAATATTGTCTAGCACCACGTTTTAGATGATATTTTAGCACCATTACTCTGAAACTTGAGCATGACATGGAGAAAGCTTGCTCTGTTGTCAAGAATTTGCTGTTCGGTTTAGTTTAACAAAGTCTCAAAAAATCATTATTAGGGTTCAGAGTAAATGATAAATTTCATAAGTGCTTCTATGTTTTTGTGAATTACAAGGTATATATTGTGAATATCTTTCAATAAAATAACCTTTTCATAATAAAGTACAATAAAGTAATAATTAATGATTGACCTTAATAATATGACAATATTATCCTTCTTAATAAGCCTATTGAACATTTGATTATTTAACAATAACTTTATGTAATACATTTCATTTATAATATACCAACTCCAGTATACACAAGCCTAGCTGTAGCTCTCAATAAATATAGTAAATTCTATCTTAAATTATGCTTATTTGTTTCTTGAAGTATTTCAAGACCTTCATTCTTAATTAAAGCCAAATCTAATAACAAACCCTAGTTATATCCTAATTAGTCTAATGATTACATGAGTGTGTTGTTCACTTGATACACTCTCGAAAGTATATTTACTGTATATTCTTAGAGTATCATATATGAGACGCCGACTAAACGTTGTACGTAATTCAAGGTAAATATGAATGATTACATGAGCGTAGGATGAGTGTGCAATAACAGTGTAGTTTGGTTACTGACTAAGTTACTAATAGCCCAGGGAAAATAAGTCAGTTAATGACTAAGTTACTAATAGCCCAGGGAGACTAAGTTGGTTACTGACTAAGTTACTAATAGCCCAGGGAATCTAAGTTGGTTACTGACTAAGTTACTAATAGCCCAGGGAAACTAAGTTGGTTACTGACTAAGTTACTAATAGCCCAGGGAAACTAAGTTGTTTACTAAGTTACTAATATCCCAGGGAAACTAAGGCGGTTACTGACTAAGTTACTAATAGCCCAGGGAGACTAAGTTGGTTACTGACTAAGTTACTAATAGCCCAGGGAATCTAAGTTGGTTACTGACTAAGTTACTAATAGCCCAGGGAAACTAAGTTGTTTACTAAGTTACTAATATCCCAGGGAAACTAAGGCGGTTACTGACTAAGTTACTAATAGCCCAGGGAAACTAAGTCGGCTACTGACTAAGTTACTAATAGCCCAGGGAAACTAAGTTGGTTACTGACTAAGTTACTAATAGCCCAGGGAAACTAAGTTGTTTACTGACTAAGTTACTAATAGCCCAGGGAAACTAAGTTGGTTACTGACTAAGTTACTAATAGCCCAGGGAAACTAAGTCGGTTACTGACTAAGTTACTAATAGCCCAGGGAAACTAAGTTGGTTACTGACTAAGTTACTAATAGCCCAGGGAAACTAAGTTGTTTACTAAGTTACTAATATCCCAGGGAAACTAAGGCGGTTACTGACTAAGTTACTAATAGCCCAGGGAAACTAAGTCGGCTACTGACTAAGTTACTAATAGCCCAGGGAAACTAAGTCGGTTACTGACTAAGTTACTAATAGCCCAGGGAATCTAAGTTGGTTACTGACTAAGTTACTAATAGCCCAGGGAAACTAAGTCGGTTACTGACTAAGTTACTAATAGCCCAGGGAAACTAAGTTGTTTACTAAGTTACTAATATCCCAGGGAAACTAAGGCGGTTACTGACTAAGTTACTAATAGCCCAGGGAAACTAAGTCGGCTACTGACTAAGTTACTAATAGCCCAGGGAAACTTAGTTGGTTACTGACTAAGTTACTAATAGCCCAGGGAAACTAAGTTGTTTACTGACTAAGTTACTAATAGCCCAGGGAAACTAAGTTGGTTACTGACTAAGTTACTAATAGCCCAGGGAAACTAAGTCGGTTACTGACTAAGTTACTAATAGCCCAGGGAAACTAAGTTGGTTACTGACTAAGTTACTAATAGCCCAGGGAAACTTAGTTGGTTACTGACTAAGTTACTAATAGATCAGGGAAACTAAGTTGTTTACTGACTAAGTTACTAATAGCCCAGGGAAACTAAGTCGGTTACTGACTAAGTTACTAATAGCCCAGGGAAACTAAGTTGGTAACTGACTAAGTTACTAATAGCCCAGGGAAACTAAGTTGTTTACTGACTAAGTTACTAATATCCCAGGGAAACTAAGTTGGTTACTGACTAAGTTACTAATAGCCCAGGGAAACTAAGTTGGTTACTGACTAAGTTACTAATAGCCCAGGGAAACTAAGTTGTTTACTGACTAAGTTACTAATATCCCAGGGAAACTAAGTTGGTTACTGACTAAGTTACTAATAGCCCAGGGAAACTAAGTTGGTTACTGACTTAGTTACTAATAGCCCAGGGAAACTAAGTCGGCTACTGACTAAGTTACTAATAGCCCAGGGAAACTAAGTCGGCTACTGACTAAGTTACTAATAGCCCAGGGAAACTAAGTCGGTTACTGACTAAGTTACTAATAGCCCAGGGAAACTAAGTAAGTTACTGACTAAGTTATAGCCCAGGGAAACTTAACGCAGAATCACAATGATGTAATATTGGTTTTATTTTCAGCTAATTGACAAGCCTGGTACTCAGTTCTCTCCACTACGCAACATCCGGATGGACCCTCCACTTCCCTAGTAGTTTTGACACCGATAGCAACCATTGAGTGGGCGCCATGTCAATATCAAGAGAACCATAGAAGCATATCGAGCTTCAGATACAAACAACAGTAGGTTCAAGTATTTTTAGTATAAAGCTTACCTGAAAAGACCTTAAAATAAAAAAATCCTTAATATTTTTAATATTTTAGAATGAAGTATTTTGTAATTGGAATTTTGAACGAAACAAATAACAATGAATACCAGCCTTTTTACAAAGCAAATAATTATATTATGACACCTACCAGCGTACCCCACTGAATCGTAAATAAAATTTTAGTGAAGATAACATTTGAATACCAAATTTTTGATATAAAACAAATATCTTTTTCCTATAGAATGGCCAATATTTAATTTAAGAGTTTCATTTCACTCATAATTCAATATACTAAAAGTATTAGACAAAGAACTGCTCCACCAAATTACTTCTGACAAATTATTTTTTTTATTTCAATGACAGGCCGTTTACAATTTTGTTCAGATTCTATCATGTAACAAAACAACGACAATTGATATAGAGAGATTGTCCTTTCTTTTTGTCAGCTTCGCTTCCTTTACAAGCAAATACATTCCTCTCTTCAAATGGATTCCTTTTTATTTTATAACATAAATTCAAACAAGGCTTAAACTTTGAGTTCAGAGAGTGTAACATGTGTGCTACATTCTCAAAGCTTAAGGTTTTTGATGTACAAGGTGGATAGAGTAACAAGTTTTTTGATTTTTCAGTGAAAAAATATAAAATAAATATATTAGCTATAATCTTTATAAACATAACTAACTTGTCAAATTACCATAAATTAAAAACATGTTTAAACTTCAAATTAAAACTTGTATATATTCCACATTCATTCATGTAATGAGTGTTGATTTGAATACAAATTTCTAATCTTGTACAATTTACAAGTATTTATAAAAAAAATATATATATATATTTTTAACACTTATGTTGATATTCTGTACCAGAGTTTTGTTTGTATATTTAAAAGAATGAAGATAATTTTTTTGCAGGATAGTTTTTATTATTATCAATGCTTTTTCGCTTAAAAAAACTTTTTAATTGATAGTAAAAATATTGCATTAGTTTGCAGTAAACTAAATTGTTAATTGGTATTTAATAATTAGCGATCTTTGCCAAAATGTCATACCAGAAAATAAATGTAATAAGTATAATTTTGAATTGGACCTCTGATTTATTCTAAGATGTCACAATCTAATAAATTCATAACAGAATGCTAAATTTGTAATCTTATTAAATAAACACAAATCATGAACAGACATTATTTTGTAATTATAAATGATTAATAAATTAAGCGTAAAGACAGTCATGAAATCTTGTTATTAATTTGTACGCCTTCTTTATAACTAAAAATACAATACTACCAGTAACTTAGGTAGCAATGCAGTCAAAATTAAATACACTCTATAAAAGTATTTCACACTTCCTTTTAATATTTAATATTATACACTATAATATATACTTAAACAGATAAAAATACATCCCATTTAATTTTTTTGAATACAAAACTGAAACGATCATAAACATTCCTTCCTTTGCCCAAAACATTTTTGTATTCCTTAGGAACCATACAATATTTACCATGCCCGTTTTAAAAAAGAAATGTGTCTATTGAATAACTCAAAGACATAAGACTTTCGAACTAAAAAATTTCATATATGTATGTTATTGTTACCAAACACTCTTTCACACTTTGCTTATCAAATTCAAATTATTTATTTCTGAATAGATACATAAATTACATGTATATCTCAGACGTCAGCTTTAAAACTATGTTATACCAATACTAACAACTACTCGTAATAAAGTTATATAAATAAATTTTTAAAAGAGTCCATAAAAACAAAATAAAACCAAGTACTGTTCAAAAATTCATCTAAATTGTAAAACTGTTTGTCAATGAGATAGTTTCCAGTTTGTTCTCTAACAATCAAGGCGACTTAATTTCAATAGGCAACCTATTAAAGAACAAAATTCGCGCATGAAATATCTGACTCTCGGAGAGAGTAAGACGATGTGTAGGAGTGCAGAGGTTATTCCCATGTCTGGTTGGAAACCTGTGATCCACATTAACTTTTTGGAGTCCTTCAGAGTTCTTCAGAACAAATAAAATAGACTTAAAAATGTAAAGCCCATTAAATATAAAAATGTCCTCTAAAAACACCTCTGCATAAGTTCCACGGGGTGCGCCCAAAATAGCACTGACTGCTCTTTTTTATTCAATAAACCGTCTAAATGAATCTGCTGAACCACCCCAAACTTCTATTCCATAGGACATAAGGGAGAAGAAACAGCCATGTTATCGTACCAATAATAATGCTTTCTGATCCATAAAAGGATGTAATACCCTGAAAGAAAAACAAATTTCACTGAATATGCTACATAGTTCTGAAATATGGTCTGACCACGTCAGCCCACTATCAATTATCAAGCCCAGGAATTTAAATTCAGAGCACTCCCTAACTCCAAATGCATCCAGAGAAATTGGTTGCGGACTTTTATTGCGTGTTAAAAACTGATCAAAAAAATTTGTCATTACTAAGCACTAAGAATTATCTTAAGTCTTAATCTGTATTTCAGCATTTGCAAAGTTAACAAATTGAAACAATTACTGATAATGAATGCATTTTTGGTGTCCTTCATAGAATAAAAACTATATTATCAAAATTTTATTTATCACTAACCTCAACCTGTGAATACGTGCTGAGGAAACTAGGTTATGTTAATGTAGCAACTTGAAGAAAGGATCTCATCCCTCGTTACTAAATAATAAGTGGTTTTACATGTATTATGCTTCGTCAGATATTAATTACTTGGTACAATGCTCTCCTACTTTAATAGTTACTTAAAGTAAATTAGGTGCCTTAATGGTTAATACATATTTTTCGTAATCGCTCAAATTATAGTAGACATATGCATGAATAATTGGATCATTTCCGTTAATTCACTACCATTTGATAAATATTCTACTGCTCTAAAAACTTTTTCCCACTCGTTTTTACAACCACTGTAGTATTCCTTATCCGAATTACTTACACTTGGAGAGCGCATTCGGCGGTAAATCAATCATCGGATTTACCAGTTTGAGATCAAATTTAGTAGCTACCTAACCTAACCTAACGTAACCTAACCTAACCTAACCTAACCACTGTAGTATTCCTTATCCGAATAACTTACACTCGGAGAGCGCATTCGGCGGTAAATCAATCATCGGATATACCATTTTGAGATCAAATTTAGTAGCTACCTAACCTAACCTAACGCTAGCGAATTAACGGAAAAAGTAGTGGTAGTGAATTAACGGAAAAGGTTGGAATAGTTTGATTGTTCACTATTAGGTATGGAATTTTAAATTGTTCATTCTAATAAAAATAAAAACAGAGTAAAGTTTCTTAAAACTATTTCCCTTTTTAATTGTTACTTTTTAAAGTAAGTATATTTTGAAATAAATAAATCAGATAATTGACATCACAGTACTTTTGTATGTTTAAAGTAAGAAATACGACATTCTGTGTACCTAAGAGAGCAGAATTTATGAGTGAAATGAAGTGGTTTTTCTTCAGTAAACAACGTTATGTATTTACTGCAATTTCACGTAAATCGATCAAGACTGATATAGTAAAATGACATTCTATCATATACAACATGTTTATAAATGTGGACAACATATCTCGCAGGTTCAGCCAATGTCTGATGCAGACAAAATAACAAGACTGTGCATGATATATCACATGGAACCTTTTGGCATGACAGGTTCATACATTAGGAAATGCACACTGATGAATGACTGAACTGATCTGAAAGTAGAGAAATTTAAATAATTAAGCAGGAGAAAATAATCATACAAAATACTCCACGTTTTAAAAATATTCACTAAGGTGAAAATGCCTTATGAAATTCGTTCTGAAGTGACCTATAGGTTTTATATTAAATACTTATAAAAACTGAAGGAAACAAAGAGATATAAGCAAGTTGTTATTTTTGTTATATCCATTTAATTATTAACTATAATAATACTAGTTGCTTGTATTATATTTATTTTATAGCAAAATGGTTTATTTAACTATAAGTATAGTTTTAGATTTATTCAGTTTTAATGTGTTTATAATTATAAAAAATGGCTCTTTGTTAGGGTAGTTTTATTAAATTCCGATCGACAGCGTATCAAATGAGGAAAATTATAACTATGGTTGTACTTATATAGTTGAGAAATTTAACTGTACAATTTTTAATATGATTATTGTTCATATCTTTAGATTAAAGTTAATCAAATTAAATTGTAGCAGTTGTAAAATAATTATTAATTACTTAGCCATAAACGTCAAATGGCAAGAACTTTAAGTTCGTTCAGTAATATTAAAATAACGTAGGAAGAAGTTGAAATTTAAAAGGAATAAACATTTTCACATGGACCAAACATAACATCGCTTACTTATCTTGCACAATATCTTTATTAATATTCCCAACAAAATCACGATCATTTAAAATGAAGAAGCAGTAAATTTATTAAAGCAAAACCTATCATACTACATAAAATAAAATAAAATTATTGTTTCAGAAAGTATTATTCCTTTTATGGGATCAATTGAAGGAGGATTACCTTGTCTATAGGGAAATAAAGGTAGGAGGAGATTCTGAAAGGGTCAAGAATCACTTACAGCATTCCTCTTGAAGGATCTTTATGAAAATACTTCACTCAACATCTAAATAGCCTTTCTTTAATTTTCTCCATTTCCAAAGTAACAATAAAAAGTTTTCCTTCCTAATATTTTTAATACATTTTTAGTCCGAACTTAGGGGTACTTCCAACTTTGTTCGCTATTTTTCTTACCATCAATATAAATAACAGTAAGTTTATTTTTTATAGTTACGAAACTAAGTGAAGAGAAACTTTGAGAGGAATGTATATTCAGAAACATCCTCTTGGTTTCCTACCAAGTATTTTGTCAACAACATAATTATCAGAAATCAATACGACGCATTTGACTAATTATTTTGTGCACCTTCTCAAAATAACATTTATGACCAATATTTTATCACCCTCATGTCAATTCCTTAGTTTTTCTGTCTACCTATCCAGTCCTCGTAGCTCACATTGTAAAACACACCTGCCTCCTTATCCCTTCATTCCACTTACTCTCAATTATTCACGACCATTAACTAATACACTATATAAATTATTCATTATTATTCATTATTCATCTCTAAGACGCCGATCGTAAAGATATGGGCGAATATGAGGCGTGAATGAGTGTGATGAGTGTAGATGAACGAGTCTATTCATTGTTACTATCTCAGTTCGACTTGGCTCAGAAAGGACTACTTATTAATAGCCCAATAGCCAGGGCAACTATGGGACCTACAGCTTTACATGGAATCCGAACCACGTAGTGTTGGTCTGATTTTCAGCTAACTGACAAGTTTGACATTTAGTTATCTTCCCTACACAACACCCGAACCTTGAATACCATACGGACACTCCAGCCTTCTCTAGTAGTGTCTATATTGATGACAACCATTGAGCGGACGCCATTTCGGTATTAAGGGATTTGAGCATGGAACCTATCGCCTACAATCTCCCAAACATTTTGTCCCCAAGTAGCTGGGTTACAACACTGTGCCACTTGTGCCGACTGTATTTTTATGGTTTAAATGGTTTTGCTGTATTTTTTTATCTTTATTAAATATTAAATTTTATGTTTTAAACACATTCTCTTAATTTTTGTCATGAATTATCAATCATAACAACATTCATGATGAAAAATAAACTATACATTCGAACCAACGGAAGTAATTTGAAGTCTAAATTTAATTTTTCCATGACATTGGTATTCATGCATTTATTTCGAACAAGAGTTAGGAAGCTTATTTCGTGTGTCGAAGAGACGCAATTGGTCTTGGGGAAAACTAAAGACATATATTTAGCGTGTGACGCCTAGAAACGTAGGTTGATAATATAAAATACTTTTTTTAGAATTAAAAAGAAAATAAAAACTCCTCGCAAGCCATTATATTACGTACCCTCTTACCCACCCATACACCTTCAGTGGTGATTACAGACGGCGAGGTTACGAGTATGGCATCCTATCTTACACCTAACCGTTCTCTTACACCAAGTTTATTATTATAATTATTCTTTTTTTAACTTCACTCTTCAGTTGACATGGGCCTACAGGCTTGTGCGTCAACTTTATTCAACGAGTAAAGTACCGATAGTTGGCTCAGTGGGAACTCGAATCTTGGACAAGGCCCTTCGCAGTACGAAGCCTTAGCCACTAAGCCACTAAGTCGGTAATGTACAGTGGTATTGACCTACCCGCCTACCCACCCACCCATTCACACACAGTGGGTGGAAAGGTATGATAAGTCGTAATAGAGGGTAAGTATTGTAACTATTGTCATTAAGTCTGAAGTTGAAACAAGGATGTGCTTAAACATGTTAATTAAAGTTACAAAATGTCAACTCATTTATTTAAAAATGTTACTAATATAATGAACTATAAATTATTATTATATATTATTTTATATTAATTTGATAGTTGTAATTGTTAAAAATAATAATAAATTTGGGTTCTGAGTATATCAAATAATATTATTTTATATGTATTTTAAATAACACGTCAAAAAATAATTTAAATAAAACTCTACTATTTACGAATACGAGCAGGATTGTTATTTAAAGTGAGGGATAAAAGTTAATTAAAAGTTCATTAAATAAGAAAAACTAACAACACAAAAACTTCATAATAAAGTAGCTTCACAATTATAAATTAATTTTATAAAAGATTAATGTTATTCATTTTACCAAGAAAAATTCAGAGGAAATTCTGAAACTTTACAAACACCTTTACGAAAGTGTTTACTTGCAATATTTGTCCCCAGTGTTTATTTTGTTTAACACCTCCCCACAAGCAACATTAAAATATTATTCTAAGCCAATTCAAACATCATTTTATTACAATTATTTTCTTTTGCGGATTTGTTGAAATTTAATTTCGTGATTTAAAATAATAAAATTAACCTAGTAGAAGATTAACCAATTTTAAAACGTTTATCTCAAAGTTATAAAATTACACTCAACACTCGCTATACTCAATAAAGCTCGGCTTTCGGCCTCGGTACGTAATTTTTGACTACAAATAATAGTATATTAACTGTATAATGTAAAATCACAATGTTAAATTGACTTATAGTATCTCAAACACACTACTTGCCTTGCTATCTATTTATTAGTATAAATATCCAATGTTATAACTTAGTATACTTAAAATCTGTTCATTTCATTTGTTTTTGTTTGACAACTGAAGATAAAACACTTAATGCATCAATAGGATATTTTCAAACATACAAAATAAACATGTTTATTTCTTTTTAAAACAGCAGTAATTAATTTACTAAAATCAACCATATATTATCCTTATGGAAAAATCTTTTAGGTGTGGTTTATACCCCTTACGAGTATTTTATCAAGATGAAAATACTTTAGTTGTCCTATTCAAAACCTAAAGAAACAGCGTACAGAATGTCAGCTCTCTACCTATATGGGAAGTTGGAGAATTACTAATGATTGAGTCAATGAGGGGTTTTGCCTTTTACAGATATGGATGTACAATTATTGTGTTCAGACAAACATTGTGAACAGTAAGCGAATCTGTTAACAACCCATATATTTCCTATTTCTTTTTACATTTATGTAAAATTTTGAGATTAAAAAAAGAAATTTAATAGTACTAACTACAAATTATTTACACATTTTTTTAATGAGTGAAAGCATGTTTAATGTTTACTAAGAACCTTATTTAAATAAGATTCATTTTGATAAAAAAGTATGTAACCACTTTACGTGTATGGGAGGGTGGGTGGGTCATTACCACTTTACGTGTATGGGAGGGTGGGTGGGTCATTACCACTGTACGTGTATGGGAGGGCGGGTGGGTCAATATCACTGTACGTGTATGGGTGGGCGGGTGGGTCAATACAACTGTACGTGTATGCGTAGCCTTTTGCTTTGTAGTTTTATAGATAAATAACGTTAATAAAACGAGTTTTCCAGGACAGACAGGGAGAAAAATATAACATTTGAGTTTATCCATCCAAACGAACTTGATGGTCATTGAAGTATACCTGCCTGAATGCAAATAAAAGGGTGATATTAAATGCACAATTATTTCTGTAAAAAGTCAGTAATATTAAACAAAATATTTTAATCCCGTGAATGAATTACATAGAATTTGAGGAGTTAATTTCGGAGCTTTGCGCACTCACCAGAAGTACTCTGGTCCATTACAGCTTGGATTAGGTTTTAGTTTAAAATATACTCGGCTTAGTGTATTAGAAATAAACAAATTTTGTTAGTCTATTTGTGAAGTAGTCTATAGATTTTTTACATTTTTGTGTGTACAAATTTATTTATTGTGTTTGTGTCGTTATCTGATTTCGCATTGGAAGCGAATTATAAGCATATATGCATTAATGTAGTAATTTTATTTATAATACGGTCATGAAAATATCACATATCATTCTAAAATAGTCAAAGCCAATGTTTTGCATGATTTTTTATATTCATTCTGAGACATATTGTTGAGAATAATGTTTTATTGAAATGCTGTTTTAACCTATACTTAGGATGTGCTCATGCGAAAACGTTCAAACTTTATCACTCAATTGAAAATTTTTATTGACTACGTAAACATGAAGGGTTTTTAACATTAATAAATCTGTGAAACTTCAACTTCAGTGATATTATTCAAACCACTTTGAATAAAAAAAACTTTCTTGTTATTTATCTAGCAATTCAGTATATAATATTTACCCTCAGTCATTGGAAAATACACGTCGAATTTTCATCTCTGTTTATTATCATATAAATTAAATTATGTATTAAAAGGTTCTTAATTGTATTAAAATGATTCAAGTATTAATTAATTAGTTCTTGCTTTATTGTGTTTATTTTAAGATCGTTACTCGGTTAACTGGCTTTATTTAAAACAACTAAATAAATATAATTATTTTTTTTTAAAGAAACCTTACAAAAAGATTTAGTTTTTTTATTTAAGATGGTCTCTAATATTATGGGATTACGGAAAAAAACTTGCTTTAGAATTTTAATTTATGCTCATTGTTAAGAGCTATGTATCAAAAGGTTTATCCTTTATATAAACATCATAGACAAGAAAAAATTCTTGACATGTTTTTCATGTTTTGATAGAATTGCAAACTCTGAGCAACATGAATAGCATTCAGCTACAACTGGCATTAATTCGAATGTTTTTGTCAAACTCTTCTAGCACCATGTATCGAGTGAGATATCTAAAAATAATGAAATAACTTTTATAATAATTTTTATTCACGGGGGTTTTTAAACAAATTTCTAAACTTCGTGTTTTACTATAAATTTATTGTAAAGGTAAGTTATTCATATTTATAATGAAAGCATGTATGTAAATACAGGAATTAAATAAAGAAACATTTTAATACTAAACAAATCGTTTATTGTTCCAAATAATTTGTAAGTTTAACGAGATAAATTTATACACATTTACAAATTAATGAGATATTCAGTAATTTTAAAACAATAAGGCCAACAAAACCTATAATATTAATAAGTATACAGACAGTGAATTGACAATTGTACTAATTTAAATGAGAAATATATGCTAGCTGCTAAAATGAGCATCAGCTGATCACAGTTCACAATCAGCTGATTTGTACGATTACATATAATCAATCGATTTGTTCAAGTTGTCACATAACTGATGTATTTTATCAGTTTAAAGTAGAAAGTGAACTGTGAGTTTCTGAAAATTAATACTGTTTACTGAAGGTATTTATGTTAAGTAACTATTATCATATATTTTAATAATTTTTCCGTTAATGCATTTCTTATAAAATTCTACTAATCACTATGAGAAAAATACTAAAACAAACTTCTACAATCAATGTTACATACTAAAAAAAACTCTTTATTCATTATTTTATTTCAATTAATTAAACTATTAATATAAATTTAAATTTGCTAACTAGATTATATTATTGAACTGTATTTTTATGGCTTATCGTTCAAACATAAATATGCAATACAGGACACTCTGTACAGTTAGGTTAATAGCATTAATTTATAAATTAAAAACCTATAAAGTGAATACATTTTCTCTCACTTCTGTAGTCCTCATTACCAGATATAATGGGTTTTGAATGGTTAAATTAGCATTGTTAAAACGCCAAATATTTCCAATTTACTTGTAAGCATTTTGATAGTATAAAAAGTTCATAGCTTTATTTAAATATTTCTAGTTTAAAAGGGCAACTATATGACTAATTAATAACAAAATATCATATTTATAATTATAATGTGCAAACAAATAAAGCCTGAGTACCCCCACAGAATATTGTTTTTACATACTGACCACAGAGTTATATCTCTGTGGTCTTTGTGTAGTGATATTTAATCAAAACAACGGGAATATATTTTATATTGAAAACCAGTCAAAATGTAGTTGTTGTAAACCCAAATAGTCCAAATATAGTTAGCTAAAGTATGTAAAATAAATTTCAATTGAGGTCAAACATTTTTAAAATATGAATAATTGTTATAATGTTCTACCTGATTTAAAGTAATGTCCTGCTTATTATTGAAACTTAGAATTTTCAATTTGGAGTATTTTTCTTTAATATAATGTACTTATCACCTTTCATTAACAATTTTAAGGCTTAACTTCACAACCCTCCCGAACGAAACTTAATTTCAAACGATATATGCAAAAATGTTATGAGCTCTAGAATGCAAGGAAGATTGACATATCTGAACAACATTTTAAAATGTATATAGTACGAAATACTTTAAAATGTTATCCAAATCAAAACATCCCTAAGTATGATAACATTGAAATAATTGACAAATCTATATAGACAAAATTTTATTTGGTAAAATAATATATTTGATTAATTATCTATATATTTAAACTAATTTAGTGTCTTTGTTCACTGAGTTTCTGAGGCATACACTGGACGGATTTCAATGAATGTTTTTTTAAATTGAAGGTAGTTTTGCGTAGTAAGGAATTTCTATGCCATATTTCAAATTTAAAGATTAAGTTTTTAACAATATTGTATATAATTTTAAAAAAATCCAGCAGCCTACAGAAGCATTGTAACAAGTTTTTAAAATTACTCATATCAGAAGTATAACAGCTGTTTCGTTACATACCTAAAACATTTTTAGTGGTTTTTTTAGTGGGTTCATTAAGTTAAATTGATTAGTGAGTAACTAAGCAGTTTTAGTTAAGAACTGTCAATAAAAATACTTATAAAGTTAGGTAAGAGGTCAAAAACTATCTCTTACCTTTCCTCACAAATATATATTACATCTTATACTAATATTGTTAAAAAACGTTTTATCTATACAAAATTACATTAAAAAATATTGTAAGCAAATAACACAAAGACAAAATTTACTATTCTACATAGCTAATACGACAAAACCATTTAAACTAGTTATATAACTCTGTAAATGAAATGATAACCCAAATACGACGCTGGGTATACCTGGATGGTCGTAAACTCATTTATAAATAAATGACACTTATCTTTAACCCGATTCCCTTTTGTGTTCAAATGGTTATTGAATAAATATACCTCTTATTTAATAAATCAAGTAACGAAAAAGGCTTAAAAGTATTTACTTCATTGTTATCTGTTATTAATTAATGATAAGTTACTAGATTAAAAAAAATGTTATTTTTAATTTAGTAATGGTTTGTTTCTATTTTACTTTCTTTTATAATATTCTTCATTTTTTAAATATTAAACCTTTTTCGTTAATTTGCTACCACTTCATTGGTTAGATTATGTTACGTTTGGTTAGTTTATGTTAGGTTTGTTTAGATTGAGTTAGGTTTTTTTAGGTTATGTCAGGTTTGTTTAGGTTATGTCAGGTTTGTTTAGATTACGTTAGGTTTATTTAGATTATGTTAGGTTTGTTTAGGTTATGTTAGGTTTATTTATATTATGTTAGGTTTGTTTAGGTTATGTTAGGTTTGGTTAGGTTATGTTAGGTTTGTTTAGGTTATGTTAGGTTTGATTAGATTGTGTTAGGTTTGCTTAGGTTATGTTAGGTTTGGTTAGGTTATGTCAGGTTTGTATATATTGTGTTAGGCTTATTTAGGTTATGTTAGGTTTGGTTATAGTTATGGTAGTGAATTAACGGAAAAGACCCTAAACACGTCTTATTAGTATAATTTAAATAACCCAATTACACTAGATTAGTTATTGTGAGTACAGGAAATTTATTGGTTTTCTACCTTTTAATATAATAGATAAATTTGATTAGATGGGAAGATACGATAATTATGTAATTAAGGAATACCGAACGAAGTAGAATAAGGATAATGTTGGTACGCTATTTCAATAAAAGGACAAATTTAAATTATATACCGGTTTAAGTTACATTATTTAATGATAAACATACCTCTAAAATTAAAGATGAAAACATTCCACCTAAACCTAATGAATGCTGCTGTAGTCAGTTATAATAAAGCTGGTGTATTGATGATTATTTCAACGGCGTAACCAATTGTTTATGATTAATACAAAAAACGGACTTTCAAACAAAAAATAATCCCTCTTTTAATGGATGGAATCACTCACATTAAACAATAAAAGCACACAGCTGAAGTGGTTAATGCACAAGTGGATAAATTATATATTTGTTTTAATATTAATATACAATTTTATAGACAAAAAATTAATTTACAGTTCATAATTTAATACAATTTTACACTATTTATGAGTTATTTTTTCAATTGATTTTACAGTCTGCATAACGCTGAATGAAATAATCAAGATTTAAAATATATAAACATTAAGTAGATATAGTTAATTTTAATCCCTCCAAAAACATGTTAATTAATCCCTAATCTGTTTGCAATAGCTGATAAATAATTAATTATGAAGGTGTAAATTTAATATCAACGATTAAGATTATTATTGTATTATTAATTTACATGATAAGCTTTATGTAATTATGTTTTATATTAAATGTAAGGCATACAATATTTTAGTACATAAATCATATGTATTGATATATATTTTAAATAATAAATATTATTGTTTCTTGTTGGTAAAATCAAACTCGTACTGCACCCTGAAAACTTGGTAACAAAACGTTGAAAATTTTATCAATAACTTTGCATCTTAATAAACTTAATGATGATACTAAGTTATCGTGCAGTAAAATGTTTTGATATTTTATAGATTATTGCAAGTAATTAAAAATAAATTAATGACTCATATTCTGAAACATTAGATTGGAGTTTTATGGTATTCCAGATTGTTTAATTTTGTGAGCTTACCATAGGCATTTCAAATCGTAATTTATTTTAAACCTCGCCTGTTCACATAGACTAGAGGCATGTTTAAGGAGGGAAGTACCAACCGTCGTGTAAATTCGGGACTCGAAGTATGGACTCCACTGTCCGAAGTCATAACTATTGCCACCATGCCAGAAAATAAAGTAATAAAAGCTTTATATTATATGTATACTGCGCTATCAATCATTAACGATCTATCGTCAGTTTGACTTCAATCGGAAGATAGACACCATGAATATGTCCCCAAAAAGAATGCAAATTTTAAACAATTTTTACCAATGTTTTCATTAAACAATCATTAACTAATTTATGGTTGTATTATTTGTTTCTTTCACCTCAGTGGTAATTCTATGGTTCTCATAGTAAATAATATTCAATAAATATTGCTTGAGTTCACAAAAAAAGTATTAATAATTACAAGTTATTTTTAAAATGTATTTTTTAATCGATATAAACTACTGTTATACTTCCTATTTTTTACTATAAACTAGTAAACATTTACCTAAATGTGTTCATTCGCCTGGTCAATTTGGCGCTGCAAAGATTTAGTTCTGGACTTCACGAAAAATAACACGTTTGCAGATTGTTAGTTTTCGCATGACTATTAAATATGTTAAAGAATAAAATTTAAAAAGAACTTTTATGGATATTTATTTTTTCAAAGTGGGTAACACGGTCTTAATAGGTAAATAATCCACTAATAAATCTAATGTCAAGCAAAAAAAACTTTACGTTTTAACAATTTAAAAAAAATTACATCTGTTATGTCGAAATATTACGTCGAAATATTTACATTTATTTTTGGCTGAAATATTGGAATTACTATATATAAAAAATATTACTTATTTACTGCATTTGATGGAGTACGTTTTTGCTCGAGAATCAAGAGTGCCTTCAATAAATAATGCTTACAAGACAGTAGATTAACAAGTTTTGTGTGTGTTAGTGAGGCAGGCACGTTGCTATCCTTGTAACAGTTGCGGTGAAAGCCAGAACTACATTTTTGCAGCACTAAATCGGCTTAGTGGAAGAACGACTTTAGATAAGTGGTTTCTGCTTTATAGTAAACAATTAAAATTTATATCCAAATAAGTATAAAAGTATGTTTTTATTAAAAATTCATTACAGAAACCTCGTACTTATTTTGAAGTTCACAATAATTTTTGAGCTTAAAAACAGTACAAAGTAATAAAAAAAGTTTTCTCACCAATCACCAACAAAAGTACACGTCTCATTTTTTATGTCGTATAACATTATTGGTGACTTTGCCATTATAACTATTCACTATATGAACAACATTAATTTTTTAGTATTATTTTAATATTAAGTAACTAAACCACGTCACTTTGATGGGACATAAAAATATAGGATAAAAATTACAACTATTTATAACTCCAGCTCATCTAGATTATAATTTGCTAACAGAAAAATGTGCAATCTGTAAGTTCTAAACTACAGGATAAAAAATAAGTAATATATCACTAGGAAATATTGATCACTAAACCAATCTTATAATAAAATAGTGAAATGTTCTTGATGAAGGCTAATTATCTTATAGCTGTCATGCAGGAGCAAAGATCATTGTAGTCCTGAGAGACTTAAGTTGACTCCTTTCTGAATTACAATTATATATATAATCCAATCTCACAAGTTCATTATATTGCTGAGTGAAGTTAAATTCAAAATAATTAATTCAGGTTAGACATTTAACATTTTTCTTAAACAATGTACTTCAAGTTCTGTTCAAGGGCAACTGATGAAGGATTATGTTGAGTTAGTGTGGCTTACTCAAGTAAACTTAATTTTCACTACACTACTATGAGTTCAGCTGTTTTAGTTATGTGTTTACAACCTGCGAAACATCATATTTTCAACAGCTGTCTATTGTTTACTACCGAAAATAACATTGTTTAGAATCGAACATTTTCCACAGTCAACAACACCTGTTTTTAAAACATGTTTCTAATTTAATAAACAGTTAACATTTCAAAAATGAGTTTTTATTCCGTAGTGTAGTGAAAAGTATCGTTCAAAACTCGAGTGAAAGTGTTTTGTATGTTCTCGACCATTTGAAGTGCTCGACAAGTCTCGCACTTCAAACATATGGTCTCGAACATGCAAAACCCCACTTTCCATTCTTGTTATGAAATATACTATTAACCAGTTTAATATTTTTTACATTTGATTTAGGAGAAATCTAAATATTGCCATACTATCTCATATTTTAACTGAAAAACTACTTATAATAAGTAAATATAGGTTGTGAATAGTATTTTATTATACTTTGCCTATATATTCAATATTAATAGTTGTTATATAACCCTATAACTTGGAACTATAATAGTTGGCAGTGCATAACAACAACATTTGAAAGAGGCTCTTATTTTTATGAAACATCTTCTAATATTCCGAAAAGAGTCAAGAGTGAAAAAATTAAATATTTACACAATAGTAATAGAGCTTTCAGCAAAAATAAATAAATAATAATGAATTGTAGGTTGGGGGAGGGGGCTAATCCATAACGTAATAAAAATACCTAACCTAATAGTAATCAGTATGTATAAACAGATATTGATAAAAAATCTCACAGCTTATTTAATACATTTATCTATTAAATACTTTATTAACAAATTTAACCAGGAACTTCAGCAAAAGCTCATCCCTGAAGGTATGAATTTTGTATAAGGTGTTAATGAGAGCACTAAAATGTTCGTCATTACCATCTACTTCTAGTCTCAAGAACAAACTAAACAACGCCAAGTAATGACGCGCTCAGCTAACAATGACGTCATTATCTCGACAGAACACTATAGCCGGCACTAGGAGCACATTACCATCTACTTCTAGTCTCAAGAACAAACTAAACAACGCCAAGTAATGACGCGCTCAGATAACAATGACGTCATTATCTCGAAAGAACACTATAGCCGGCACAGTAGTGGCTTATTACCAACTACTTCTTGTCTCAAGAACAAACTAAACAACACCAAGTAATGACGCGCTCAGTTAACAATGACGTCATTATCTCGACAGAACACTGTAGCCGGCACTAGTGGTGCATTACCAACTACTTCTTGTCTCAAAGACAAACTAAACAACGCTAAGTAATGAGGCGCTCTGCTAAAATGAGGTCACTATCTCAACAAAACATTATAGACGTCACTAGTGGCTTATTACTACCTACTTCTTGTGTCAAGGACACTAAACAACACCAAGTAATGACGCGCTCAGATAACAATGACGTCATTATCTCGACAGAACACTATAGCCGGCACTAGGAGCGTATTACCATCTACTTCTAGTCTCAAGAACAAACTAAACAACACCAAGTAATGACGCGCTCAGCTAACAATGACGTCGTTATCTCGACAGAACACTATAGCCGGCACTAGGAGCGTATTACCATCTACTTCTAGTCTCAAGAACAAACTAAACAATGCCAAGTAATGACGCGCTCAGATAACAATGACGTCATTATCTCGACAGAACACTATAGCCGGCACTAGGAGCGTATTACCATCTACTTCTAGTCTCAAGAACAAACTAAACAACGCCCAGTAATGACGCGCTCAGCTAACATTGACGTCATTATCTCGCCAGAACACTATAGCCGGCACTAGGAGCGCATTACCATCTACTTCTAGTCTCAAGAACAAACTAAACAACGCCAAGTAATGACGCGCTCAGATAACAATGACATCATTATCTCGACAGAACACTGTAGCCGGCACTAGTGGCGCATTACCAACTACTTCTTGTCTCAAAGACAAACTAAACAACGCTAAGTAATGAGGCGCTCTGCTAAAATGAGGTCACTATCTCAACAAAACATTATAGACGTCACTAGTGGCTTATTACTACCTACTTCTTGTGTCAAGGACACTAAACAACGCCAAGTAATGACGCGCTCAGCTAATATGACGTCACTATCTCAACAGAACATTATGGACGTCATTAGTGGCTTATTACCACCTACTTCTTGTGTCAAGGACACTAAACAACACCGAGTAATGACAGGCTCAGATAACAATGACGTCATTATCTCGACAGAACACTATAGCCGGCACTAGTGGCATATTACCAACTACTTATTGTCTCAAGGAAAAACTAAATAACGACAAGTATTGACGCGCTCACCTAACAATGACGTCATTATCTCGACAGAACACTATAGCCGGTACTAGTGGCGTATTACCAACTACTTCTTGTCTCAAGGACATACTAAACAACGCCAAGTAGTGACGTGCTCACCTAACAATGACGTCATTATCTCAACAGAACATTATTGCCAGCACTAGTGGTGTATTACCGACTACTTCTTGTCTCAAAGACAAACTAAACAACGCCAAGTAATGACGCGCTCAGATAACAATGACGACATTATCTCGACAGAACACTATAGCCGGTACTAGTGGCGTATTACTAATTACTTCTTGTCTCAAGGACAAACTAAACAACGCCAAGTAATGACGCGCTCAGATAACAATGACGTCATTATATTGACAGAACACTTTAGCCGACACTAGGGGCGTATTACCAACTACTTCTTGTCTCAAGTATAAGCTAAACAACACCAAGTAATGACGCGCTCACCTAAAAATGACGTCATTATCTCAACAGAACATTATAGCCGGTACTAGTGGCGTTTTACCAACTACTTCTTGTCTCAAGGACAAACTAAACAAAGCCAAGTAGTGACGTGCTCAACTAACAATGACGTCATTATCTCAACAGAACACTATTGCCAGCACTAGTGGTGTATTACCAACTACTTCTTGTCTCAAGTACAAACTAAACAACGCCAAGTAATGACGCGCTCTCAGATAACAATGACGTTATTATCTCGACAGAATACTATAGCCGGCACTAGGGGCGTATTACCAACTACTTCTTGTCTCAAGGACAAACTAAACAAGGCCAAGTAGTGACGTGCTCAACTAACAATGACCTCATTATCTCAACAGAACACTATTGCCAGCACTAGTGGCGTATTACTAGGTAGGCCTCTTAGTTTCTCAGTAAACAACCTTCCGACTTATAATTTCTGCACTGCATTCTCATAATACAGTGCTATTTATGTATTATAAGTTTATATATCTTGAGAGTCATGGTAGCCACTTCCGGTAGCAAGACTAGTGATTTACAAGGTACAACAATTTTTTTTCCGGCCAGGGGCTCCAGGACTGCCAACGAGGCTCCACCCCAGACCTACTCCGAATTAGACCCACCCGCCCACCCATACACGTACAGTAGTAACAGTAGTTTGTCTCAAGAACAAACTAAACAACGCAAAGTAATGACGCGCTCTCAGATAACAATGACGTCATTATCTCGACAGAACACTTTAGCCGGCACTAGGGGCACATTACCAACTACTTCTTGTCTCAAGGAAAAACTAAGCAAGACCAAGTAATGACGCGCTCAGCTAACAATGACGTCATTATCTCAACAGAACACTATAGCCGGTACTAGTGGCGTATTACTAATTACTTCTTGTCTCAAGGACAAACTAAACAACGCCAAGTAATGACGTGCTCACCTAACAATGGCGTCATTATCTCAACGCTACAATGATGCTAACGTTGAGATTGTGTATACTACCGAGTACAAATACTAAGTTTAAACAATCATCAGGACAAATAAACGGCAGTTTTTTTTAGCATGGATGCTTATGGTGCATTATTTAATGACAAATACTTAAAAATGTACATGTGTAAGATAACATAAATACAATGTAAATTTTTATATAATTCATATCTTGTTTAAGTGAAAAGGTGTATTCTTTAATTTGAAAAAGACTGTTCCATTCACGGCTCTATGAAATAGAATAAATAGTGTTTTAACCTATGAACCATAGTTAGTTTTCCTTGAGTTTGATATAGCAATTTATGTATATTGCTGGAACCCCCTGTGCGTTTCGCTTGCCCAACCCCGTAGTTCGTTGTGCTCGATACATCTCAGCCTGTGACAAATAACATTAAGTTAACTATATAAATATCACAATATTACATTTATTTATAGTATCTCACTCAAATTGTTTACGTTGATTCCTATTTATTTTTATGAACACACAATGATATTGCTAAGCCTATTTCAAACATGTTAAATTATTCTTTTTATTTTTTACAGCTAAAGATTAATTAAATAAAATAACTGCATTAGATCATCATTGAAACATTCAAGTCCAGTAGATTCCCTACAATCGAATGTGAATCAGACTAGGATTACAACTTACAATCCTCCCTAGTTTAACATTATGAAATATTTAACCTTCTCAAGTGTTTAAATTCTAGCTACTGTTAAAATGCTTTGGAAATCGTTATTAACATTTGAAAAGCTGTTACTTTTCGATTCAATTAAATCTCTCTCCATATTATTCTTATGGCAGAAAAACGTGCTTTGAGGCCTTTTCATATCCTACAGAGTAAAACTATTGTAGAATTACGACCTCATTGCTCACTACAAACAGATGAAGTTTTTTTGAGTCCTAAACCGTTTAAATTGGTCAATAAATAAGGAAGGAGGAGTTGCGTTCACAAAAAAATGGTTTCACGTATTCTCTATACCTATAAAAGTCAAATACCACTGACTCACTCACTCGTTGCTATAACTAAAAAAGTACAAAGCCTACGAGGTTAAAATTTTGTAGAGTCAAAGGTCTTATGTTGTAGATGTGCAATAAGAAGGGATTTTGAAAAATTCATAGTAAATCGAAGATGGCAACCTTTTTAGTGTCAACAATTTTAAATGCCAAAAACAGTTTCTATAATTGGACTGTAATGGCTAAATGAACGGTACTACAGCAAAACTTATACCATTTTCTGGACCTGATTTGAGACGATCTATTACTTACAGATTTTTCTAGACTTTGAAACTTTGTTATCTAAGAGGACAAACTAATTTCAATCGGAAAATTTTAAGTTTAATATATCTATATACATAAAAGACATTTACCAATTATCACTATTTCTCCTTCTTAAAATATTTTAAAAAGTTGACTAATTTTACAAAAAAAAAAAAAAAAAAAAAAAAAAAAAAAAAAAAAGCAAGACTAATGTTTTTTATTAAATCGTACTTTAATATTTACAGTGTTTGTTTAAACAAAAACGGATAAAAAACAGCTGAGTTATGCTGCAAAACGTAAATCAATGTTTTACAGCACCAACCAAAGGCTAGTGCGGTTGTAAAAATGCGTGTACTTTGAACAGCTTATTTCAAGTCAATCTGCTATTTCATATGAACAGCTGTTTATTTATGCTATTAATATTAGGTTTGATTTCTATTCCAATTCAGTTCTTACTGAAACCGGTCGGCCTGAGTTACCTTTTCTTTAGTGATTAAAGCTTCCTGTCTCTGCAAGTCATTGATGGACCTTTGTAAAAGTTGTATAACAAGGTATAACACGATTTGTAAAACGTTCCTGATACAGTGTTCTCGCTTGAGTACTACTGCGATGAGCCATGCCATACATCAAATGCATGTCTGCCATTTCTGAGTTGGTAAAGGTGTACATTACATTATCTGCCATTAGTTGTTAATGATAGGAAACTATGAAAATAATAAAAAAGAAGTATGCCTTAAAAAAATAAATTACAAACACTGACTAATTAAAACTAACAATAAGATAAAAAAACTTTGGAGAAACACTCACAAAAAACGTGTACATGAAAGTGTTCTTTTTGTTACTAATGAATAATGCCAACAATGGAAAACAAACCTAATATTAATAGCATAAATAAACAGCTGTTCATATGAAATAGCAGATTGACATGAAATCAGCTGTTCAAAGTACACACATATTTAAAACCGCACTAACTTTGGTTAGTGCTGTAAAACATTGTTTTACGTTTTACAGCATAACTCAGCTGTTTTTTTAAAATCTATTTTTGTTGAAACAAACACTGTAAAAATATTATAGTAAGATTTACTAAAAAACTTTATTCTTGCATTTTGTTTGATATTTCAGTTATAAAAAATAAAAAACCGCCATTTTGAAACGGGTAAAAATTAATTTTTTATATAAAAAAAAAAAAAAAAAAATAGAACTACTATAGGGTAGTACAATCATAAAGTTTCAGAATTGTACCTTCAGTGGATCCAAAGTTATACTTTTTTATGTATAAAACGCATAAAGACAGATAGACGGAAAACTAAAGGTTTTAGGACATACCGTCTTATGAAGTTTTTTGCTAATGTTTATGTCTACAATAACATTCAAAATTATTGAAACAGTTTTACTTAACACCCTGTATATATATATATATATATAAATATATATATATATATATATATATATATATATATATATATGACTAATAAATTAATTTCATCTATTTCGTTTCATAATTCTGTAGGATATTTTTATATCGTTGGGTTTTCTCTACAATTTTAAATGTAATTTGGAAACTGTGAGTCTCTCCTGATGCCTTTAAAATAATACTGGATTGTATCTATCAACATACAAATATTATCTTTAGGTTTTTTACCAAGTCTTATAGTTTTATAATTGTTATGCAAACTATATAATATTAAAGATAATTTTATATAAAGGTTTAGTGCGAAGGACTTAAAGTGTTCGAAGAAAATGTATATAGCGTATACATAATAAATACAATTCGTTATTTAAGGAATGTATTATGATTTGTATTACACAGCCTTGTTAATTATGTTATTTAAATATGCGTGATGATGTCATAATGTCCATAATGTGAAGCAGCCTTTAATTGGGTTTCAACATCACCGGGCTACAACATCATTGTAATCTCTACCACATGGGCACTAAACGTGACGTAAATTACATGCCCAATTTAATGTTGCATCTGTTTTGAACTGCTTCCATAAACATTATATTACTCATAATATATTCATAGTAATTTCACAATTGTTGGTTTATTGGATTTACCATTATAAATTGTTCGGTTTGTTCGATGCATAAAATATGACCACAAATCCGTTAGTGACCATAAACACCGATAGAAGAAGGTATCTTTAAGTTATACATTATTGTAACCATTATCGTTACGTTTTCATCAACTAGGGGACGCCCCTGCTCACTTCACGTGCCAAACCCAACTGTCACTGCGCTTGATACCCCCAGACCTTCACCCGTGGCATATAACTTTTGACCACAAATAATAGTAGATTAACTGTATTACGTAAAATCACAATATTAAATTTATTTACAGCATTTCACTTACATTACTTGCTTTGCAGCCTATTTATTAGTATAGGGTATTACTTAGTCTATTTAAAATATGTTCATTTCATTTGTTTTTGTTCAACAGTTTACAACAAGTTTATGAGTTGATTAAACTCATAGTAAAGTATTAAAAATGCATCAATAGTATAATGTCAAACATTCAAAGTAAACATGTTCAATTATTTACATAGCAGCTGTTATTAATTTACTAAAATCAACACAATGTTATCTTTATGGAAACCTTTTTAGGGGTGATTTACAGCCCTTAGAAGTACTTTATCAAGATGAAAATGCTTTAGTTGTTGTATGTAAGACCTAAAAAACAGTGTATAACATTTCAACTCTCTACCTACATGGGAAGTTGGAGAATTGTTAATGAGTGAGTGAGGGCTTTGCATTTTATATATAGACATATAGCTACGTTATATCTGTTACCCAAATTACATCTTTATTTATTTAAGCAAAATATAACTAAAAACTGTTAAAATTTATACATTAAAAAATTGGTAAAATCTATTCCGAGATCGTCCGGACGTTCTATCCGGCCGATTTGCTTCCATTTTTTTCGTCAATGATTTTAGTTCACAATAAAGGCATCAGACATTGGATTTCACTTAAGTCTGACCTTACTCAAGTTGTAATCAAACGCGACTTAATTTATGATTTTCCAAGGTTTTTTCTCTCTCATACATATATATCTCAGGTTCTAATTCAGGTAGAAAGTTCGTTTTGGTATAAAACACTTAGTACATCAAGACCTTGTTTTTTAGGCTTTTGATAATCCAAATTGGTTAATTATGACGATAGTTGTGTGTGTACATTAAAAGTCAAAAATATACACTGACTCACCCAACACAAAATTTCCAAAACTACAAGGCTGATCGACTTTAAATTCTGTACATAGGTTTATAGAGACCTACTAAGAAAGTATTTCTCTCTCAGACTTCAGGAATCTGCCCCACTGGCCTCCAAACTTTCATTATTATTATTATGGAACTATTATTTATTAATTAATCATCATATGTAAAATTATCTATTAACTAACTTGTTTACTTCATATTATTTTACTTAATATAGCTTAACAATTAATATTTGTAGTTAAATACGTTCCGAGTGCAGTGAACGACAGGATTGGCATGCGTTGCGTGCAGGGGTGTTCCCTAGTCAGAGTATTAAAACGCGTAGCATGCATAATGAATGAAGGAATGTCCAACAATATGGCACACAGCCTACAATTTGTTAAATATTACTGTAATTTTTAATCAAGTGAAACCAACAGATGTTAATCCATTGTTTAGGAAACCTCATCGTGGGTTAGTTTCGAAGTTGTCATTCCATTATTTTAACAAATTTACATATTAACACGTGTTGTATGGGGCAATTAAATTACTTTTTTAACAATCACCTTTATTTAGTAACATAGTAAATTACAATGCGTACAGATTCCAGTTTCCAAATATAAGTTATTGAAATTCGTAAAACAATGTAATTTTAATGTTATTTTAACTTTTATATTTTATTTATAATTTCAAGGTTTAGTAAAATGTTATAAGAAGCTAATGGTAACGACATAAAATTTTTAAATCTGTTAATCTGATGACTAAATTATTTAAAAATTATGTTCGTATAGTGTTAATATTTGTACAAAATAATAATACCATTATTTTATGTTGGTGTGTTACAAAAAAAAGAAAACTTCTTTCATATGTTATAAGAGATAATTGTATGAGAGTGAAGCTATCAGTCCCAAAACAGATAAGTAAAAAGACGTAACTTTATTTTAATATCATAATGACAAAGTTCCCCTTGTAAGAACTACTCTTAAATAAAATAAAAACACCAGAATAATTCTAGTAAGTGCGAACTTGTGTTTTCTGCACCCTACTTCCCTTGGATTGAGTAGATTTATAGCTTCACTTCCACGCGATGGCCTAGAAATTCATGTCATTTCCTTTTTCATGTAATTTAATTGTAAAACTAGTTTTTTCAATAAATAAAACTTTTCAATAATACAACGATATTGAATATAATAAATAATACTCTAGAATACACGTAATTGAATGGAATTAGTAATTGTTTATAGTGTTTTAATGTTGTTAATTCTTAAAACAAATAATAATGAAACAAATTCATAATTGTCATTCATTTCCATACGTGTCTACCAATCCTTTATAACAAAGATAATAACTAACTTGAAAATAAAAGTGTTAGTTATTCAAAAGTTTATTTTCATTTCAAACCTGCTGTAGAATAAAATAATTTTGTTACATTCCTTAATACATATTTAAAATTTAAAGCAAATTTTTACGCCTACTCACTTACTAAATATGTTCATGGCAATAAGACTACAGTAAATATTAATAATGGCAGTACAAATCTAAATTTTTTATTAGTAAAAATTATACAATATAAAAATTGCCTAGTAATATTTACAATCGTATGTACACAAAAATTTAAATAAATAAAAATAAAAAAATAGACTAATCTTAAGTTCGGGCAAAAATAGGGTGCTCATGTGTTAATTGAAGAAAATCCTTATAATAATTGAAAAATAAGCGTCAATAACAGGTGAGAAGTAGAGAATAGATATAAAAAAAACTACTTAAAAATAAGAAAGAAAAAAAACATAAAACAAATCTTGTGCTCTTTGTGAATCTTTGGCCAGTAAACTAAGATTCACCAATTGAAAACAACTATAACACTGACTATCTCATAAACATATACATTGATGCTGTTTTATTTATTTACTTTTTTTACATTTTACATTTTTTTTAAATTGTTAAATTAAAAATATATTTATGATTTTTATTTAATCGTGGGTGGGTCATTTTTATATTATTCCACGAATACAAAAATAAAGATATCAACAAAAACTGTTTTTTTCGCTCAATTACTATGCCATATTACTTTTTCAATTCACTTCCCAACTAACACGCTTTATATAAAATATTTACATAAATCCTTACTAAAGTAAATACTTAATACTAAAATTTCTCCGCTACTGTTATTTAACAGTATGACAATCTGTAGAAGCTATCATGAACTACGTTTTGCAATTTATCTGAAGGTATCAGCTTTATCAGCCGTACGTTTGGCTGGTTAGTTATCGTATCAAGGAGCTTTGTACACTTGTTAAAAAATAGTGTTTTAATTAGCATAATACGTGTTGGTACATATAGTACAAGTAAACGTCACACAACACAAATATTTTACAATATAAGCACAACATTCACAAATATATAACGATACAAGTACAAAATGCACAAATATTATGGTCTTTTATGTTTTTGAAATTTGTTAATGATGGAGTATCAGATGAGGGAGACAAAGGTAGTTGGACATTTGCCATCAATACGTGAAAAATAACAATCACGACGTTTCGATTTGGTAAAACCCGAACCTTTTTCAAGTGCTAAAAACTAAATTACATCTACACAAACATGTTATAAAACTACGTTCTTAAACTAATAAACTTATTTACTTTAATAATTATCTACATTTTAACCTAGATCCTAGAATGGAGTACAACAAAATGAACTTCTACTAAATATAAAAAATATTAACAGGGTAAAATTAATACAGCCAAATAGGCGCGGTCAAGGTCACGTGTTCCCCACAGGATCTCTATCTTTGGAGGAGAAAGCTTCCCTGAATGTGACAGTACAGGCTGGGATCTCAGATACTCCCATCGTGAACCTACCAGTTCACAGATGAGTATATCAAGAACACAAGCGCTAATCTCCATAGTAGACAATAGTAGATGAATGAAATATCCCTTTTTAGTACCATGCGTACTAAGAAGTCCTTTGTAACAAAGAAACTCAACATCTAGACTAAGCCCCATTTATATTTTAAACCAGCCTGGATCTGAAGTAAAGGAGGAGAATTGAATGCTTTCTAATTTATAAAAGAAGGGTCTACTGTATGTTTTAATGTTTTATAATACCATAGTTGAAATTGTGTTGCAAAAAAATGTTATGGGTCTCATCCAAGGCCAAGTCGAAGCTCAGAATCCTTGATTTAAACCAAACAATTTAAATATATTTTCTGATCGTTCCCAACCCCTTATGAGTTGAACCACTGCAAGTTGAAGTTAAAACTGGAAGCCAATAGTACACAGCACAACCTACTTCACAGTTTATATAGCATTGTTACAAGAATGTGTATCATAGTTACAGGGGGATGTTGTTGTTAGGAATAAATAAATTTAATTTTATTCCTAACATCATCAATGTGGCCCCAATGATCTACACGAGGTCCATTGATAATTCCTGCTGTCATATAGTTACGTTGTAAAGTCTCAGCTTGGAAATTACGTCATAGTTTAGCAGAGAACTGTTTAACAGAAATTACATCAGTTGCTAACTAAGAACTGCCAAAGGGATAATGAAAATATTATTAATACTTACCACCATATGAATGCATTTGAAAGTTTCTGCTAGTTATAAATAATTGGCTTCGAAAACTATCTTTTCCAACGGTCCACTAAAACATTAATTAATACTCAGTATTATAATGAGAGTATGTTTCAGAGTTCTTACATTCTTACATATGAGACGCCGACACAACGTTGTTGGTATTTTAAGGCGAATATGAATGATTATATGAGTGTGGATGAGTGTAGTCTGGTTAATAACTGAGATCAACTGTTCCTCAGAAAGGGCAATTTATTAATAGCCCAACATCCAGGGCCACTAAGGGACCTACAGCTTTACGATGAATCCGAACCACGTAGTGCTGGTCTGATTTTCAGCTAATTGACAAGCCTGATACTCAGTTATCTCCCCCAGACAACATCTGCACAATGATTACCACCCAACATGGACACCCTAGACTTCTCTAGTAGTGTCCACGCCGATAGCAACCATTGAGCGGACGCCATGTTGGTATTGAGAGGACCGATCATTCAACCTATCGCCTACAATCTCCCGAACACTTTGTCCCCATGTAGCTGGGTTACAGCACTGCACCACCAGTGCCGACATTTACAGCTAGTTGTAACAAATTGTAGTTTGCTGTCAGCCAAGAAGACGGTTTTCCTATCACGCATGTCTTCTGATAATTAACACCTCCAACACATTAATGTATTAAAAAACGTTTGTGAGTATTATCATTTGAAGTCTGTTGACGTTTAAAATTACCCTCCAACTATGAGTGAGAGGGAACCTTGTAAGATCCATCTATTTTTGTCGATTAAACATCGTCGTTTTTAAGTGTCTTCCATAAAATATATGTTTGGGGTTTTTACTATCATATAAGCTATGGAATGGATGGTTACAATACTTGGGTTTATGTATTCTTTTCACTTTAATAAAAAACTTCTTGAAAGAAAAATAATTCTTCTCCCTTCATAAGTTATTTAACCAATATGCCCTATTCAATGAACATTTGTACTAAAAAAAAAAAAAAAAAAAAAAAAAAAAAAAAAAAAAAAAAAAAAAAAAAAAAAAAAGAAATATAAATTACAGCGGGTGTTATATTTATTGTAATTATATAATACATTAGGGTTTATTTATTACTAATGTAAATATATTTTTTAAATATCAAAAAATTTGAAATCTTTAAGTGTTGCGTATTACTTATAAATAACTTTTTTAATTCAAATTCCATAAAAATGTATTCATGTACTGTTTGTTATTTTATAATGTACAGCCAACACTCTCAGTTCATAATACGTAATAAACAATACATAGTAGGATTATGTATATATATAGTTGTTTTAAATTAGAAACTATTTGTGATATACTGTAGATTCCAGGAACAAATATCCAGATTTATAAAACAGACCAGACTTATGAAAAATCTGTTTGGGGGAATTGAGGTGGTAATTAGAATCATAAAATTAATAAATACCTTACATAATTTTTATATTTAACTATTAACTATCATATGTATTTCTTATGTAAATTGTGGTTACATACGAATAAAATAAATAAAACAGGAACTATAAGTAATATTTCCTATATTTGTGGTAACAACACAACACATAAGAAATTACACATTATACACGTGTATAAGTGAGTGGGTGGTTCAGGACCACAGAACGTATATAGGTGGATGGGTCAATAACACTGCATGTGTATTGGTTGCAGGTCTTTTGGTAATGCTTTAATAAACTACTTGATAGATAAGCAATACTACAGCGTTAGGGATTATCTCTCATACTAAGCTTATGCTTATACTAATGTTAGACTGTAAGTGTAAATAATAGTAGTTACGACATATTTTATCCATTTTGTTACGCTATTATGCAACTGTGTTACTGTTATTTTAATAGTAGCGATGTTTTGATTTGATTAGATTAATGTGTGGTGGGTGGTTTAAGATCACTGCACGTGTATGGGTAGGGGGGTTTGTCAATAAAACTGCACGTGTATAGGTGGATGGGTTGGTCATGACACTGTACGTGTAAGGGTGGGTCAATACCACTGTAACTATAAGAGTGAGTAGGTGGGTCAACACCACACTTCCCATCAGGATACCACCTCAATAGGAGATTAAATTATAAAGCAGCCTTAACCTTAGGGGGGGCTTTCGGTGATAGAATTTATTGAAATAATTATTTGGTATTATTAATTTTAGTTATAACAGTGATTATTGTTAAATGGTTTTAGTTAATGACTATTTCTTAATTTATATTTATTACATTTCATCAGCTTTTAAATAAGTGGCGAAAAGTCAATCACATATAAAAACATTATACACGAAGATATTATAGTTGAAATCTAAGTTGAAAAATAAAATCCTTTAGTTACTTTCTATAAAAGCTTCCGGAAAATTACATATGTCAAAGTAATTTAACCACGTTTGGATTCCAGAAGTGTATATTGTACACAATATACAACAAGATAAGCTGAAATAAATGTGCTGTTGAAATTGAGTGTGTGAAGGAAACACAAGTTTGCTCTTACCGCACTGTCAGCGTTGCTGTGTATTGTTGAAGCAAATTGTTATATTTGGGACCTCGATATTACTGTATATAATGATATACTACTGTGTTGTTTATTTGTATTATTATATTATTCCGATAAAATGTAATGTTGTGTTTTATTTACGTTTATATATGACATATTTTCTACATTCTAATTGTAGTTTACGACTGTTTGAGGTTTCTTCATTTTCTTGTAGTAATATTGTTGGTATGGCTCATTATCAGTCCTGTTATGTTAATCGATAGGCCAGACCTGTCCACCAAAAATATCTTACAACAATGTAGTACATAATTATAACAAAATACCGTAAATAACCCCCGCAAGTACAGTGGAATTGACCCACCAATAAACGCACAAAAATATTAACACACCTGCCCACCCATACCCGTAAAGTGGTATTGGCCCATCCGCCCACCAATAAAAGTACAATGATATTTTACAACCCGTCCACCCCAAACATAGAGTTGTACTGACCCATCCGTCCATCCCTACAAGTACAGTGTTATTGGTCCCCCGTCCACCCCTACACATACAGTGGTATTGACACACTGGTCCACACTTACACGTACAGTAGTACTTTTCCACCCGTCCACTCCTACACATACAGTGGTATTTTTCCAACCGTCCACCCCCAAACAGAGTGGTATTGATCCACCCGTCCACCCCTACACGTACAGTGTTATTGGCCCACCCGTCCACCTCAACACGTAAAGTGGTATTTCCCACACGCGCATCCCTACTCATACGATGGGTACACAACACTAAATATGTTGTAATATATATAGAAATTATTTCATGATTAGACTGCCTTTCAAATTTTAAGAGAATGTAAATAAGTATACCCCCCTGTACCCCTTACCTTGATAGTAAATAATATGATGATACAAATGTATAATAGTTTAAATACAAAAAACTATTTAAAACTAAACTAGCAACTAAATATATATTTTAATTATTAATATACCATAACATTATTGACAGATCGTGTTAACTATATTACAATATTTTGAATTGTACGCTAAAAATATGCGAGTTTACTTCTTTCATGATGGAACCAATATTTTTTAGTATGCTTCGAAACCTGTAAATTAAGTTGCGAATGAATTGAAATAATTTTATATTTACAGTATAGAACTCAGTAAAATAACGTAGCAAAATGTTTTACTTGGTATTTATACTGTTGAGCCCTCTTTTTATAACGTTTTAGATAAAAGTAAAGATGTCACTGAAGATATATTTTAAAACAAGGCAGATTTTGAGGCATTCTATAAATTTATTGTTTACTAATTCGTACTGTTATAAATATTATGTTATCATTTGATATTTTATTCATTGTTTCTGTTTTACTGTGCATAAAGAAGAAATATAAACAGATTTACTATGCATATTTATGAATAAAATCGTGTGTATTTCAATTAAAATGTTATCATTTGAATCAAACGGAATAGTAAAATTTATTACGTTTAATTTTAATTTGGCTTGGTAATATTGAGTTGTTTATAAAATTAAATAAATAATAACTTGATATTATTCAAAGCGTCTAAAGTGAAAATAATTAATAAATTCGTTAAATTCCCACTTAAACAACTTAAAATTCTGGATTTAGATGAATAATAATAATAATAATAATAATAATAATAATAATAATAATAATAATAATAATAATAATAATAATAATAATAATAATAATAATAATAATAATAATAATAATAATAATAATAATAATAAATGTATTTATTGTTTTTCACAGGTACAGATTAGTTTCACAGGCAAAATTATTGATCACAATAATTTTGTGATAATATTAACAATAAAAAGGCACATTTGATGAAAAATAAAAAAAAATAAATAAAACTTAAATAACTAAAGAAACACAATTATAACTTATGCGCCTAAATAAAGTACTCCAAATTATATAATACATTCTTGGTTATAATACAATAATATAAATACAGTTTAAATACAACCAGACATAAGCTAAATTATTAAACATAAGATTAATTTGTAATGAAACAGATATATTCAAAAACCAAAACAAACAAAAGAAAACATAAATACTGAAACCTGCGAAAAACAACTGCGACCCCAACAGACCAAGGGCCCAATTATGGGGGCCGCATGAAAAAAAAATATTAATAATTAAGACCTCCATACCTAAACAAAAATAACAATACTTAATTTTTAAAATTTAAGGATTAAAAACTCTTTACTCTTCCAAACAATGCTTATTTGAATACATTAATAAAAATAAAAAATAAGTAGGCCCTATAAAAAAAAAAATAAAACAATCCAAGAAATGAATTTGAATAACTAAATTAATTTAGGTTGAGAAACCTAGTTGTTCCAGCAATCCTTCAAAGTATTAAGTCTTTACATGTTGCTCTGAATACTGCCCGTGACATGTCTACATCTACACCACCAGCTATGGAATTAAACAATATGATTGTAAAATTTAGAAAGGAGTTAGCATGAGCTAATAATTATGAAAGTTATTAGGTAATAAAAAGAAAGTACATAAATATGGTCATTATTTCAATAAAGCAATCGTTCCATATTTGTTTACATTATTGTTCACTTAGAGATTACAATATTTTTGAATTTTCATTTATTTAGTTACCATACGAATTTAAATAATATATTTTATATAAACACATTTAGTAATAAAGAATAAATAAACGTTCCATTAACAATAGTAGATATATAGTGGTAACTACTTATCTTAAATTGTCGTCATACGAACTTAAAAAAATAATATTTTCTGAGCTTAGATTATGAAAACTACTTATAAAGCACTGGTGAAATCTCAACAATGTTGTATTGTCCTTAAAAGCTGTCACATTGGACTGATACAGTAAAATGTCACTCTAAATTGTCACACTGAACTGTCACATATCTGAAACTGAACAGTTTTCTATTTACAAAACATTGCAGAAAGGTTGAACCGACGTTTCAAATGTCATTGGGACTAAGGTAGATTTTCTGAAGGCTTAGTAATTTTTTAAAAGGTTGTAAAATTAGATGTCACTTCAAGGACACATAGATCAATTCTAAATCAATTAAACGTAAAATATGTGACATCATTATCTGCGCCTAAGAAGTAATTTATATTAGTTATTTAAATAGTTGTATATAAACAGTTTTTTACAATTTAAATAAAATAAACCTTTTAGTATAATAGACTCGTACTTTGTACTAAGAAAGATTTTAAAATTTTAAGAATTACTGACAGTTTAGCAGCTTTGAATATTTGTAACCCATTAATATTAATCATTTGATGGCGTGAAAAAAATGATTTAAAAATGTTAAACAGTGTATTTGTATCTGAAAGTTGGCTGTGATAAATTATATGAATGATCGTTCATTTCTTTCCTCATACAATCGTAGTTAAATTTGTTCATGTAGTATGTTTGGAATATAGGTGGTAGACAGGGTTTTACAGCTCTAATTTTTCCTCTTAGAGAAACGAACAAGTTTTCATTTAGCTATTTTCATTTAAATATCAAAAGACGGTTTAGCTTCATCCAAATGCATTAATATTTAGCGTTTATGTATTTTTATTTGGAAATAAATAACAAAATTAGTCCATTTAAAAAAATCTTTAAGAAAAATCAGAATCTTAGCTAAACAGTTTTTTTGTTTAACTTCACTGTATGTGTATGATTCTTAGATATTTTGATGTAATTAAAGTTATAATATCGAAATTTTAAACAAGTTTAAAAATTCCACAAATAGTAAAATAACTATTTTTATATATATTTACAAAATCTGCCTGTAACTCTGACAGAGACTAACACCATTCTTTTTGGACTATGTTAAACCATAAGAATTCTGCATATAAATACATTTTAGGAACAATTAAAACTAAAAATTGTATAAAATATGAAACTTTTAAATAAGACAATCTCTATACACAGTTACTTGAGATTGTACATAAGAAATTGTACATATTCTCATTACAATTATGTGCGTTTATGCCAGAAGATTAAAAAATATTACTTAAAATTAATTATAGTTTGTAACAATAGTAGTAATAGTGAACATTTGCCCAGAGGAATACCCCGTCAATAAATATCTATTGCGACCCAAGGCAAGCAGCATGCTTTAATATTTCCTATAGAATCCAACATCTGCCCACATTGTTGCTTGAACTATTACACATTGTCCATTGTTTAACCCTTTGTTGCTTACAGTTCCTTAATGTTACCTCAGGCATTTTGCCTGAGAAATTAATCGCTTTTGTGCTTCGGAATTTGACAAGCTATATAGTATGAAGATAGCACTAAAACTACCACATGGGTTCTGCTTCGTTGATAATTTTGTTAATTTTTAGAAAATGTGCAAAAATATATATTCACTGAATTTATTTGTAGCTTGTCTACAGGCCTATTAGTATCAGTAGATCCAAATCTGAAGATCTTCCGAAAGTAAAAAATAACATGTTTATATAGTGAAATGTTGGTTAATATACTTTAGTCAATAAAAAGGTTTGTTTTTCCATTAGTTACCTAGCACGAATGGAGATATCCTAAAAATACTCTTCATACTGTTTATTTTGATCAGTAAAACACAAATATAACAAAGGCGTCCTTGATAAAAACTTAATTATTTCTCTACTTTCACTTCTTAGAGTTATTAATAACTTTCAACTTCTAGTTTATATCATCTTTTGGTTTTCCACATTGTAATGTTTTAAGACTTATTTCCTGTATTACCATTTTAACTCTTTGTAAACGTTATAAGTATGCAAAGTTATTTTAATATTATTTTGATTTTTAGGTTTAAGCTGTTAATCCGTATCAAAATTACAACTTAAATTAAATTCGCATGATGGGAAAAGCATTAAGTTCAATTAATTTAACTGTATTCAAAATCAAGATCACTTAAAAAAATTTTGTAATATTTATTTTTACATGTAATAACAATATTCGAGGTAAAAAAATTCATTTAACCCTAGCGAAAACGTTACGTATTAAAAAAAAGACAGTTAAGTCGATTGTCTTGTTTAGATTCTTCCTTACAGAAGTATTTTTATTAAAGTAATTTTTAAATTGTTAATATTTCCAATAAAATATTAATTTTTGTGAGGTGTTTCACCATTAAAGTGGTACTTCAGAAATCAACAAATTAATTTTAAAATATTAGTATACAAAATATGAAAATTGTACTTAAAAAAAATAAAATGCTTTTTTTATAAACGTAAATTTTTAAATTACAGCGTACTATGTGGACAGAGATTTTTATTTGGGCTGAAGTTCATTATATTCTATAGTTTTAGTGTTTTCTACAGTATATTTTTTAATGGAGAATGTTTTAGAAGCATATAAATAAATAATGAAATATCTAAATAATGAACTTTCACTAATTCACAATTCCATTCCTAAACTATAATTAATCTATAACCATTAATTTACATTTATTTATAACAATATTATGCTTTGATTTTATTATATATCATAAAAATTACATTTTATTTGTTAATGTCTGAATATGTCTATATCGAAAATGAAAGGCCTCTCAAATATAAACAAACTTTTTAAAGTGGATAATTTAAAACTTACTATAACACAATTTAATTTACGTTAATTTAGGAGAGAATTTAAAGTAAGACCAATTATAAAAAAATAAAGAAATTTAACTAACTATTTTTTCCTTTTATTTTTAACTTTCTGTTTTCTTATTATGGAGTATAGTTTCTAATGAAATTACATTAAAAATGTGTTTTAGCAAATATCTGTTAAAGTAAATATGTTGAATTAATTTTATAGAATTGTTTAATTGAATTAATAAATTTAATTCTAAAGGGTACGGTGACAGGTATTATTCACGAAGCTATGAGACGCATTCTGAAATAAATTTAAAGACTATCTCTAAACCCTCTTACGTGCCATTTTGGATGGAGGCCAAAGGCATATTGAAGATACCTTTCAGGAACTTAACATGTACTGTAATTGAGTTTTAAGTTAAACTTAGTGTATCAAGACAACAATATTACAACAAAAACAATATAAAGTGCAGATAAAAAATAACCTATTGTAAAAAAATTTATTAAATTATATTTTTATTTTTTACAGGGTAATTGAAACAGATTTGGTTGTCTGTTTAGCAGGGCATCAGAATTATAGCTGATTATAATAAGTAAAATTGGATAAGCATAATGATCAACTACAGGTAACCCTATTTATTATTCTGATAATATTGACTGATTTATGTGCACCTTTTATTAAACTATATGCAAATAAAGTAACTATTAATCAAGATAAAAAAACCTCAAAAATTTAGTTTTATCGACATTTCTCATTAATTTGTGTATCTCTATGATCTTATGACGGTAAAAATGGTTTAATCAAATTTATCGCCAATATATTGTATATTTCGTTTTTATATCGCAATAAATTTAGATTCTATAACGATTTGTATTAATTGTTTGTGTTATACATTTGACAAAAATATGTTTTTGAATATTTAAAATAATAAAATATGACGAAACAAATTAGAACATGGGTTAACTTCATAACTGGTAGTCTTATTGCCTCTTTATATATAAAACAAAAAGAATCTCTTTATAGTTGTCAATAACAGATCATTTTTATCTAAAATTCTATAACTTAATTAATATCGTTTAGATAGATATATAGTTATATCAGAACCGATTTATTTAATACATAAAAAATAAAATTAAGTACATTATTGTACAATAATGTACTTAATTCCACATAAAATAATATAATAAAGTACAATATTGTTGCCTTAATAAGCCTTAATAATGACACTATTCATGATTCAAGTCTAGATTGACAGCCAATGATAATGACGCTCTCAGGTTAATGAGCGTATCAATTGTTTCTTTCAGCTGTGTACTTTGAAGTTGAAACAAGGGGAGTAGTTTCAAATTGCCTTTATGTCTGGTAATGACTGAACTTTAACTTATAATACGTAATGTTTTCTCTGTAATATTTCCTTTTTTTTAACACTATGACAGTTTACATTTGTAGTATAAGGCCTAACAAAAGGAGAATTTATATAAACTTAACTTAAGTTATATATATATAAAATTTCCTCAACATAAATTATACATTTTGGGCCTCTTTCTAGCCCAGTGGCTAGCATTTCTAACTTAGGTGGTCAAGGGTTCAAATCATGGGATATCCAACTAAATTTATGTTATTGGGTTTGTTCAAAATTCAACTTACAAACAAGTGTGTATTTCACATAAAAAGTGTGTTTACAAGATAAGCATCGACTATAGAAACAAGAAGACTGTGTACTGATATGGGTTTCCTGTTCGGTGAAAATAGTTCTTGTTCTTTCTTCACAGGTAGCACCAACGGTCTTCCTTTCCCTGTCTCTCTCCAGCACACGCTGAAGTCACTACTTCCAGAGCTAATAGTGCTCCAAACAGCCGTCCGAGCTCTTATTTGATGCCATTCGTGGTTATATAACAGTACAGGTGTGCTTCTAAAAAAAATTCATTACTTCAGTTTGTCTGTTTGGTAAAGTAAATCATACAATCAAACAATCACATTGTTTAAGTACAAAGTATAATGTGTTTTGAAAAATTAAAGAGGGTTTAGCTCTTCAACATACAACATACAACAATATGTATATATAGCTATATACATATTGTTGTATATTACAACAAAGAACGGAGTTTACAAGCATTGATGTCTGTAATTAGTAGTATCATTTATGGTGGTAGATTACTTTTGTATAGAATCTAATGTTTGGTAAATTTTAGACCTATTTCCTCCTTGCTATAAGAAAGCATAAGTTGAGAATATCGTAATAGAAAATAATTATTCTTACACTTTAATGTAACCTACCTTAAAAATAATTAATAGGTTAAAATAAACAAATGTAGGCTGAATAATACAACTAAGGGTGATTTTAAATAAATATTCTGATTAGGGACTAAGAGATTTAATTTGGAATAGTTTGTCGTTTAAAAAATACTATAGTGTGTTTATCTCAGCTACGCTTTGGTGGTTTATTTTATTTAAAAATATTTAAAATAATTTAAAGTTGTTTGGAGATCTGAATTAGAGTGTCCTATTTTATAAAAGGTACTTTGTAATTAAATAAATCTCTATCCACTATGTTAATGCAGATAAAGGCACCGCTCGTAGGATACAGACTTATACACTTAAACACCGTTTCCAAGAGTTTGGTCATAAAACAGTTTGTGCTGGATTAAAGAAATAATTCTACATCATTAAAAGAAGCTAAATGACAGTCAACTATTAAATTTAAGTATTATTTTGTAAAAATTAGAGTCCATAAAAATGGATATCCAAGATCTAGAACAGATTCTAGAAAAGTATCTACAAAATTATTTGTTATTAACGATCTAAAGATTTACTCATTCAACTGACAATAATCCTAAGGTCCTTCTATTATTACTATACAAAAAAATATTTATTTGATATGAATATAATATAAGTACTACAACACATTCTTACATGATTGATCATGGTTTCTAGTTTATGGTAATCCAACATTTCTCTCTACATAAAAAATATACCTTTGCAAAGCAGTAAATTTAATTGTTATAGATCTTTACATAAGGACGTTCTATACATTTAGAAATAATTAATTAACATTTGGCGAATCAGACATTTAATTAAATACTAAGTCCCAATTTAAGTTAAAACTGCATTATATACTCTGTAAAATTTTATTGAATTGTTATCATTGTTTTTAATGTACGGTAGAATAAAATAAAAAATTATAATTTTTTAAGATTAGATTTTGATATGTGCATGGAAATGTGTATCAGAGTAGAATTATAATCTAAAATTGCTGGCACGTGAATATTTGTAAATATTGTAAAAAAAAAACATTGTACATTTTAAGTTTAACGTCAATCGTATAGGTTTTTTCATCTTATACCCTTTAATAGAAATGTTTAATAGAAAAAAAATAAGAAAATACTATTTATTAATTTTGTGGAAAATACTAAAATCTTATTAAAAATGTTTTCAATGAAACTCTCATGTAAAAGCCGATAATTTTATTAAAGTATATTATTACTATCCATACACATCACAAGTTTATTATTTGCAGTTACTGTGTTGAAATAAAGCTTCTCTAACCTAATAAAATGTTTCAAAATATGACAAATAAAGTTATGAACAAACATTTGTAATCGGCTTACGTTTATTGTTTGCTAAGTCGTTGTGGAAGAGGCGATAAAATAAAATAAGCTTCGCAGTAAAAAATATATTACGTTCATTAAACCCAAAATCTTTAAGCCACTTATTTACTATTTTTGTTACTTTCTGGTTAATAAGTTATCCAAGCAAACATTTATAGTAGTTATTTAAATTTTTTTTAATAATGATAACAATATATATATATATATATATGTATATATACATATTGTTTGATTTTTTTGAAGTACTTATAATATTTTTGTTTTAATTTTAGTACGAGGTAATAATTCAATGTATAAAAAGCACAAATAGAATGCTTCCAAGTAGTCTGACGTCATTGAGTTAAAGGCTACAGAATTTGAGTTAAAAGTGTAGTGCTGTAATACATTCACCTAGAGGATGGGTGTTTGGATGATGTGTTTAGTAATATGCGTAATATACTCAATGGATTAGAAAACTCCTAGATGATTAGTGAGTAGTGACGGCAGAGAGAGATAAATTTATAGTGGGGGGGGGAGAGAGAGAGAGAGGGGGGGAGAGATTCTAACATTGATATTACATAATTTTTATTTCTTATCGTGTTTTGAGAATATATAGATCCTATTATACTCAATAGACAGGTTATATACATCGAATCTAGTTTCTATATTTAATTTTAATTCAAATCCTCAATGGTTCCCATCGAAGTGGACACTACTAGATAAGTCTGGGGAGTCAAGGTTAGGTTGTTGTGTATGGAAGAGAATTGAGTATCAGGCTTGTCAGTTAGCTAAAAATCAGACCAACTCTACATGGTTCGAATTTCAAGCAAGGTGTAGGTGCATTAGTAATACTAGCTAATAGCTATAAATAAATAGCTGTTTCTGAGGAACAGCCGACCTTAGTTAGTAACAATGATTACACTAGTTCTTCCACACTCATCACACTCATTTGCCATTCATATTCGGCCATATCTTGATAATGAATAAAATGAAAATGCATAAAAAGGTCTCATACATTAAGAAATATGTATGGTTCTTGATGGTCTACGTCAACACTGTACTCTATGTATATTGATGAAACCTATAACATTTCTTGTGTAAATCTCCCTTTTTTTTAGAAAATCCCATCCTATATTAATATTATTGTAGATTATTATCAAAAAAGAACATCTCATACCACTAGACTCCCTCTATGAAAACCTCGTCCTTAACTATAAATGGTCTCGTATACATTACTCTCCCTCTCATATATGGGACGATGGCCAATGAACTAACCCTACGTACGTAATGTATAACAATCGTATACAATACAGTACAACTTCAGTCATTCGAATAAATTGAGACCAGACCCTATTCGGATAATCAAATATTTTGATAATCAGATTTGTGCGAAAGAAGTCAATTTTATTTAACTACTGCATGTAACTGAATGCATATGGGACATAAAATGGGGTATAAAACAATATTTTAAATGACAAAATTTTGAAAGAAAATCGGATAATCGGACATTCGAATAGTTGGAGTTCGGATAATTGGGGTTCCACTGAATATCTTTATCACCGATATAGGGTCCTTGGAGTCTTAAACGTAAATATATCGTAGAGTCCTTACCTTACGTACTCGTAACAAAAAGATTTTTATCTTCACTGACCAGTTCACATAGATCACAGAACTTTGCGACAAATTTATCCAACGAATGAATTATTATCTCTCAGCTCACCTTAGAGTTAAAAAGTCCGAAACCTTACTCACTAGGACACCTTGTTGGTAAACCTTATCGATCGGTTTTATAAAAACAACAAATCGTTAATTACATGATGAATGTAAAACTTTATTCAATACACGAATGGGTTAATTGAATATGTTTCTCATTGCCCCAACTTGCTAACTTGACTAAGTGAGACATTTAGCCAAATTGGGTGAGTTGATTACATTTCCGCAGTTGCCATCACATGTGACACTATCACAGATGAGGTGCAATGTCAGTGAGTTTGTTTGTTGAAGGGAAGCAAAAAATGTGATTGATAAGCAAATTTTGTTGAGATGTGTGTTTGCTTGACTTTAATGTAGTATGTAATAAATTTTATCATCCTAGCTCTTCTATGAACGCATTGCTTTCGTTAAATAAAAATGATTATAACAAGATGATAGGTTTATACTGTCAATTTATTTCACATTATATTCACAATATGAACAACTTCAAAGTAAGAGTAGATATTTAAAAATACTTGCTCAAAGCTTCTTAAAACTAGAATTCAATTTATGTGAGGAGACTAACAATAATCTGACAATACAAATCGGTAATATACGACCAATATTTAAAGTATCCATACATATTTTTTAATTATTATTAAGGCTCTTACTTTTTATAATGTTTTAAAAAAATAACATTAGTTTATTTGATAGAATGTTCTATTCCATAAAATAATGGAAGTGTTGGAAGATAACATATCATTTATTAACATTAAAATTGTGTTTCATTTACCATACTACGGCCAAACACTCATATCAACAATGGTAAATGATCACTTATCATTTACTTTTAAAAGTAAATGATCACTTATAATTTATTTTTAAAGGTAAATGATCACTTATCATTTACTTTTAAAGGTAAATGATCACTTATAATTTACTTTTAAAGGCAAATTAAAACGAAACCCTATTTGTAGGCATTAGATTTTGTTGGGGATGTTCCCTATTATATGACACTGTGAATGAGTTTCATTTCGCCACACCGACAAAGCCATTTCCCCCGTGGTGTCATATTTCTGGGGGTAATTTGGCCTTTGATGCTCTGTGAACAGCGGGGAATCTAACTGCATGAACATTAACACACTTATTGTAAGTTATGTAAGCTAATAGCATTTTATATAACACTTATTAACGCTACAAAGATTTTCTAAAAATCGATAAGAAAATTATATTAAGTGCATTAAGAAATAATAGATATTTATTTGAATAAATCCTAAGTGTTATATTTAGTTCATGTAGGGGTTCCAGCGGCAGAGGGGAATCATTCCCCCGCTGAGCTGTCTTCTTTCATGGGTGTGGCTAACTTCCACCGCCATTTGTTGAACTTTCGCAACAGTGTTTGGTTGAAAAAATAACTGTAATGAACTCTAAAAGTTTTTTTAAATATTATTTATTGTTTACTTTATTACTCATTGTGTTATTGTTATTCTTAATTATTATTTGAATACTTAATAATGATTAATTTAATCTTTCAAGCTTGATTCGTTGGTGTTCTCAAACCAACTAATGGTCACTGCTGCTATTGACCTGAAATGGACGGGACTCACTATTCCGCCACCAGCACACGGCGTACCACTCTGGTTGCCATGACAACTTGGGTGAGAAGTAGTTCTCTGTCTCACTTGCACTAATATTTGCATCTCACTCGCAAAAGTGTGTTTAAAAGGTCGTTTTCTACGCGGCCAATGTAAAGCCACTATATATACACCCTTCTACGTGACTCAACATAAAAAACATTATACTATTATACTTTACAGTACAACTCACTAAGTAGCTAGTACTATTCGGTACCAAGCCTTTACGTGCACAGACAATAAGTGACTGTCCAAGTAGTTGATACACAACAATTGTAAATAATTAAGTGAGTAAGCATGCCAAATTCAAAGCAAAGATTCCTCACCTACAAATATTTTTCCCTTTTAGGTTTGTTGGACTAACTTAATATGACTTTTAAGCAAGTAAATAAACTTCATAGTCACCCGAGGAATAATTGAGCCTGCGTGGTGGCTCAGTGTATAAGGCTTCGGACTGCGGAGGGTGTGGTCCAAGGTTCGAATCCCAATTGAGTCAACGGTCGGTACTTCACTCATTGAATAAAGTTGACGCACAGACCTATATGCCTATGTCAACTGGTGAGTGAAGTTAAAAAAAAGGAATAAAAAAAAATCCTGAGAAAGCTAAGAGGCAGGCCACTTGTACGTGACATTCCTTCCACCCACTCTTTATAAGATTCATTATTATACACTCATTATTCATTAATAAGACGAAGATCGTGAAGATATGGTCGAATCATCGGGGCTAATGAGTGTGATTAGTATAATTATCTTTACTAACTAAGGTCGGCTGTTCCTCAGAAAGAGCTACTTATTAATAGCCCAATAGCCAGGGCAATTGAATGACCTTCATATTTACGTGGAATCCGAACCACTAAGTGTTGGTCTGATTTTCAGCTAACTGACAAGTCTGACATTCAGTTCTCATCCCCACATAAAATTGAACTCTGACCACCATCCAACATGGACACCTCAGACATCCACAGTGTATCCACGTCAATGGAAACCATTGCGCGGACTCCATATCGGTATTAAGAGGAGAGAGCATAGAACATGTTACCTACTATCTCCTAAACACTTTGTCCCCAAGTAGCTGGCTTACAGCACTGCGCCACTAGTGCCGTTATTATAATAATTAATAAGTAGTGTGTATAAAGTACAATCAAAAGTAAATTACCGACAAATAATAATAGAAATGTAGTCAATATAATTTTTCGGCTAAAATATTTATAAAAAGACAATATTAAAACTTCTTAGCAAGTTGTAAAAGCATTAGGTAACTAAGGGTTATGTATAAACACTTTTAGTTTGAAAATGTTCGGCTAGCTTGAATAAAGTTTAGTCTATTAGAATGTTTTATTTACTTCTTGAAATTAGCTTTTAGTAAGTTACGTCCTGTTAATTTTAACCTAACTCCATTGTTAGTTATAGACTGCTGTTTCTTATTTGCCACTAGTTTTCATTTCTATGAAGTCTTGAATATTGCTAAAAACATTATTGTGTTTGTATATTTCCCTTATTAAGTTATTATATTTATCTGTTACTGCTTACCTTTAATTACTGTTACACTTAACCCTACGCTGCCGTAATAGATATTTTTAAAGTTGAAAGGCGGTGGGAGACGTCAAGAGGCTATACTAGGTCTTATAAAAGACACTTCAAGCCTTTGTCGTCTAGGTTTAAGTATTTGGAACACCTCTGTACAAGCTCCTAGATAAAGGACGACCTTGACTTTTCTAGACAAAAAGCTGATATAATTATTACTGAAGGCAATTTACTGCCTTTGATATTTAAGTCAATATCCTGTTAAAATCAATATATTTGTTATCTTTTTGTGCAATGTACGAGTGAGAAACATTGTTTATGTCTCGTAAAATTTAAAGTCGAATAGTTTTGTTTCGTTCAATATGAAAGTAATGTGTTCTCATAATATTGTGCTGGAATAACATACATGGTGAGTTTTAAGTAAGTCAACTCCTAACTTGTCTCCCCTGGTTATAAAATAATTGTTTTTCGTATTTGCTATTAAATCAATACCTTAGATTATTTAATACCAATACATTTAGATTATTTAATGTTTTTAGGGTTCGTTCACTTGGGGTCCAAGATCTTGGAGTCAACTTTAAATTTTCAAAGAGAATGTGGTCATATTATGTATAATTTGACGTCAAAATTTTCTAACTTAAAACTATAGCACAATCATAATTTAAAGGATGTGTCATTCTTAGTTACTAGTGATGTTTTAAATTCTTTTTAAATAGTCATCACCCCTGTACTTCTCTACTACGATTGAAAACTGATTTGTCTTGGCTAAAATATTAATACCCTAGAAAATAGTAAAAACACACATTTGATTTTGTTTTAGCCTTGACAAATCAGTTTTCAATATAAAAATACAAACGCCATGACCTATTAACGGCATGAGAAAATAATTGAAAACTAAAGAACACCACAAGCCTTTTAAATTATGAATAAGCTATAGTTTTCAGCTTAAAACGTCAGTCTTACCTAGTATATCACACGTCAAGGTTCTTATTTAGAGTTTTGAAGGTGACTTCAAGATCTTGGACGCCAAGTTATCCCCAAAACGTTGAAACATTCTAAATTAAACGTGGGTTATTAATAATTTAATGAACATTTAAAAATTACATAATGCATAAAATGAGAAAAACATTTAAGGACATTTCCTTAATTAGGAAAGTACATACACCGATTAAATAAATAAATAATGTATATAAAAACTAGAGAACCGTAGGATATTTTAAAATTCAGATTGCACAATCGTTTACATAATTAAAAGACAATTTTGTATGATGTATCATATGACTATTTACCTATTTAAACCTTTAAAGTTGACTCCTAAATCTTGGACCACAAGAGATCCATAATAACATTGAAACCTCTAAATTTAATGTGGGTTTGTATTTATTTAAAGGAATATTCAATAATAAAATATATTATTAAATGTAGAAAAACGTTAGAGGGTAACTGATATAAAACTCACTCTGAAAAGTAAATGACATATTGATTTATAACTTTTACGCAATTAAAAACGTATTCCTTTTTAATACGCACAAGTTGTATTGGCACTCTAAATGTGAATAGTTAGAATAAAAAGAAAGTCAACAAAATGACATATTGAGTGGAGAACGCCTGTCACTGGAGAATGCAATATAGATGCTGTTTACGTATTGCCTACTCTCAATATCTCACGGCGTCCAAGTGTCTTACTATAACTGTATATGTCATAGTTCGCCTGTCACTGTAGAATGCAATATAGATGCTGTTTACGTATTGCCTACTCTCAATACCTCATGGCGTCCAAGTGTCTTACTATAACTGTATATATCATAATTCGCCTGCCACTAGAGAATGCAATATTGATGCTGTTTACGTATTGCCTACTCTCAATACCTCTCGGCGTCCAAGTGTCGTACTATAACTGTATATATCATAATTCACCTGTCACTGGAGAATACAATATTGACGCTGTTTACGTATTGCCTACTCTCAATACCTCTCGGCGTCCAAGTGTCGTACTATAACTGTATATATCATAATTCACCTGTCACTGGAGAATACAATATTGACGCTGTTTACGTATTGCCTACTCTCAATACCTCTCGGCGTCCAAGTGTCGTACTATAACTGTATATATCATAATTCACCTGTCACTGGAGAATACAATATTGATGCTGTTTACGTATTGCCTACTCTCAATACCTCTCGGCGTCCAAGTGTCGTACTATAACTGTATATATCATAATTCACCTGTCACTGGAGAATACAATATTGACGCTGTTTACGTATTGCCTACTCTCAATACCTCTCGGCGTCCCAGTTTCGTACTATAACTGTATATATCATAATTCGCCTGCCACTAGAGAATACAATATTGACGCTGTTTACGTATTGCCTACTCTCAATACCTCTCGGCATCCAAGTGTCGTACTATAAGTGTATATATCATAATTCACCTGTCACTGGAGAATGCAATATTGATGCTGTTTACGTATTGCCTACTCTCAATACCTCACGGCGTCCAAGTGTCATACTATAACTGTATATATCATAATTCACTTGTCACTGGAGAATGCAATATTGACGCTGTTTACGTATTGCCTACTCTCAATACCTCACGGCGTCCATGTGTCTTACTATAACTGTATATATCGTAATTCACTTGTCACTGGAGAATGCAATATTGACGCTGTTTATGTATTGCCTACTCTCAATACCTCACGGCGTCCATGTGTCTTACTATAACTGTATATATCGTAATTCACTTGTCACTGGAGAATGCAATATTGACGCTGTTTACGTATTGCCTACTCTCAATACCTCACGGCGTCCATGTGTCTTACTATAACTGTATATATCGTAATTCACTTGTCACTGGAGAATGCAATATTGACGCTGTTTATGTATTGCCTACTCTCAATACCTCACGGCGTCCATGTGTCTTACTATAACTGTATATATCGTAATTCACTTGTCACTGGAGAATGCAATATTGACGCTGTTTACGTATTGCCTACTCTCAATACCTCACGGCGTCCATGTGTCTTACTATAACTGTATATATCATAATTCACTTGTCACTGGAGAATACAATATTGACGCTGTTTACGTATTGCCTACTCTCAATACCTCACGGCGTCCATGTGTCTTACTATAACTGTATATATCATAATTCACTTGTCACTGGAGAATGCAATATTGACGCTGTTTACGTATTGCCTACTCTCAATACCTCACGGCGTCCATGTGTCTTACTATAACTGTATATATCGTAATTCACTTGTCACTGGAGAATGCAATATTGACGCTGTTTACGTATTGCCTACTCTCAATACCTCACGGCGTCCATGTGTCTTACTATAACTGTATATATCATAATTCACTTGTCACTGGAGAATGCAATATTGACGCTGTTTACGTATTGCCTACTCTCAATACCTCACGGCGTCCATGTGTCTTACTATAACTGTATATATCATAATTCACTTGTCACTGGAGAATGCAATATTGACGCTGTTTATGTATTGCCTACTCTCAATACCTCTCGGCGTCCAAGTGACGTACTATAACTGTATATATCATAATTCACTTGTCACTGGAGAATGCAATATTGACGCTGTTTACGTATTGCCTACTCCCAATACCTCACGGCGTCCAAGTGTCGTACTATAACTGTATATATCATAATTCACCTGTCACTGGAGAATGCAATATTGATGCTGTTTACGTATTGCCTACTCTCAATACCTCTCGGCGTCCAAGTGTCGTACTATAACTGTATATATCATAATTCGCCTGCCACTAGAGAGTGCAATATTGATGCTGTTTACGTATTGCCTACTCTCAATACCTCTCGGCGTCCAAGTGTCGTACTATAACTGTATATATCATAATTCACCTGTCACTGGAGAATACAATATTGACGCTGTTTACGTATCGCCTACTCTCAATACCTCTCGGCGTCCAAGTGTCGTACTATAACTGTATATATCATAATTCGCCTGCCACTAGAGAATGCAATATTGATGCTGTTTACTTATTGCCTACTCCCAATACCTCACGGCGTCCAAGTGTCGTACTATAACTGTATATATCATAATTCGCCTGCCACTAGAGAATACAATATTGATGCTGTTTACGTATTGCCTACTCTCAATACCTCTCGGTGTCCAAGTGTCGTACTATAACTGTATATATCATAATTCACCTGTCACTGGAGAATGCAATATTGATGCTGTTTACGTGTTGCCTACTCTCAATACCTCACGGCGTCCCAGTTTCGTACTATAACTGTATATATCATAATTCGCCTGCCACTAGAGAATACAATATTGACGCTGTTTACGTATTGCCTACTCTCAATACCTCACGGCGTCCAAGTGTCGTACTATAACTGTATATATCATAATTCACCTGTCACTAGAGAATGCAATATTGATGCTGTTTACTTATTGCCTACTCCCAATACCTCACGGCGTCCAAGTGTCATACTATAACTGTATATATATCATAATTCACCTGTCACTAGAGAATGCAATATTGATGCTGTTTACTTATTGCCTACTCCCAATACCTCACGGCGTCCAAGTGTCGTACTATAACTGTATATGTCATAATTCACCTGTCACTAGAGAATGCAATATTGATGCTGTTTACTTATTGCCTACTCCCAATACCTCACGGCGTCCAAGTGTCGTACTATAACTGTATATATCATAATTCACCTGTCACTAGAGAATGCAATATTGATGCTGTTTACTTATTGCCTACTCCCAATACCTCACGGCGTCCAAGTGTCGTACTATAACTGTATATGTCATAATTCACCTGTCACTAGAGAATGCAATATTGATGCTGTTTACTTATTGCCTACTCCCAATACCTCACGGCGTCCAAGTGTCGTACTATAACTGTATATATCATAATTCACCTGTCACTAGAGAATGCAATATTGATGCTGTTTACTTATTGCCTACTCCCAATACCTCACGGCGTCCAAGTGTCGTACTATAACTGTATATGTCATAATTCACCTGTCACTAGGGAATGCAATATTGATGCTGTTTACTTATTGCCTACTCCCAATACCTCACGGCGTCCAAGTGTCGTACTATAACTGTATATGTCATAATTCACCTGTCACTAGAGAATGCAATATTGATGCTGTTTACTTATTGCCTACTCCCAATACCTCACGGCGTCCAAGTGTCGTACTATAACTGTATATGTCATAATTCACCTGTCACTAGAGAATGCAATATTGATGCTGTTTACTTATTGCCTACTCCCAATACCTCACGGCGTCCAAGTGTCGTACTATAACTGTATATGTCATAATTCACCTGTCACTAGAGAATGCAATATTGATGCTGTTTACTTATTGCCTACTCCCAATACCTCACGGCGTTCACTTTTTCTATCAAAGACAATATTATTAAACACATAAAATTCACACTATAATAAATGTGTTTAATTAAAGATTGCCACTTTAATGCCACTTATTAAGCCCAACCATCTGTCAAATATTTTATTTAAAAAAATTAAATAACGTTTTATATAATATAATTAAAATAGGATGTAAATAATCACAGTAGTAGCATATTGCCCATCAATTAATTGTAAATGAAATGGTTTTAATATGCTTTTATTATAGGGCTTTAACCTTTTTCAAAAGGGTACGAAACCTTCTATAAAAAAGTAAATTTGGGTTAGATAAACTTCATAATGGCTTTTCAGAAATATATAACCAATTTAATTACATTCTTAGTATGTGTGTGCAAACTTATCCTTTACAATATTTGTAGCAGATTGCAAATTTGATTAGTAAAAACCTATCAAAAACAGGACTTAAAAACATTTTGAACATTTTATTTTTTTATACTTTTTAATGGTATTTTATTTTGTATCAATGGATGTCAATAAACTACAGAAAGGATATCATATCATTAAACAATTTATTTAAGATGGGTGAAAAATGGGTGTGAGCTTAGATATTGCATATGCAATGCTAGAAAGAGAACTCACGATAAATTATGAAAGTAGTACTGACATGAAGAAATTCTACAATTATTTATCACTTAAACTGGCATCTGAGCGACCCCATATTTAGTTGAATAATAACATATGGTATGTACTTGCTTATATCGTAATATACCTGCGTCCCGTGTCGCATAATTTTTTTTGTATTACGAATAGATCTTTTACTCAATATCACTGGTTATGATATGAAAGAAACTTTCCAAAAACAAGAAGAGAAAGGATTTATAAGATGAAAATCTGTGACAAGCAATCCCATTTGAGAGAAATGTCTCTTTGATCTTTTTACCTTATTTTTGTCATACATTAGTTTGTTTTTTACCTTATAATAAAAGCTAAAAATCAAATTAAACAAATAAAATCATAAGAAGTATCCCACCCACCCTTACACGTACAGTGGTTTGACCCACCCACCCACCTTTACACGTACAGTGGTATTGACCCACCCGCCACCCTTACACGTACAGTGGTATTCACCCACCCACCCACCAATACACGTACAGTGGTATTAACCCACCCACCTTTACACGTACAGTGGTATTGCTCCACCCGCTTACCCTTACACGTACTGTGGTAAAGACCTATCCGCCCACCCTTACACGTACAGTAATATTGACCCACGCGCCCACCCTTAAACGTACAGCGGTATTGACCCACCCACCCACCATTACACGTACACTGGTATTGACCCATCCACCCATCCTTACATGTACAGTGGTATTTACCCACTCGCCCACCCTTACACGTACAGTGCTATTGACCCACCCGCCCACCCTTACACGCACAGTGGTATTTACCCACCCGCCCACCCTTACACGTACAGTGGTATTGACCCACCCACCCACCCTTACACGTACAGTGTTATTGACCCACCCGCCCACACTTACACGTACAGTGGAATTGACCCACCCACCCACCCTTACATGTACAGTGTTATTGACCCACCCGCCCACACTTACACGTACAGTGGAATTGACCCACCCACCCACCCTTACATGTACAGTGCTATTGACCCACCCGCCCACCCTTACACGTACAGTGCTATTGACCCACCCGCCCACCCCTACACATGCAGAGGTACTGACCCACCCACCCACCCACCCTTACATGTACAGTGCTATTGACCCACCCACCCACCCTTACACGTACAGTGCTATTGACCCACCCGCCCACCCTTACACGTACAGTGTTATTGACCCACCCACCCACCCTTACACGTACAGTGGAATTGACCCGCCCGCCCACCCTTACATGTACAGTGCTATTGACCCACCCGCCCACCCTTACACGTACAGTGCTATTGACCCACCCGCCCACCCCTACACATGCAGAGGTACTGACCCACCCACCCGCCTACCCATACACGTACAGTTGTATTGACCCACCCGCTCACCCTTACACGTACAGTGCTATTGACCCATCTGCCCACCCATACACATACAGTGCTATTCACCCACCCGCCCACCCTTACACGTACAGTGTTATTGACCCACCCGCCTACCCTTACTAGTACAGTGGTATTGACCAACCCACCCACCCTTACACGTACAGTGGTATTGACCCACCTTTACCCGTGGTATTTATACTTAGCAAAGTATAACACTTCTTTTATCAATTAATTGTTTAAAAATCATCAACATATTTCCATTATGTGGTGAACATATTTTTAATGGTATTCCCATCATTATATGCAGTTTTATCAATCCAAACTATTTATATAATGCGTATTAGGATATTTTAAAAAACAACATTGGTAGTCTTTCACTTGAAAGTCACTGCCCTGATTATCAATAATGGTAATATACACGTCTATAGTATTCGTTTATTATGTAATTTCTGCTTCAAGCATGACATTAAATTCATTTATCTCTATACTCAGTTTATTTGGGAGTTATTATAGAAATGTTGGTACTTGGATTGTTTATCTTGATAAAATTAGTCTGTTCAAATTTAAGTAGTTAAAGCTGCTTGCAGATACTGCTAAGAAGATATGCAAAGTTACCCCGTTTGTGATAAATGGCAATCATTTTTTAAGCAGTCTTTTCCATAAAATAATTTTGAATGCAATAAGCACTTATTCACCAAGCCACTATCAGCATTATTGAAGAGATCAGCCAAGAGCAAACATCGTAAATAACCCTTTAATAATTCAGCCATTCCCGATTGCTGTAAACTACGTCTGCAGTTAATTTTATGGTAACCACGTCTATGGCATTTGTTCGTCATGAAATATACTTTAAAGATATTGCACCATTAAAACAAAGCACATTTTTATATATTACATATGTCCAATACATATACGAAACGTTTACTGTAAACATTAAAATAGTCGATTATTCTTTTTTAATTTATTTTTAAAGTACCAGCCTGATATTAAAGCGTTTTTTGAAAAATAATATGTTTGAAGACTGAATAAATTATTTAGAATAATTATCCTAGATTAATACTTTTTAAAGGTAAGGTAAAAAATAGAATAATAGGTTTCCTTTATTAATATCGTTTGTTACTAATCGTAAATATTCTACTAACGGTATTGTTTTATTTGTTTTATCATACTAAAAATATTTACGACCTTGAATTCGACTTGAGGAAACCAAAATTTACCTTATTACCGTTGTGCGTTACTTAATACATGAAAGGACTAAATGAATAACTACCTAACCTATAAAACTGTAGATACTTGTTTGATCAAGAATGTTATAAATATGGTTTGAACGTAAGAATATTTCTAAGTACGTAAGATTGCCATATTCACTAGGGTCTTGTAATGAGTAATAAAGGCTATATTGAATCATATTTAACTGTAAATGGACTATTAAATCAACTGAATTCCATATTGTGTTAACACAAGATATGCGCAATTATGGGTGTAATAGGAGAAAGTAAGAAAGTAACATTTAAAGTGGTTTAGGAGACTCAATATTTTGGTTAAGTGATTGGAAGTGTGCAATGAAACATCCGTTGCAGAGTGAAATAAAAGACCGCAAGCATGTAATGCTGTAGGCTGGTTGAGAAGGGTTCACTACTTGCTATAAAATCATAAGGGTGGATTGCGTGAGTACATGTATACTTGTATGTACGTGAGTAGGAGATACATGTATGTATAAGATGAAAAATGTATCATTTACGATATTAAAAAACATCAATAAGAATAGTAACTATAAAAGGCCATAGAAAAGGTAATTTAAAAAAATATTATATTTAAGTACACAGTTAATGCAGACTAACTGTCTGCTAGTCAGTTAGTCTACATGGTTCTAGGTGTGTAAGAGAGGTAGTGCAAGCGAGATAGTGCACCATAATTCTCCTACGTCTATTCTGAACAGTCCGTTCAAAATCTTATTTAAGCTGGCTGCTATGTTTATATAGTTTGCTTTATGGTGCTTGTGTTATTGAAATTTAGTGATTTATAATATGTTTTATTTAATCATTGAACATATGTTTTTTTTTTTAATTTCATAATTGAGTTGGTTTATATTAGAAACTTGGGTTTAATGTAAACGAGAATTACATTTAAAACAGAGCTATAAATATAAAACACTGTAATAAAGATAGAGATTTTGATAACAATAACTATTGTATCAATAATAATTAAAACAATTGTGCTTCTTCTTTACTATTGTGATTTTACCATAACTTATTTGGTTACGTGCCACAAGAAAAATGTAAACAATCATTAAACAATGAAAGCACATTTGTAGAAGGAAACAAAACAGCTGATTTTGTTCTATGCGAGAAGACAGTAATTAGAAAATACGGTAGTTATCACGACGAGGCTGTGTAGTAGACTGTGACGTCACGTGGGCGAAATCAGCTGGTTTGATTATCCTATTAAATACAGGAAATAAATTTACCAATCACGATGAAGTCTTTTCTAGGTACCGTGCCCGAGATATTTATTTTTAAACATGAATGTACAACTGTCGTTGGAGAGGGAAATCCATCGATGCGCATGCTCGAACCTCACGCCCAGAACTATGGACTGGTAAATAGTAAAATTACGCAATTGGAAAATTATATAGTGTTTAAAAATCATTCAATGTCGTAAACACCAATTGAATTAATAGACATTTGTAAATTTTAAGAAGAAGATCTGATACTAAGTTTACGTGATAAATTAAATTTAAAATCAATAATAATTGTTATGTGGTATGTATAATTAAGAGTAAAGTAAACGGAAGATGAATGTGAACTTAAAACTAAAATGCTCTAATACTTTTAATTTTCAAGTTTTATTTATAACTCAGTACATTCGACGTTTAGGTTTCTTCAAGACAAGTTGAATACTCAACTACTTGTCATAAAACTAAAAAGCTTTGTTCATGAAGCCATTTGACTGTTGTTTCTCCTTTAAAATGCGTCTAGAACATTTTTATATTTGTTGCTAAAACTTTCTTAAATATATAATGAACTATGTACCGAAATAAAATGATAAAACGTACAGTAATAAATACTATATTATTTTTCTTGTAAGAGAACGATAACAAATCTTTGTTGCATTAAAATTCACTTATTAACTTATTACTATAACTATAAACTTAGATTGCAAATAAAAAATAAGTTCTCATACAATTAATACATTTCTTATCCACCATATCACTTACTACTATCGACTACTGGATGTTTTATATCCCTCCCAGTCACTCAATATGTAAAAAATTTTATTTGGCTTTTTTTCTTCTATAAGTATTTGACGATTGCTCTTTGAGTCCTACATGACGAAATAAAACAAATTATTCAAAATTCCTGGAACTGTTTCATTAATGTTTAATTAATTTAAACGGTGGTAGCGTGTGACAGTAAAATTAATCCTAAACTGCCTTTTCACATTCATTTTATCATACATAATTTTGTTTATAAAAATAAGATTCATCTCGTTAAAGATTGTAAGACTTTATTAAGACTAAATTTGGTATTCCATTCTATTAACTTATGTTGTCAAACACTATTCGGAAGGTAAATATGTGTCATTATTAAAATATAAAAATAATTATGATAAAAATATAATAATTAATTAAAAATAAATATATGTAGAATGAAACTCAAATATAAATTACTTTGCCGAAATATCTACAGATCAGGAAACAATTTTGTAGTTGTAATATGTTGTTTGATTTATTGAATTGCTACACATTAAAAAAAAACGTCATCTCATGTATACAATACATAGTAAATGAATGGGGAGGTAACAGAAGGAATGTATGCCTGATTGAAACTTATCAAGAACGATAATAATTTCCTTAATAAAGCTATATTTCAAAAACCAGAATATCTTAGACGTTTTAAAAATAGGTAAGAGGATTTTCTTTTTATCCTTATCTCTGTGCTTGTAAATCCCTGGTTTCCCCGGATAAAAGCATTTTCTCTTCCGGAGGATTTCACCAGCACACTAGTGTGTATTCTGTTACATTTCTTACACCTCATCTTCTGAATACAACCATTACTGAGTACAATAACATTTCAGTAGACAGGAATCAAAAATATTTACAACATCATAATGTTTGTAATTAATAATCTATACCTATAAAAGGCAATACCTCTGACTCACTCACTCATCGCTGTAACTAGAATAGTACTAAGCCTACGAGGCTGAAATTTTGTAGAGTCAAAGGTCTTATGTTACAGATGTTAAATAAGAAGAGATTTTGAAAAATTCTTAGTAAATCGAAGATGGCAGCTTTTTTAGTGCCAAATATTTTGAATTCCAAAAACAGAGTTTCTCTAATTGGACTGTAGTGGCTAAATGAATGGTTCTACAGCCAAACTAACACCATTTTCTGTGTCTGATTTGAGACGATCTACAACTTTGGCCCTATGAATTTTTTCTCTATCTCACCTCCTTCATCCTTAGGTAGAGCTAAATTTTCAACTTGTGCGTGTAAATCTAATTGGTTAATTTACGGTCTCTAAGAGTAGATCTACAGATTTTTCTAGAGCGTGAAACTTTGTTACCTAGAAGAACATATTGTATTCAATCGAAAAATATACAATTTAATTTGAACACATGTATAGCCAGGTCATAGGACATTGCTAAATATGGCTAGAAACACGATATTTCACTGATTCAGAGTCAATTACCGTACTTTGCTTCCTCTAAAATTAGACTTACAGATTTTTCTGGACTATGAAACTTTGTTATCTACGAGAACAAACTGTTATCAATCGGAAAATAAACAATTTAGTTTTAAAGCATGCATAGCCAGATCATAGGATGTGGCTAACCATGGCAAGAAACACAATATTTTATTGATTCAGAGTCAATTATAGTACTTTGTGCCCTCTAAAAGTAGACTTACAGATTTCTGTAGACTTTGAAGCTTTTTTATCTAAGAGAAAAAACTGATTTTAATTTGAAAATTTACAAGTTAATTTGACAAAATGCATAGCCAGTTCACAGGACATGTCTAAATATGGCGAGAAACTTGAAATTTCACTGATTCAGAGTCAACTACAGTAATATATATAAAATCCATTTACCACTCATCACTATTTCTCCAAAACTATACGTGCAATTGATTTGAATATTTTTACATAGGTTTATCTTGGCTTCTAGAGGCTCACTAAGAAAGGATTTTCTTCTCCGACCTTAGGACCCCTTCCTACTGGCCTCCGAAATGTCCATGGTATTCTCATGGAGGTATATTTGATTCAGCAGTTGAATAAAAACAATTGAATAAAATTGTGACAGGATACACTTTTAAAATTAACAATAATTGAGTAAGTAGTAATTATTCATAACATCAGCTGTTCTAAATTGGATGGTATATTAAATAACTCTTTTTAGAAACAAACTATTTAGTTTGATTTACTTTGAATAATTTTTGAATGTTATTGAACTGTTGAAATTTTTATTTATATTTTGATTGCAATCCTTCAAACTCAATTTTATGACCGGCGCAGTGGGCGGGTTCAGCTAGTTATGTTATAAATGAAATACTTTATCCTTTTACTGAAAAAAATTACACATATTAAATTGAAGAAAACATTGTAATACATTTAAAACTATGTTTACATTTAAAAGAAGCAAGAAAATTTATAATAGAACATTATTGTATTTTGCATTTCTTTCCTATAGTTAAGATTTTGTTTATACTTCTTTATCAGATTAATGGACATAAGATGAAAATAATAGTTTAACTGGAGGAATATTAGTAATTTATATACAATTCATAGACGGGAGAGGTACACGTTTACGGGGATAATTGAAAAAAAGGAAGGTTCTGCTCCTGAGTTATCATAACCGTCATAAAACACTTATCACTACCATTAAGATTGTAAAGCAAGAACAATTATAGTGGTAGCAGATTTTCTTCATCCTACAGAAATAAACAATTAGAGATTTACAATCTTTATTCAACGCTTATAAGAAGGACTGAAGAAATATTTTATGAGTTTCCACAAGTAGCTCGTATTAAAGCTAATGGCAGTTCATTATCTTTGATCCTCTGTCTTTGTCTTGGAAATTGCCATTTTTTTCTCATGAGGAAAATGGTAATTGGGAGATTAACTAGCAGTAGTCTTTCATCACTGCCTTTGGTAAACCATCTCACTGATTCCATTGTTAAGTGCATTGTTGGCCACAAGCATGGTTGAGATATCTGACATTTTTTCAGATCATTTATTAGTTGACACAGTTGGACAAATAATGTAATCTGTGTATATGCTGTAATTAAATTAAGTAACTAAGAGCACATATACTTATGTGCTCTTAGTTACTTAATTTAACGCTTGATTTAGGTGGGTTTGTAGTTCAATTCTACCCTACACGCATGGGTGATAGGGTGGGTTACTCATACATTTGGGTGAGTGGGTCAATACTAACGTACGTGTTGGTTTCATCGTATTTACAATATGTGACGGCGCTGAACCGTGATTCAGGTACAGACATGTACTGCGGGAATTGTATCACAAATAGCACAGGCGCTTCGATGATTATTAGAAAAAAAATATAATGCCGTTTGCCATACGTTAATGCCATTTGTTTTAACGTACGATGGCTAATGCAATGGCTAATACCCTGTGTGTGTGTTTTGGTGAGTTGGTGGTACGGTAATTATACACTTTTCAAACGCCTCTGAAAATGCGATGAAATATGATTTTGTAGCTCATAAGGGGTTTAATTATAGCCTCGGAAAACTATAGTGGGGCCTTATATACGCTTCTTCGTCAATGGAGCTTTCTATAGCGTATTGGAGTTTTTGAAGAGACTGCGCATTGAAATAAAATATTTTAACGACTGGTGAATACCCACCCACCCACTCATATACGTACGGTGGTGATGACCTACCCCCGACCCATACACGTAAAGTGGTGAATACCCACTTTACGTGTATGGTAGCAAGTCCCTTTTTTTTGAATACCCACTTTTTCCCCGTAGCAAGTCAGGTTGCTCCTACCTACTTGTTTGTGTGGATGCTTTCTCGATGTTTGCTTGGCTTTTCCCACTTCGGAGTGCTACGGCTAAGCTCACCATCCGTGCTCTCCAGTCCCAACTCTTCCAGCACTTTGGTGTGCCTTCTACTCTTGTGTCCGACAACGGTAGCCAGTTCACTTCACACGAGTTTCGTAGATTCTGTTTTGGCAATGGTATCAGGCATGTGACTACCTCTCCTTATTACCCACAGCCTTCTCATGCAGAGCGGTTCAACCGCAATATTCGGTCTGCCCTTATTACCTAACCTAACCTAACCTAACCCACCCGCCCACCCATACACGTACAGTGGTATTGACCCACCCACCCGCCCACCCATACACGTACAGAGGTATTGACCCACCCGCCCACCCATTCACGTACAATACATACCACTGTGTGTGTATGGGTGGGCGGGTGGGGGGTGGGAATTAATTCCTGTAGATTAACCCACCCATACACCCATACGGTGGTGATGACCCACCCGCCCACCCATACACGTACGGTGGTGATGACCACCCACCCACCCGTACACGTACAGTTGTGATGATGCCAATACCACTGTACGTTTGTGGGCTGGCGGGTGGGTTAATACCACTGTACGTGTGTGAGTAGGTGGGTGGGTCAATATCACTGTACGTGTGTGGGTGGGTGGGTGGGTAGGTCAGTATTACAAGACAGCTTCACCCATCTTACCCCTTGATGGGTACGAGACACCATCATTCATCCTACCATCATCCATAACTTATAACACTTGCACAACAAAATAAAATACGCCCAAGATGTTGAAAACTCGCCTAAAAGGTTTTTTGCCTCACACGCTTTTAATGGTGTAGACGAGTTTACGGGGAATAATTGAGAGACCTTAGAACCGGTGACTGACACCGTTTCTGAAAGTAGGAACAATTGGCAAGAGTGAGTGTGGGATGTTTTAGTGACCTTCATTGTATGTTTGAAATAGAACGTGACGGGTTAGTGTGACCAAATGTTATAAATATAAAATGATAAAAATGACGTTTGCAATACAACGTATTTGTATACTGCAATGAATAAATTAATTTTATTTGGTTTTTACTGATGAAGAAAATAGTTCTTATTTCTATATTTATCAAACAATTATTTCACTCTCTTTTTTATTTGATTTCAACTCATATTCTTCCCAGTAAAATTTTCAGTTACAAAGGGAGGCTTTGAATTGTCCCTCTGTGTCATGACGGCCTCCGAGCAAACACCAAATTGTCAAAATTCATTAGTAGTAGTCCTTTGATTCCTGGAGGATTGTATGGTTGTGAGTTACATTTGGATTATTAATATCAATACAAAGCACAGTCTAGAATAGTCGGCGAGTCACGAGAATCCTCTGAACTTCATGCTTCTGTGATACTGAAGGTGCTGATTTCCACTGAAACAGCACAAGTTAAGTAGTGCACCTGTCTTAATTACTAATCATGATATGTACACTACATGACTTGTGCTGTTTCAATGGAAATCAGCGCCTTCAATATCACAGAGACATGAAGTTCAGAGGTATTCTCGTGACTCATAGACAGTAAGTATACGTTTTCTGCTAACAGCAATTTATCGCCTCTTACAATTATAAGTTTAGCAAGCAGTTAATATATTTAACAATGAAAATTATCTGACCCAACAAATTGTTTTGTCAATAATGTAGAAATCAAACACTTACAAATATTCTGTTTTTAGAACATTAAAAAAAATCTAAAATAAAAATCACTCTAAAAGACCTGGCAAAAATTGGTTAGATGTTCTTGGCTTGAGAATGACTTTAAGAGAATGAGCTGAAGGTTATTCTCCCCTTAAATTTTTATATTTTAAAACCATATTCTCAAATAATTGTTCAAATTAAAAAAAGTATTTTCTGAATAATCTTAAAAATTGACCCTATTAAGGTGCTTATGGTATTTTCTTCTGACAGTTAAATGAAGTCTTGCAACAAATTTACAGAATAGTTTCATAAAGTGATATATCTTAAAAATATAAAACCTAAATAAGTGAGCCTTTTTTAGAAGGTTCACTTGTAAATCAAAGAATTGTAAATAGTGATTGAACCATATTACAAGGAAACATAAAGAAAACAACCGTGAAAATTCTGAATTTATTTGCGTACTCAGACTTTTTAAAACGTTTTGAACATTTATATATTTGAAAACTAATTATTTTCATAGTTAATTAAATACGTTTTACTGCAATAACTTTAGATTTTTTAAAACATACAGTATCTGATTATTTTAAAATAACTTGACTTTTACGTTAAATATACTGCAGATCTTGATTCTATGTAAATATAAATTTTAGTATCTTAACATTCCTACAGTTATTGGAATACTCGTGATCAATAAAATGACATGTCTTTCGCCTATCATGGAAATTGTATGTGCCAAAAGTCCTAGGAACAAAGAAAATTTTAGTATCCTTTGATCCGATAATTATTTTCTATAATTTGTAAGCAAATAGTTTGATTGTATCTGTAAAATCATCTCTTGTTAGATGATGTCTATGTTCCCATGTCCCCATATTTGCTACATCCATCTGTATGAAATCCCAAAAGCAATATGTTGTTGTAGCAGATTGAAGAATAGTGCATCCTGAAAAATAATCCATGAGAGAGACAATATAGGGTCTGACAAGAGGTTAACTCCCTGATGTAATCATGTGATAGTGGTTGCACAATATCGAGTAATTGAAGTTGCATTACTCACCTAAGGGTTTTAGAAGTGGTTTATCTCATAATGTAAATTGATAGGTGGTCTCGTTGATTTGTAATTATAATATTTTTCTTTATACTTGATAAAATGTTCTGTCTATAAACACTATTGGGAGTTCAGGCATCGATAATTTTTAAGAGAGGTAAACGTTTGAACCGTAACATTCTTGCTTACATCCAGAAGTACTTGTTTTACTATCAGTAAACTCTGCAGTGATATAGACACTGTCGTGGATTGTTTTATATTAATACTGAGTTAACATTTGAAGTTTAAAAAAGGGCTATAACAGATACGTATGGTAAAAGTTACAATAAGATTTGAATAGTGCTGCATTTAAATAAAAGTAAATATTTAGGAATTAAAGTATTTAACTTTTTGCCCTTGCAACTTTAATATTTTCTCCATAATACTGTTGAGTATAAAGATACTAATGGTTTTGTTTTAAATAAATCATTATTATTATATACTAAAAACGTTATCAGAAAACAAAACTTCTTCTGATATCTATGGTATTATATTCTTTTAAAAATTTATACTGATTTGAGAACTAATGTTTTCATTTGAGGTGAAATGAAAACACGAAGTGCTATGAAGTCAAGGTTTCATCACAAACTAGCCGACAACCTTGCTACACCACGGGGTGGTTCTGTTTAAACTGTCACATCAATATAAAAGCTCAGCCTGCTGCCTTTCTCCTAGCACTTTCACTAACAGGCTTTATAAGAGTACTTCTAACCTAAACCAAAGAGGGTTTTATCATTTTAGGTACTCGTAACCATATGTATATATTTGATAAACACAAAATCTTTTACTCAGCCCATGTGTATTTTATTTATACACACGACATGGCCATGTTTCTGCTTCTGTGTATAGATCATCTGCACAGCTATAATAATAACTTGTAGCTCTATCTGTTGGCCTGGTCCCTGACTGCCACTGGCTGCAGTAGTATGAGGATTGGCCACCAGGAGCAGCACCAGTCATGTTTTTGTATCATATTTTTACACACCACATAAAAAGCTATATAGGGGCATTAGGCAACTTTTACATGTATTCAAATGCTCCTACACATATTACCATTATACTGAGGCACTTGGACCACCTTGGGCCAGGGGTAGAATCTATAACTTTTTGAGAGTAAAAACTCACCGTGTATAAAATCCATACACGTGAGCTGCTCAGAAACTTAAGTGTGTAAAAAAGATACACATAGGAGCAACAGTGATCTATATGACAAAATTATATACTAGAAAACCTTAAAAGTCTACTTTAAGGGGATAAAAATTAGTAAAATTATGTCAGAATTAGTAGAAATTACCCTAAACATTTCATATTTAAAACCAAATTAGCCAAGCTCTTGTGTCATATTTATGTTTTTTGTATCATGTATTTTATTAATTATTATTAGGTTGATAAATATATAAATTATTAAGTTGATGCTAATATTACTTTTATGGAAAAAACTAACTTTTCTGGGGCTGTTTGTACCTCTAGGAGCGGAATTTCTTGAAATTATTTCTTAGTTTCAAGTCTCTATGATTCAAAAGCTAACTTCACTTGAAATTCCATCAAAATATATTCAGAGGCTCTGGAGATTTCGTCATGAGTAGTACAGTATATTTTGAGTCTATATATCAAGACAATGTAATTAATAAAATATACTGTACTTAAATGTTTTTATAAAACTATTCAAACTTTGCTATAAGAATTAATTCTTTTTACTACACTATTATGTTGAATAGTACCACAAAGTAGCTTTGATGTAATATTGTTACTTTAAAAGTTAAAAAATTAAAGTTAATGACCGTCTCATTTTACCAGGCGAAGTTAGGACTGAGGAGCCCTTTCTAACACTTAATCTTGGGACCAATGGCTTAAAGGTGACTTCCAAACCACCACCAGTAACCGTGTAGTCAGGCTGAGTGCAAGGACGGATCGCTCAGATGGTCACCCATCCAAGGGACAGCCACGCCATCCGATCTTGTGATAACATCGAAACCCTCGGTAAAGCCGATTCGTATGTTATGTAGTTATCCATCCATTACACTTTTATAGTGACAATAGACGTAAAATGTCAATACAAATATTTTTAATTCATTATTAATATTGCTTGTTTACATTTTGTTTCATGTTGTTCTTTTTTGTATTCATTGATGTGAAACATATTATTGAATTACTTATGTGATAGTAAGATATTGCATTGTATTATTATGCTTAATTCTAGTAATATATTCCAGTTATGTTCTCTAAAGGCCATGTTTATAACCAAACTATTGTGCGTTCAATTTACCATCCTTATTCAAAAAACATTTCCTTAGTTTTGTAATTTTTTTAACACACATTTTATTTTGTAAATATTGTTAAGAATGAATGAAATTATGTATAATTTTTAACCAATACTAAAATTAAGTACTAAATTTTAAGACTTTTATAAAAAATGTTAAGCCCAAACTGACACATTAATGTTCAGGACAACCGGATGAAAGAGAAGGATTTCCTGAGATGACGGGAAAGCCACGCCACTTCATCCTTCACTCTGTGAAAAACAACCACTCTTACTCTGGAGTTCTTTATATTAAAACGGGTCTAAAGTAATTATAATTTGTCTGAAAAGACTGCCTAAAGAGTGATAAATAAAGTAGAACGAACAAAAGTGATAAATATTTATGTAGTCTGTACTGACAATGATTTGTTATATATACAAATAATTGTTAGTTAGACAGGCATTACTAAAGTCAAAGAAAGATAAAAATATATTCACGTATATTATATAAAGTATAAATACATGAAATCTTTCGTTTGTCTTTAGTTTCTGCTTCGAACCCAACATATGATTCCACTTGTGGAATTAAAGGCTCGTTTACACGCTATGATAAATCGTAGCGATATGGTTGTAATAATTTATTGCTCCAATAAATCGAAAGAAGGAGTTCTGTTTACATTAAACGATTTCTTGTTCTATATATTCATTGTAGTTTCTGCCATGGAGGAAGTATTATCGTGGTTAGTTTTTGAATTCAGTTTATCGATGAAATTGAAAAAGCCACGAAGACCTAAAAGAAAGTGGAACGGCCAGTGGTTGCTGATGAAAAGAACATTTTCTCGTACCAAATTACTGAAGGAAACGCGAAATGAACTCAGTGACTGGTGTAATTACCTAATTTATAGGAACTTTAAAGGACTTTGAAGTGATATTTGTTATTTGAAAGAAATATACATACAGGGGTCGTATATATTTGTATTAAGTGTCGTCTTGCATCATGTGTCCATATAATGAGACAACACTTCGCGAAATGTTTTTTTTCTGATTGGCAGTTACGAAATATTATTTGTTGAAAGTTATCACGATGTGTATCCAAATTAAAAAGATATTGATAGTTTAAAAAACATTATTTCTCCATTGCAATTTAATTCAAATAAATTCTCATAGTTCATGTTCTCAAAATATGGTTAAGTAATAAAACTGGATAATAATACGTTATTTATAGGTATTATTTAATCGTATCCAGCTACTTGAGGTCAAAGTGTTTGGGAGATTGTAAGTGATAGGTTCCATGCTCGGCCCTCTTAATACCGAAACGGCATCCACGCAATGGTTGCCATCGACTTGGATACTATTGAAGAAATCTGGAGTGTCCATGTTGGATAGTATTCAACGTTCAGATATTGTGTAGGGAAGCGAATTGAGTGTCGGACCTGTTAGTTAGCTGAAAATCATACCAACACTACGTTGTTCAGATTCCACGTACAGATGTAGGTTCCTCAGTTGCTATGGTTATTGGGCTATTAATGAATAGTCCTTTCTTAGCTAAGTCGAACTTAGAAAGTAACAATAACTACACTCGTTCATCTACATTCATCATATTCACCCATATCTCTATATCGGTGTCTTAGTGGTTCAAAATAAAAAATAATGAATACATTTGTATGACGATATTAAATTAATTAAATGTTGATTGCGCCTCTTTTACTGTATTACTTTATTATCTGTTAATACAGAAATGATGAAAACCCTTGCAACATTTAAAGGCCAGGACCATATACTCCTGAATAATGTATTGGCTGGGAGGAGTCAGGCTTACGTCTGTATTATGGTTAATGGAACCTTCACTTTTAGCACTGAGGTTTCAGTTTAGCAGCCTATTCTACTGTATTTATCCAATTCTCTCTAGAAAGATGATGGAAACCCATGTAACGCTGTACAGCCATGAATAATGCATTGGCTGGGAGTAGTCAGGCTTACGTCTGTTTTAGGGTTAATGGAACCTTTACTTTTAGCACTGAGGTTTCAGTTTAGCAGCCTCTTCTACTGTATTTATCCAATTCTCTCTAGAAAGATGACGGAAACCCATGTAACGCTGTACAGCCATGAATAATGTATTGGCTGGGAGTAGTCAGGCTTACGTCTGTATTAGGGTTAATGGAACCTTCACTTTTAGCACTGAGGTTTCAGTTTAGCAGCCTCTTCTACTGTATTTATCCAATTCTCTCTAGAAAGATGATGGAAACTTGTCTTATGTATAAAGGCTGTATGTCTAAGATGTTTCTGTTTTAAATTGATTAAAAAAATCTAAGTAAAATAAAAAATAAAAACTACACATTTTACAAAAAAATTTCAAATTTGTAGACTACATTATACCAAATAAATAGATATGTCAATTTAATAGACCAGGTAATAAATAACAGAGAGTTTTTTTCTTTAAGAATTATCACCTGGCTATAGAGTACACAGATGAAAATACTTTCAGTTTAGCAGATGACAATTTGGTATTTTAACTTTTTTGGGTAAAATGTGTAGGTTTTTTTTGATATTTGATTTTGAAATGTTTAGACAGCCGTCTTTTTAAAAACAATAATCTTACACAAACAGCCTTTTTTACATGATATGTGTATCATGTTCCATATTAAAATTTAGTATAGTATGTAAACCGGTATTTGAGATAATCAATCTTTTACTAAAAGCACATACAGATACACTAATCTAATAGAGATAAGACACATTTTATATGGTGTTATTTGCTTGTATTGTCCTGTCAAACAATCCTATAAAATTTGCGACAGTTCAAGCTGGACACCCTGTATATTTTTTGGTTTTTTTTCAGGGAAAAATTTTATAGTGAAAGAAAGTACCATCAAAGATTCACAATGACATTAAGTACCTACAGAACTAAATTAAGCATCACCTTAAAATTCAGGTACACTTTGACCTATAAACACTCCTCGGACAATCTCTTTGTGTACAGTTACTGTGAAAGCATTGTTGCCACATAACCACGCCCGCTTGATCCTGCAGAAACTTAAAGTCTAATTTGGTCTCTGTATTTTGTTTTTCATCCTTATTTGAAGTAATTAACTAAACCATAACTGAGGATCGCGATTTTGCACAGTATTCTTGTGAATATTTAAAGCCATTAGTAATTTGTAATGTATTGATATGAAAAATGAAGAAGATATAATAATAAAAATAGTTCCTAAGTTGTGATGTCTCTAAATCATGAAAATAAGTGCTTCATAATATATGTGATGTGATAGAGTCTACAAACGGTCTTTAATGATTCAAACTATTTGGACTTTAATGGCCTCTGTAGGTTATTGTTTCTTTAATCCAACAAATGATGTAACAGCATTACTAAACATAGTTCGAACGAGAAAAATAGGATTAAAAAAATGCAATAACGATTGAAGTCATGTGGGAAATTACTGGAATGAGATTCGAAAATGTCAACTTCTCTGATATTTAGTTCTTACTATACATTTTACTTACATTTTCACATAAGACGGTTATGGTCAAAAAATGTGTTACAACCCCAATAACCACGGGACCATCCACACTTACGTACTCTATGTAAAACTCAATGGTTTGCCTCTATACCTCTCATGTGGTTTTAAGTTGCCTTAGATAATTTTTTGATCGAGTCTAGTTTAAGCTTAGATAATCTAAATGAAAATAAAATAATAAATGGAGAAAAGGTCGTTTTTTTATATTGTTACAAATAAAAATATGTGTTCACCCACCCACTCACACAAGTCCAGTGCTATTGAAGTGTTTTAAATTGCTATAAATATATTGTTTGTATTGTCATAAATATTATACGTAAATTGACTCATAATAAAACAAATTGGACATTTGAATGTTTATCAGTTGGTTTGTATATGTTTATTACGATTTAGTATCAATAATCCAGGTGTTATACTATTTTATAAGTGGTTAAATTATATTAATAATTTTTAATTAAATTATTATAATACGTTTGGATATTATTTTCTTGCGTATTTTAGGTAATACAAACATAACAATAATTTAGACAAATATACAATATTTATAAAAAGTAATCAGTCAATGGCAGTATCTAACTACAGAAGTTTATAGTACTAAACAAATTTATTGTAATGACTATTTGTGGGAAAAATATTATTTACTATAATTTGGCGAAAATTGTAAATTATTATTGAAAATATGGATATAAACAATTCTATTACTGATTAACAAAGTAATTTACCATCTACAATTATACAACCAGTCCAAACTATTCAAATTCCGATGCATTGTCATTATTTTTAGTCCTAATTATTGTGAGACTAGAATACTTGACAAAGAAAAAAACATCGTACAAAACAATTCCCTCATCTAAAGACCATTCACATCAGTTTATTTATTTATTTATTTTTTTGAGATTGAAAAATATCAATGAATAACTTAGTAATGAGGGAATCCTTTCAAATTACCCTTTCAAAAGAGGCAGTTAGAATCTCTGGGGTTGTTGATTTATTCATGTTCAAAGAATGGCATTTTCAAGTACGCATGATTGTGGTTACTAAATACCTTCTGAATACTAAAATAAAATTATTAATTAAAACATTTATTACTCAAATACAGTTAGTATTGATGTAATATTATATATAATAATAACCAATAACCATTCGTGTAACAATAATAAGCTTTACATATATTTTTGAATTGTTTATTTTTTACATATATACATTTAGAACTTGTTTACCATAAATTGTAATTCTAGTTTTCGTATCCATTTATATTTGAGTTCTAGTAAACAATTTAGTGTTTAAGGAAAAACATTTTTTCCATATAGTTCCATATTGTCTATTTAATTCACAACAACGTGATTTTTATTTTTACACCTAATTTGTTAAAAATTGTATTGTTCTCGATATTAACAGTCTATTGTGTTTGGAAAAAAGGAAAAAAAATTAGATCATTCCCATCCTCGCTTCATTAACTTTACAGTGTATACTATCTAACCTTATAAATAAGTTATTTATTTATAAGGGTTTAAAACTATTTTATAATAAAAGTGGAAATTTCCCACAGCAAAACAAAATATATTTACATATAAATAAATGATGAAAGCATGAAAATACCATAGCACCAAGACCATTTAACACATTTTTACTAAAACTTATCATTTTGTAACACGTAGAATTTATAACAAAATTACAGAAAGTATACAAAATTCAAATAATGAACACATTTTTTTTTTTTTAAATTGAAGAATTGGTTAGTTACCTTGGATAACATACAGAGTTTATATATAATTAAATATGAAACATGGATGTCTAGGTATTTTTATATTACATTCACTCATAACAAATCAACATGAGTCTTCAGATTAACATTTTCAAAATAAATTTCGAATATAGCTATTTTATTTTCTGTGAGATATTTTTAGTTTAAAACACAGACGAGTTAGAATTGAATTACGTCTCAACCTGCGATACTCATCGGTGTAAATTAGGTTATGTTAATATATCTTCACCTAGAGAGAGTTTCATTCCTTGAACATTACATTGTGACTGGTTTTATATTATGTACACGTGACATATAGTTTGTCACATAACCACGTTTTTTTTACATAACAGGATAACTTATGTTTGTCAAAGTTATTTTTGACAAATAGTGCATTACCTAGTAGAGAAGAGTAACAATAATAAATAATGTTAAAAAAATATGGACTAGTGCTTCTATTAATTTTTTTATTTACAAAATATATTTTTTGTACATAAAAATTGATAGACATTAAAATATGTTTTCAATTTAATACAGTTTTTTTTAAAAGTATTTTATATTCCATATAATGACTGTTGGTGCCACTGTTTTGGGAAAACTTAATCCTTTCTAAAGTTTAAATCCCAACCTTAAAAAATTAAAAGCAACACGTACACTTTAATTTAGTTTTATACATATTCTTTAATAAAATGTTTGGTATAGGGTGAGATGGAGATGGAGGACCACCTGACAAGTTTTAGGAATTTGAATTTCTTTTACCTGCCCCAGTTTAGACCATAGGTCCACTCCCAATGATCCTAATAATAAATAATGCGTCTGTTGCAAGATCATTAATGAGGTAGGAATGAGAAAAGAAAGTAGGCCTAGGTTGAATATGAAATTAATTTTGGTTTTATTTATAATGTTGTTTTATAGTACAAATGAATAGAGAAAGTTGTTTACTGGAAATTATAATACAATTTTAAGAGTGATTATAATGTTGATATACCATAAAGAGTTTGAGCTTTTTCATTGTCTTCTTTTCTTCTGTCTGGGCCAGACCAAACGCTTCTATGTGCTACACTTGAAACTGTCTTCAGAATAAACGAGTAAATTGGCGGTAAAGAGAATTGTGGTTATTATAATTTAATAACATATATTAAATTATATATGTCGGCACTCATGCGCAGTGCTGTAACCCAGCTACTTGGGGACAAAGTGTTTGGGAGATTGTAGGCGATAGGTTGCATGCTCGGTTTTCTTAATACCGACACGGCGTCCACTCAATGGTTGTCATCAATGTAGACACTACTAGAGAAGTCTGGGGTGTTCATGTTGGATGGTAGTCAATGTTCAGATGTTGTGTAGTGAAGAGAACAGAGTGTCAGACTTGTCAGTTAGCTGAAAATCAGACCAACACTACGTGATTCGGATTCCACGTAAAGCTGTAGGTCCCATAGTTGCCATGGCTATTGGGCTATTAATAAATAGTCTTTTCTGAGCTAAGTTGAACTCAGATAGTAACAATGACTACACTCGTTCATGTACACTCATCACACTCATTCACTCCTCATATTCGCCCATATCTCTACGATCGGCGTCTTAGAGATGAATAATAATAATGAATAATTTATAAGAGTAGAAGAGAAGTGTTATACAATTTAGAGTTTAAAATTAAATATAAAAGCTAAATATGAAAGAGAGGCTGAAACCAGGTGAAGAGATTACGAGAGAGAAAATGGAGAAGACTGTGGATTGAATGAAGGAGGAATGTAACAATGGTGATACAGCAATTATGATCGATGGCTCTGATTATCATACTAAAACCTTATATATATATATATATATATATATATATATATATATATATATATATATATATATATATACAATTATGATGGGTGAATGTGACGTACAAAAGTGTGACAGAATTAATAAAAACAGTAAAACATGAAAAATAAAATTAGTTATTAACATAAATCCTTAAAACTTAATCTGACAAGTACTAAACATGTTTATGAGCAGCAACATCTAAAAATTAGGTTAAGATAGAAGCAAAATCGTACTATTCAGCAATATAATTAAATGTATGTTTTGGTGAATGATAATGATTATTGGTATACAAGATAACTAACCAGATGCGTCTTAGACACCAAGAATTTCGTAAATAAACGTTAACAGTGATAAATTTGAAGGAAAACAAATCCGGTTCAACTCATAAAGAAAACATAATCCTTCAGTGGAAAGTGACTTCACAATTTAATCATGAGACTGCCATATATATTGCCGATAAATAATAGAATGTCTCGTAATGTATAAAATAAATGGTAACAGGTAACTGCCACAAACTTTACCAGTCAGATTGTTTAATAAATGAAAATTAAAGTAGTATGTACTAACACACCTAAATAAAAACAGATGTTCAATTAATTACATTTATAATGATATACAAATGAAACACTTTTTTATTTAAATAAAATTATCGAAAAAATCTTCGAAAACAGCTGTTTAGTTAATGACATAGCCAGATTTTATGTAAACAACTTTCAACAACTTGAATTGTGGCTTTTTCGGCCTTCGGCCTCCACTCCCGACTTAATGGGGTGGTAAGTAAATTACTTTTAATGGTAATTTGCATTTTTACTGAAAACGTAATCAAAATCGTTAGAATGAAGCTTGAAAAAATTGAATTTTTCCCCCTAAATGTTATAGGCCTAACTAAAAAAATAGCCACGTTACAGACATGCGGTTCTTGCTAAAATATTTTAAAATGTAATTCAAATCGTTCTTAAAATTTAATCCAAATTATTAGAGCAATTTTTGATAAAATTCCAATTTTTTAATGTTTTTGAACATAAAAATAAAAACTACTTAAATTTAAAAAGTGAATAAATTGATTGGAGATATTGGCTAAATACACCTACATACCAAATTTTATAAAAATTGATCCATCCGTTTGCGCTTCAATGAACTGCACATAGACACAGGCAGGCGCACATACGGACAGATATCAACATTTTATTTTCGTAAAATCAACTTTTTTTATTCAAGATACCCTAAAATAGATTTTTAGATCAACTTGTAAAAAAAATTAACAGTTTAGCGAAGAAGTTCCGTTAATATGAGGTATCTTTCAAAAAACCTTACTATATACAAACTTCATGAGGGCTGCAACATTTAATAAAGAATCCAACAGATCAGATACAACACACATATGTATACCACGAAGATAAAATCTAAATAGATAATAGTAATACTACGTTACTAGTATTACTAGTTAGTTTTTTTGATAGGATAAATGAAACAACAGAATATTTTTAAAATTCCATAACAATTTTTGTGGTAGGAGCAGTTTTAACGTCCTTTTCGTTAGTTGCCGTTTGCTTACGGATGTTTAAAACCATCTTTTAGCCAAAACTCATTAGAAAGAACACTCATCTGTACATACAGGCAGAAGTGATTTGTGTTTGAAAATCGGCTACAGCTTATTACGTAACATCTGTGTTATTTACTAAGTTCAACATTTGGACTAAAACGAGAAAAAAATTATCTTCTTCCATAATTTATTGTATTTTATTTATGTTATCTTACGTGTAGATTATTAAGTATATGAGTCAATACCACGGTATATGTATGGGTGGGTGGGTGGGTGAATACCTATACATGTGTAAGGGTGGGGTCAATAGCTTTGATTTGTTAAATGCTATTGTGCAAATAGCAAAGTAGCTAAAGTTTATTTTTTAGCATTGTAGCTTAAGTTAAAGTTGTTTACTCAAGTCAAAGTGAAGTTCGATTCTTTGTTCATTTCCCCTCCTTAGCCCCTCATCCCTCGATAAGAAACTTGAATTTTCCCAATATCTTTCATTTGACTCAATTTATTTATGAGTTCTAGTATGACATTATTGTACATAATTCAATTAAAATCATAAAGCCATTATTTTTTTGCTTGTGTGTACGTTTTCCCGTAAAGAGTATCCATTTTGTTTTTTATTTATTTAGGTTAAAGAAACAATTTTTTTCGCAAAGAATTTACTACTTACGTATGGTTTCAAAACATTTACAGTACCTAATTTCTAAGACTATGCGTACATTTTTTTCTATAAATTTATTTATAAATCAGCAATATTTATTAAGAAACAATTGTAGTATATTAGTTTTATGGCTCCATTTTAAAGTTAATTTACAACTATAAGATAATAAACCATAGTAGTAAATTGCTTTACTATGTAGGACCTAAGGTCACACACTGGAAATATGTCAATTGATTATAGTAACATTTTGCTTGCACAGACCATTTTCTGTCCCAGCTCATCTTGGAACTTAAATATAAGTTTAAGACGATGTGTGTTTAATGTTTCTTAATGAGGTATCATACCACATAAATTAGATTTTCCACCCTAAAAATACAACGCAGTACTTACTCCTAGTGTGGTAGGTTAGGAAAGCCATGAATGTCATAAGTGTGTGGTAGGTTAGGAAAGCCATGAATGTCATAAGTGTGTGGTAGGTTAGGAGATTCATCATTGTCAAAAGTGTGTGGTAGATTGGGAGAGCTGTCAACGCCATAAGTGTGTAATAGATTGGGAGAGCCGTTATTGTCAAATGTGTGTGGTAGATTGGAAGAGCCGTCAACGCCATAAGTGAGTGGTGGGTTGGGAGATTCGTCACTGTCAAAAGTGAGTGGTAGATTGGGAGAGCCGTCAACGCCATAAGTGTGTAATAGGTTGGGAGTGCCGTCATTGTCAAAAGACTGTGGTAGATTAGGAAAGCCGTCAACGCCATAAGTGTATGGTTGGGAGATTCATCATTGTCAAAAATGAGTGGTAGATTAGGAAAGCCGTCATCGCCATAAGTGTGTGGTAAATTGGGAAGGCCATTAACGTTGTGCGTGGCAGGTTGGAACTATCTGTGTGACTAGTTCATTGTGTATCCCGCTGTTTGACGTAGTACACAAAGAACTAATAATGGCCTTTTTTATTGAAGTTAATTTAATTTATATTAGGCTAATAATTTGGATGTATTTTGATCACATATTCATATATTATGCAATACACAACTGTCAGTTGAATATTAGAATATTATAAATAATTTTTAAAATTTTGTAATATGTTTAATAATTTAACTATATCGTAGACATAAATATTTAGGACAAAAGTAGGAAGCAAATGACCAGAATATTGTTTGTCCGGTATGCCCCCTTCCCCCATTAATTGACTCTCTGGATGAGTTTCATTTGGCCACACCGACAAAGCCATTTCCCTCGGGGTGTACCCTTTGCTGCTCCGTAAGCAGTGAGAACCAAAAGGAAACGTTAACCCATTTATATGCAAATAGAGTCATAATATGAATTATTTATTATATCTATGTAAAGAGCACTATAATTAGCACATTCATATATAATAGTTTTACTCTAAAAATGTATATCTCAATTTTATAACAGATTTTTAGATTGTTTATGCTCATTTAAAAACTGTAATTAATATGTTTAATATCTGGAAATATCTTTCTATAATTACTGTGTTATTAGTGGTACAGAGGTTCTCGTTTTACAATGTCTTTTGTACAATAGTATTCACAATATGATTTAAATAATAATTAAATAATTAACTATTAATTATCTTATTTAATAAAATAATTATTATTTAATTAGGGGTGAAAAACTAGTAGAATGTCGTTGAGTTAATTTTAAATGGAAATTCAACTATTAATCTTTTGTAAATAGTAACACAGATTAACGTCAATGGTGCTGAAAGAAAATTCAGGTACATCTCTGTAAAGCGAAAGGCAGCATATAAACGAAGGCGTTGTCGCAGGTATGTAAAAGGCAACACATAAACGAAGGCGTTGTCGCAGGTATGTAAAAGGCAATACATAAACGAAGGCGTTGTCGCAGGTATGTAAAAGGCAACACATAAACGAAGGCGTTGTCGCAGGTATGTAAAAGGCAACACATAAATGAAGGCGTTGTCGCAGGTATGTAAAAGGCAACATATAAACGAAGGCGTTGTCGCAGGTATGTAAAAGGCAACACATAAACGAAGGCGTTGTCGCAGGTATGTAAAAGCTCGTATCCTGCATCCGTAATCTGATTAATTAACTTGTGTTTTCATATACCGATGGAAAATAAATAATAAATTTATAATATACTATATACTTTTCATTCAAACTATTAAGAGTTGAGTAGATAATATTATTTATCTGTTATAGGTTACATAATAGTATCCATAATATATTTTTATTTTAATAATTCAATTGAGGACCCTCTGTCAAGCCAATGGAGTGAGAGCTTTACACTAAAATGCTAACTTTTAACATGAACCTATTTACCGAGTTTTGTAACAATCGTAAAGATAACAACAAAGATATAAATTGTTAAAAAAAGCAAAAAAAAAAAAAAAAAAAAAACAGTGTCTCGCTGCTAAACAAAGCGCAAATTGAAAAACACTATTACTCATTTTTAGCTTAGAATCACAAATGGGATCTGCATAACCAGCCAAGCCAACCCAATCCTTTTGTAACACTATATTTAAAATTATATACTTATGTTTAAGCCGTATAAATTAATGTAATTTTTTATGACATAAATTTAGTTGGGTTTGAAGTTTCCTACCTTACTTTAAAAAAAGGAACTGCTAATAAAAACCCTCTTTTCCAAAATGGGATCGTCGGTACATATCTGAAAAGGGTTCATGTATTGCACACGCGCGGGGAAATATGAGTGTAGTCAGTGTTACGAACTAAGATTGACTGTTATTAAGGTTATTTATTAGTGGTCCAGTATCCAGGGAAAGATATAAGCTTGAAATCCTAGCCACAAAGTATTGGCCTGAGTTTCGGTAAACTGAATAGTCTTTCTTTACAAAACTCCCAAATCCGGCCAATCCTCTCATACGGACATATACTTCTATTGTAGTATCTACTTCAATGGCAACCATTGAGTGGACGTCATGTTTGTGTTAGGATTACTGATGGTAGAGCCTATCACCTACAATATCCACAACTTTTTGCCTCAAAATACCTGGACTAAATCACTACACCACGATCACAGATGTTTATTTTGATAGACTAATGATGTGTAGGGAATTATATAATTATCCATCAGCAGCCACATTTCTCCACCAAACAATTATTTCTCGTAAAACAAATTTTATTTTAATGTTTTCTCCAGTAACCAATAGTGTAATTCTAAATTAAACATGGTTAATCTTAATATGAATTTATTTCATTTTCCTAAAAAATTAATTTATGATTACCCTGAGATAATTTATTTTATGGTTCAATGTTCAGTAGTAAAAAGGGAAAGAGCTAAATTTTACTCAGCTTAAATTAAGAATATAACTAATATACAGCGTTAAAACAATTGTTTATCAAATAGAACATACATTTTAATTAAATTAAGATATTAATTAAAATATCATAGTTTAAATAGGGTTGTAGTTGGGTTAGTGCTTGACTATTGTAACCCAGCTTATTGTAAACAAATTTTATGTGTTGTAAGTCTTAAAATTTATAATCGGTCTTCTTAATATGGCGTCCCCTCAATGTTTACCATTAGATTGGACATTACTGGATAAATCTGGAGTGTCCTTGTTGGATAGTAATCAGGGTACGACTGTTGTATTGGGGAGAGAACTCAATATAAAGCTTGTCTATCAGCTGATAACGGACAAACACTACGTGGTTCGGATTCCACATAAAGCTATAGATCCCTTAGTTCTCCTGGTTACTGGGCAATTAATGAATACCCTTTCTGAACATAAGTCGAACTAAGTTCAAAACAATGACTACACCCGTTCATCTAAACTCATCACACTCATTCGCCCTAATATTCGCCCATATCTCTACGATCAGCGTCATAGTAATGAATAATTAATTAATATTTCTTAGAAAAAAATTACCTTTAGTTTTATATATAATCCATGAACACTTTACATTAAGTTATATTACAATTAAAAGTAAAAATGTTTTAATCTAACTTAGCATTACATAACATAATTGAAGCGAATGATGTCCCAGTGTAAATTAGGTATAGTTTTATAATATATTTGACTAAAACTTAACACTTTTATGACATAACTGATCATATAATAAATTTAATTTGCCGTTCAGTTTACCTACCTAGAAATCAGTAATTCAAAATAACAAACTACACTATGCTAAAAGGCAAAAGTTTAGATACATTTTTAAATGAATTAGTGTTACAAATATTTATAATAAAGGAGTTATTAGGTATAAGGATAAAGCTGATTTTGTTAAAGAGCCTTTAAGTAAGGACAAGAAGTCCTTGACTCCTGCCCCTTGATAAAACACTTTCCATCTTCTCCCCCTCCCTATCATCGATATTAAAGTCCTTGACCCCTGACCCCTTGATAAAACACTTCCCATCCATCCTCTCCCCCTCCCTATCATCGATAGTAAAGTCCTTGACTCCTGACCCCTTGATAAAACACTTTCCATCCTCTCCCCCTCCATATCATCGATAGTAAAGTCCTTGACCCCTGACCCCTTGATAAAACACTTCCCATCCATCCTCTCCCTCTCCCTGTCATCGATAGTACAGTCCTTAACTCCTGCCCCTTGATAAAGCACCTTCCATATCTCCCCCTCCCTATCACCGATAATAAAGTCCTTGACTCCTGACCCCTTGATAAAACACCTTCCATCCTCTCTCCCTCCCTATCATCGATAGTAAAGTCCTTGACTCCTGCCCCCTTGATAAAACACCATCTATTCTCTCCCCCTCCATATCATCGATAGTAAAGTCCTTGACCCCTGACCCCTTGATAAAACACTTCCCATCCATCCTCTCCCTCTCCCTGTCATCGATAGTACAGTCCTTAACTCCTGCCCCTTGATAAAGCACCTTCCATATCTCCCCCTCCCTATCACCGATAATAAAGTCCTTTACTCCTGACCCCTTGATAAAACACCTTCCATCCTCTCTCCCTCCCTATCATCGATAGTAAAGTCCTTGACTCCTGCCCCCTTGATAAAACACCATCCATTCTCTCCCCCTCCCTATCATCGATAGTAAAGTCCTTGACTCCTGACCCTTTGATAAAACACCTTCCATCCTCTCTTCCTCCATATCATCGATAGTAAAGGCCTTGACCAATGACCCATTGATAAAACCCCTTCCATCATCTCTCCCTCCTTATCATCGATAGTAAAGTCCTTGACTCCTGACCCTTTGATAAAACACCTTCCATCCTCTCTTCCTCCATATCATCGATAGTAAAGGCCTTGACCAATGACCCATTGATAAAACCCCTTCCATCCTCTCTCCCTCCTTATCATCGATAGTAAAGTCCTTGACTCCTGACCCTTTGATAAAACACCTTCCATCCTCTCTCCCTCCCTATCATCGATAGTAAAGACCTTGACCAATGACCCATTGATAAAACCCCTTCCATCATCTCTCCCTCCTTATCATCGATAGTAAAGTCCTTGACTCCTGAACCTTTGATAAAACACCTTCCATCCTCTCCCCCTTCCTATCATCGATAGTCAGCCTACGGGCTGACGGTGTCGGTTGGCTGTTCAAGTGCAAACATTTCAAGAATTTTCATTCTCCAAAAAAGAGCAGTGCGAACAATTGCAAAATTAAATCAAAGAGAGTCGTGCAAGCTAGCTTTCAAAAACTTGAAGCTGTTGACATTGCCCTGCCTCTATATTCTGGAAACTTGTCTTTTTTTTAAATCAAAATCCGAAAGCATAAGAGGTAGCAATGTACACTCTTATGCTACTAGAGTCAGGGATGACTACCGTACTGCAAGGCTCAGGACGGTAGCTTATGAACGTTTGCCCTCGCAGGCAGGAGTTCACTTTATCAAAAAGCTTCCAAATGAAATTAAGTGTGCCCATACGCTCAAAGCGTTTAAAACTCGTATGAAAACCAAGTTGATTGCAGAAGCATTCTATAGCTCAGACTAGTTCATGGCACACACCTTGGAGACCTAGAAAAATTAACCTGAGTATTCTAGCTGAGGGGGATATTTTTTCGTATGAATGTGTGAGAAAGTGTGTCTGATTTGTGTGTTTGAATGGTGACAAATGTTGTGTATGAGTGGAATAAATGTTAGATATAGGGACGATTGCAATACATTTCATGTAGTGTTTTCATACTATAAATGGTATTTATTATTTATAGTTGTCCTTTTTATTTAACTTCGGCTTAAAGGAGATGTATAAAAGTTTTTAAATATTCGTTCCCTTTGTTCCCGATAAATATCTTAAGCAATCATTATAAAGCTAAATATGAGTGGAACACTTTGCAAAATATTTCATTAAAATATGTTGTGTATTTACTCAGTGACAGCCACATTCGGGTTAATAATTACGACTTGAAATATTCTGAAAACGAAAAACAGTGTATGAAAGAGAAACACTACTTAGTCATGGCATTAGTTAGTATTGAATTACTAACTTCCAACATTAAAAAAATTCTTTATATCATGTTCTCTTTTGAGAGTAAACATTAAACAGTGAAAAATATAATAACATATTTAACCTATATACTTAAAAAATCTGTTTTATCTATAGTTCTAGGTTGGATGAATTCTTAACATCTACCTTCACTATAAGAGATAAAGACATCAATTTTTATTTATTTTTTTATTTTTATTTTTTTTTTTATTGATAAGCCACACAAGAAAGAAACAAAGGTGGCAAACAATAGTATGCTCAACGTTTGGTAAGTTAGTGTGTCGAATAGTTATTTCTCCAAGTAGACATGCAGCTGGCAAGGCCAACGCCTTGTCAGTCCCTCCCCTTCATCCCACGAAATCCTCAAGGATAAATCATATATAAAGATGTTCTTTAGTTGTAAAATATTTATAACTGCTACAATGACGTTGCCTACAGCCGTAAAAAAGTGACCACGGTTTATTTTTCTCTGTGATTAAGCCTAGTATACCTTCATTAATACATATTATAATTTTTTAGTATTTTTTTATAAGGTTGTATGAAACATTAAAACAACAAGTCGGGTTAGAATAATATTAATTTACGCAATTTATCACGAAGGGATAAATTTAATTATCATAACCATATGGTCGTATAGGGTTACTTAATAAAGGTCGTAATCTTAATGAAAATGGTTTATGTTGTGTATTATTGTGAATATACAAAACCATCTTAAATCCTATTTTGTTAGTGATTTCGAATAATAAATTCTATTAAATGTTCCAAACTATTTATAAAACTACACATAATAGTCACAATAAATTATAATACACAAGAATTGATTGATTATAAATTTATTAAAAATTTATACACATACAACATGAAAAAGTACAACAAACGAATAATTGTCGTGCTTAGACATCGGTCTGTGTGTAGGTCAAACGTTCTTATACAGGAATGTACTTAAAATGTTACTACTACATAAATCAACAGACAAATAAATGTATGTTATTAGTAAAAATGGACGTATTAAAATTAAATCAGAATTTTAAATTAAAGAGACATAAAAAGATTATATACCACAAATTTAATTGAACTTCGCCAAAACATTCTAGCAAACCAAACAATTTATGAAGAATAGAAGGAGATAAGTACAATTTTACTATTTTAAACTCAAATAAAAGTAATTAATTAAAAAATATATATTTCAGTCACTGAGAATAACAGCTGATGTTATAAATAGTTCGGGCGGATCAGTCTCTCAGTCTCCTCAGGAGATTACGTGATCAGCCACCTACTCACCCCACGCTTTTAGACCACGACACTGCCAGCCTCCAATAACAGAATGTCTTGAGAAAGATTTTTATACAGGCAATGTGCGATAAAAAAGTGGCTATTATAATCTAAACTACTACATGGCCTTGGAATCTGAAATCCAAAATTCAATCTATTTCTAGTTGGAAAATTGTGATTTAATTGTAAAAATATATCTGATTTATTACGACGAACGTGAAAAAGAAGGTTTTTAATAAAAAGCTGCCTTAATGTTAAAACAGGAAATTTTGAATACACTGAATTACTGGGATACCGCTGATTCTTTTTCTCCAGAGAGGCCAGCGAGTATACTAAGTCCTAAGAGCTGCCCAAAGTGACAACCGCCATGTCATCAACGAAAAGAAAGGAGTTTAGATGATTTAGTTATACATTTTGGCGAATGTCGTAGAAGCGGTTTAAGCCTATGGTGGATTTTGGAAAGCCTATGGGGTAAACTCAGGTAAAAGCGGATCATTAGGACTAATTATATTTGCCCCACCTTAATGGAGATCCTTTAAGTAAGGTATTCAGGATATTTTAGGACGCAAGATCTCTTGATCTAATTGGTCAACCACTCTGTAGATCTACCCACATGGATATTCCACGACATGCCTTGTGTGTCCTAAGTAAGTCTGACCGCGTTGAAAATGAACGAAAAAAATACACCAGATTGAGAGTGAGTTTGGACCCCTTTGTTTATAAATAAGGCTATAAATATTATTATGTCGGTTTAAAGGCTCGGATTTTATCAATAGTTACAAGGCATACTGCATAACTAATTTTGGTCTCAACAGTACAGATATAAATTAATAAATAAATTATGTAATTTATATTAAATAAAAACAATACTTAGTACGACTAAACAATTTAAAGCTTAACATTTTTACAGTTGGTTTAAAAAAAGCATAATATAACAAGTACAGACTGATGCTGGTAGGCATTTTCGCAAATATTATAATAACTGATAATCTTTTAAATATTAATCTTATTTATTAAGAACAAACTTTAAGATTAAGACTATTTATGGAACATAAGTTATATGTTACAATTATGCTATTTTATATGATAAAATAAGAAAATAATAGATTATTTAACTTTTTAAACAAGACTTCTTATGTAACATCTTTTCTTATTGACTTAAACTGACAAGAGTTTTTAAACGCAAAAAATCAATATTATTTAAAAGTTTCCCTCTAACGTGTCCATTGTTTATACAGGATTTATTTTCGTATTATTAAACAACTCTAAAGGCCCTATCACAATTTGCCATAGACATACCAAAGTTCCTACCCTCCTCTGAGACACAACACACAATTTCATTTTGGTTCTATAGATATTGGTATGGATATTCTAAAGGAAAGAATGTTGATGACTTATATTAACATTAACATAAATAAATAAATAAAGGTGAAATAAATAAATGCCTGGATTTCCCTGGACTTATTATGATAGGCTTATAACTATCATTTTATAAAAGCACTTATTTGAAATGTATAATTTGAAAAGGGTTGTCTTTAATATTTCAATGTTATATTAGGTCTGGGGATGTTATCTTCGGTAACAAAATGCTTTACTAATTGAAAATCATATTTATTGAAATGTTAAAGAAAATATATTTAAACATTACTACCTCATAAATAGTTTATTAATGCTTGTATGTGAATTCACATTAACCACTTTTATGGCTGACTACGGAATGAATTTTCAGAATACATAATTCTTAAAATTATGTAGGTAAACAAAGAACTAGTTTCAAGTAACTTTCACTAAAGAATAATCTTGATACTTAAATTAATTATTTTTCTATAAATAATTAACAAATAAACTATTCATTTATACAGTTTTATATATTTCGTGCAGTATGAATCTTATTCTGACGAAGTATCAAAATTAGTAAAATTTACAATAATTTAGAATACTAAGTTATTGAATCAAAAGTCAACTTTTAGATTTTACTTTAAATATTTTTAAAATCTGAATCATTACAAGTATGGTGTAGGTGGAAAGAATTTTTAAAATGCACGAGCTGTTTATTTTTTATATATAAGAGTGTAATATTTTGAAAATGATTATACTAATAACAATCAAGAGTAAAAATGTTATTAATTTATTTAATATGATTTAACGAAGTAAATTTTATTACAAGCAGTAATGGTGAGGTTTATGTTCCTCGATAGTTCTAATATTTCCTTAGTTTCATTATATTTAAATGAAAAATAATTTTAATTTGATAATTATTGTTAATTTTGATGCTTTATTAATGATTTTAATTTTTAAATGAACTTTGATTATTACTATACCCAGTTCCATTATGTGCTTCCGTATAGTTTAAAAATAGTTTATGCTTGTAGGAGATGATAAGCAAATCAAAAACGAAACTGTTGCCTGTCTGTTAAGTTATCTACAAATTATTTATAAGGATCAAATATTCAATTACCATAACGTATTTTTAGAATGATTTACAAATCCAACTACGTGCTTAACATGGTTAGGGTTTTTCGAGATTGTTTCTTGGGTATTTTCAACACTTAAAAAAAAAAAAAATAATAATAATAAAATAAAAAAAAAAAATAATAAATAATAATAAAAATACCTGGCAAGTACTAACCAATAATAACTTTTATAACTTTGTGTTAGCTTATGGGAGAAAGTTTTGTGATCGTCAAAAGGAAACCTTTTTACAAGTTGGTCTAAAAATCCATTTTACGGTCACCTGAACCCAAAAAAGTATTTTTTTAGAACAAAATTTGATGTCTGTTCGTATGTGTGTATGTACAGTTTGCTGAAGACCAAACGGATGGATCAATTTTTATGAAATTTAGTATGTAGGTGTATTTAGTCAATATATCCAGACATTATTTTTATTTTAGTTTTTTTTATTTTTATGGGCAAAAAACAAAATGGAATTTTCTTAAAAGTGACTCTAACAATTTTCAATAAATTTTCAGGAAAGTTGTAAATTACAATGGAAAATATTTTACTAAATAACGCTTGTGTCTAACTTGACTGGTTTTTGAGTTATGGCAAAAAACATATTTGGGAATCAAATTGGTAATGTTAAAATTTGAGATTTTAGTGTTTAATATGGGGGAAAGTTTGTGCCACTTCTTTGGAACCATTAATTTTTTCAAATTTTGGGAATTTAGAAAAAAAAATATTTATACCAATCAAGAACAATGAAATTCTAACAAATAAAAATCAAACAAAAGAGCCATTTAGTTGTGAAAATTATATCATCAAATAAGTTATTTATTTCTAATAGAGTAAACGAATACAAGTTTCCAATTTTATATTAATTAATCAAATGTTTATAGCCTTTATAAAAATACATGTTTAATTGTAATAAGTTTCATACATAATGTACGTATTATTATGTCGACACTGGTGGCGCAGTGCTGTAACCGATTTACTTGGGGACAAAGTTTTGTGGAGATTGGAGGCGATATGTTCTATGCTTGGTCCTCTGAATGCCGACACGGCACCCACTCAATGATTGCCATCGGCGTGGACACTACCAGAGAAAACTATAATGTTCACGTTGGATGGTAGTCAAGGTTCAGATATTGTGTGGGAAAGAGAACTGATTGTCTTGCATGTCAATCAGCTGAAAATCTTACCAATATTACGTGGTTCGGATTCCACGTAAAATGTAGGTCCCTTAGTTGCCCTGGCTATTGGGCTAAAAATAGTTCTTCTTGAGGAACAATAGACCTTAGTTAGTAACAACGACTACACTCGTTCATATACACTTATTCGCGCCTCATTTCACCCATATCTCTACAATCGGCATCTTACTAATGAATAAGGAGTTAACGTAGAATTTTATAAGCTTATGTCGAAACTTACCAAAGTTTTATATACTCATATTTGATGGAGTATAGTATTGTACATTTCGATTGCATAGTAAAATGACTACTTTTGTGAAAGAATGATCTTTATCTTAGGAAAGGTATGAAGGGGTAATTGCGTAACTCATCGTTAGTATTCTTTTTCAATTTGGAACGTAATTATAACTTTTTAAAATTATACAGAGATATTCAAAACACTTTATAAACCTTTTATGCTACATTATCACTGTAAGTGGTTGGGCTCGTCCCGAAATGCCCCAGGTGGAAACATCACTCTACCCCAAGTTGTCAAGAACACTTTCTGATGATACATCCGTCACTGTCTGTGACACTTATTTTGGTGTAAATGATTGATTTACTTTATTTTAAGAGTTGTATCTAATTAACGAAACTGATTCGTAATTTAGCATGCATTATTTAATTTAATACGTCTTGTTTAAAATACCAAATTGATTCCCACATTTTCCAAACGAAAATAAGTTTTTAGCTTTGTTCAGTACGAATTATTTGCTTCTACGTTAAAAGGAAACTAGCGTTATAAGTCAGTTACTTTCTCTAGTTAAACAAAACAGAAGCTATTGAAATTTAAAAAGTTGTAACAAAGACAAAAGATGATTAGTTGTTAAAAAGAAATGTAATAGCATATATTTGATACATTTTTCATTAGTAAGACCCCGATCGTAAAGATACAAGCGAATATGAGGTATGAGGAGCGAATGAGTTTATATCAATGAATGTCGTCATTGTTGAATGTGGTATGTTTAGGAATCTGTTTTGGACAATGAAACACCACAAATTAATTCATTTCTTACAGACAAGTGACAAGTTCTAAGCCAATTTTACACTTCTACTCAGGGTCCCAACTTCGTAAATGTGAGGTGATGATAATCATTCTACATGCATGAAATTGACTAGCTTTTAATTGTTCCTCAAATTTGTATGATTTATTATTAATAGAGATGAAAATCGGCAGGTTGAATGCTAGTCAAGATACGCTTTCGTACAGTGTTGGTAGTAAGGTACTAACTTTCGTTAGTATTGTGAGTATGACTAATATGTAGTATGATATTAAGGATGTACTAAAACTAACATTCAGCTAATACCAAATTGTTGGATTTCACCAAATTTTGTTGTATATGAAAAGAAATGCTTAACCATTTAAGTAAATGAAAATCGTACTTGTATAAACTGGGCTCTAACTTAAACTAGAGTAAACTCTATGCCATGTTGTTTACTGAATTTCATTATTTCCATTTTGTTACACGTTAAAAAACAAAATATCTGTTGTCTACATTTGGCAATAAAAATAGTGTAGCATAAACAATTTTTATCTTATCTGAAATTTCATACAATATGCAATCTAATAGTATATTGTATGAAATTGTAAGAAAAAATATTGTAAAGAGTACAAAAAAGATATTGGTTTTTGATCGTCAAATTGTAAACGACTAAAATGTAGAATTGAAAATATAATTTTTCTCGTAAACTAACTATTTGAGCAGTTTAAAAATAGTAAAGATTAGATGACAAAACGAGACCGTTAATGTTATTCTACGTAATAATTTATTACTGAAGTTTCAAATAATTGTTTGTAACTAATTAACTCCAAAAACTGGTTGTGGTTTTTTATATTAAATCAAGTTAAACAAAGAATATCTGAATTTAAGAGAATTGTTTAAACAGTTCTTGTTCGGCGACCTGAAAAAGTTAGATTGGACTCGCAGGTATCTAGAATCTTTCATTTCCTTACAAAATGGCTGTTTGACTAATAGGAAGGTTTTCCAGTTCTGTGAAAGTTGAAGAATTTATGCGTTTTGTATGTTAGATCTTATCAATGGTCAACTTTTTTTAATTTCTTTTGTATTTTTTGAGTTTTGGGAATGAAATGGAGAGTTCTCACTTCAAGTACCTTTTCAACATATACAAAATGTAGTAACTGTATATTTTAAACATTTGTTACGTTTCCGATAAAGGAATTTAATTTATGGTCCAATAACTTGTAACTATTTATTAAAATAGTTGACAAACACAACTTGTAGACAATTCTAAGTGTTGGTGACATCGAAAGCTATTTTTAAAAAAGTAGGTTGGGGTTATAATTAATTCTATATTTGTAAAAATTAGAATTTTTTTAACTATAAAGTTCATAGTTAATAACTAACAATTTTGTGTTCCTTATGATTGTAATATAAATTAAGTGTAAGGATAAAATTTTATATATTTTAAATAATAAAAATAAAAATATAAACGTCAACGAACAAAAACTAATAGTTTAAACATAATAGAACATTTATTTTTTGTTCATTAGTTATTAGCAACGAAGCATTTAAGTTATCCACAAAATCTTAATTTGTATTCTTAATTTTCCCAATACCTTCTGCTATGTTTGAATATTAAAATTAATAACAGTCCATAATAATAATAGAGAAAGAACCTTGTTCTCAATCAATAACCAACCAAGCGACATAAGAACAATTTAAGGGAAAACGGCTAATGTAGGGCTAAATTTTCAATCAGAAATGGGTGGTTGAGCAGATAATAGATAGTTAGTGAAATATTGCTCCAAACTATAACTATGATTCAATTATTAACGAGTAAAATGACCACAACAATAAATAAATCATAAAAAGTTAATAACAATAAAATTAATGATATATCCATAAAATGATAATAAAAAAAGTTAAAAACAATCGTTCATATATTAATAAATGTATAGGAATGCATAAATTCAATATTCCAGTTTATGACATACAGTTCAAAAGTTAACATTTTATTTAACAAAATATTAGTTACAATGTGCATTCCCTTAAATTGGAATACAGATAAGAGGGCAAAACAAAAAGATTCAGTCCATAAATTTAAAATGCGGAGGAATAAAACAACGCTTAGAGAGAAAAAACGGGAATCGTCGTGTGTTAACAGTGACACTGGATTCATAATAATTTCACACAACAACAACAGGGTGTAATTTTAGGTTCGTACTAAAAATATTTTAGTAATTTTGATTTAGGTTAAGACTTTTGAATAGTGAATTTTATATAAATTCCCTATATTTAGATTCGTTACTCGTCATTCGTAACAACCGTTTACAAAAATAGTGATGAAATGTATTTATTTTATTTTTATAACGATATTGACTGAAAACAGAACGTAGTCTTAATTAATATCGATGAATGTCAACATATTTGTTGGTAAGCTACATTTTATTTAAAAAATTAAGGTTTATTTACACAGTACTTCGTTATACTTAATATAGGACTTAGTGTTCAATAATTGACTTGTAACACTGCACTAAAACTTTGAACAAAAATAATATATTTTAATTAAAATTTATTTGTCTATGGTTCTTGGTTTCATCGATTCTTTAACCAAAGTATGATTCAGTAAATTGTTTAATTTCTAAAATTATTTCATGGGTTACATTTTATGTAGTTTTATACTTAGGAAACAAGCAAAAAGTCACAATTAAGGTTTGCTGGATTAAGTGCTAGAAGGTACATAATATACGATGAAAAAATTTCAACACAATTTTGCGTACAAACGTATTATATACATGCATCCAATAGCGCACGTAGTAAGATCAATAGCGCATGTAGTAAGATCAATAGTTCACGTAGTACGATCACTAGCGCACGTAGTACGATCAATAGCGCACGTATTACGATCAATAGTGAAGATTCTAAAGCGATTGATGTCCAATTTAAAAGGGTCGTGAGAATGACTAGTGGCAGGATCTCCCACGTCAGAACAGCCACTTAAAATTACAAAATCCACCTCTATTGCTTTCCAGTTGAATAGATAACATTTCTCACCCTATACTAGCTGAGCCATATCGTGGAAAAGTTTTAATGAACGAAATAAGTTCCTTATTATCATTCCTTCAATACCTGTAGGTAGTATGAACCTCCCTTGAGGGGAATGGAAACTGTTCACTCTCTTTCGAACTGATGTGAGCAGATGTAACTTCTTGAAATACAAATCGGGAATACTAGACCAGAGTTATGTGATTGCTGGAAGTCCATCCAAACATTAAATCACATAGTTACAGAGTTTCCTTGGCCCTAATACGGATATATTAGCTAGCATTAAAGTAATCAGTGAGACAGGTGTTAAATGGCTTGATTTACCTTTCTGACAGGAGGTTAATTTATATTTCTATTAATATCACATGACTTTTGAATTTTTTCCAAACATGTATAGCACTTTTTTTTAAATTTATAGACGGTAGCTGACCACGAACCATACGCTATATGTATAATATCAACTCACCATTAATTTGTCACACCCGCCCTCTGTATTGTCCCACCAAATGAGTAAGTCGAATGTCAGTGGAAAAGTAGACAAGTACATTCTTATTAGAAAAGGTAACGAGTATTTCACAAGTGCATCATGGAATTTCGAATATGGCAGTAACACTGAATTTTTTCTTAGCTCAAAATCTATCCACTCCCTGAGACTTTTTCAGCCTTTCCTCAGCTGTCCTTTCTCTTCTTGAGTCTCATCTATTTGATACGGCATGGAAACTTCAGGAGTCTGTCACAGGCTTAGCAAGACAGCGTCTCACAGTCGGCAATGTTTTGTTTTTAGATATGTACCAATACATTTTTCAGTAGATGTTTTCATCATTCGACCTGCAACCTTCGAGGAAGCAACACGATGAGCAGCACAGACATCTTCAAGAAGATGGGACAGCGGGCCTTCGGAGGAGCCGGGACTTCAGCGAAGAGGAGCTCCTCTCCGCCTGAGGCGACGGCCCCAAAGAAGCCCGCTCCGTCCACATCAGCAAACGGCCTTTTTCAAGGCCACCAACTACCACCGTCCAAGGAGCCGAGAATTCTCCTCATCTTCTTGGACAGCGATATCGACTGGCGAACTCATGCCGCCAAGATGAAGGAGCTCGTCAAGGATGACTTCACTGCCGACTCCAGGGGCTCCGGCTTACGAGTAAAGGTTACGACAGCGGAGAACTTCAGGCTCCTGCAGCGCTACTGCCATAGGGAGAAGCTGGGCTTCTATACCCACAACCTGGGGCGAGCCCGCGTCCTGAAAGTCGTCGTCACCGGCCTACCAGGGGAAGTCGACCAGATAGAGCTGCTAGACGCCCTCTGCGAGGCTTCATGGTGGACGACGCCGTCCGGCTGAGAACACCTAAAGGCCTCTCCAGGAGCTGACTTCTGATCCTGGCACCCGATGAAGACCGTGAGGAGACAGCGACAAAGCGAGCAAGGGACATATGGAAGCTGAAAACCCTTCTCCACGTCCGCATCACTGTGGCCCTCTACAGGAGACCGGCAGGCCCCAACCAGTGCCATCGATGCCAAAGCTTCGGCCACGGCTCGATCAACTGCGGCCGCCAGCTGAGCGTCTGGTGCGGCGGGCCCCACAACAGGAGCACCTGCCCAAAACCCAACGAAGAGCCCGGCGTCTGCTGCAACTGCGGAGGCGACCACAACGCCAGCTACAGGGGCTGCAAAGCCTACAAAGAAGCCCGGGAGGCCCAGAGAGCGGTGCTACAGCGCCAAGCCCAGAAGCAGAAGCGACCAGAGAGGCGACAAGGGGGCTCCAATGCCCCGAAGCGCAAGGCCACTACAGAACCAGAGCCCGAGGAGGACGACCTTCCCTCCGATGAAGAGGACCTGGAAGGGTTCACCGAAGTCAGGCGGCGGAAGAAGAGGCCGCCCCGCAACCCGGCTAACCGACTCCCGCCGGTCGCCCAGCCACCTCGTCCCCCAGAGGCCGAACCACTACCCCTGCCACCCCGCCAACGTGAGACACCGAGGAGGAGGATAGACTGGCCACCCAAGCCAGTTGCAGCCAAGGCAGCCAGCGAAGTGGCCGCCCCGCCTGAAGCGCCTGCAGCCCAGCAGCCAGCGACCGTGGCCAGCAAGCCACTCCAAGCCGACCAGTTGGCAGTCCTTCTGACCGACATCCTTCGGCAGCTGACATCGCTGACCAGCGCCATCATCGAGCTGCTCCCCGCCTTGCGCCGGGAGTAAACCAGCCAACGACCGAGACATCGGACAGGGACGACAAATCCCAGCATCGTGCAATTATAGGCCTGGAGCCTGGCATTGCAAGCAAGATGGGGAACACCTAGCCCCAGCTACAGCCTGGACCTGGACCTGGAGTAGATATTTTCGTTTGGTATCAGAATTTTGATGTTTTCTGCATCTTAGCTACCTAGACATGTAATAATTCAATATCACCCAAATTAATATCTAAGAGATACTATCGTATTAAATGAAATGTGGAATCCCAATTCATACATATCAAGTTAGGTAAAGGTAGTTAGGTTTTAAAATATCCAGTGTTCGTACAACGCAAGTTTTAACATTAGGGCAACAAACATAAATTAAGGCACTAACATAACAATGTGGTGGAATAATGGGTTACTGTGGAAATGTTATGTAGTTACAGTAACAAAGCTTTCACAGAAATTACACACATGGCGACTGTCCGAGTGATGGTTCTGGGTCAGACTCTGACTGTGTTATTTGTTGTTGTTTGATTTAGGTTGGTGTAGTTTCACACCATAGTATTTTGTTTGCGGTTTAATCCCTTGAACAATCTTCCTTTTGCTTCCACAAAGTAATAAAATTCATTCCCACGAAATCATTGATGCTATTTGGCTTAAAAATTACTAACCACCGTAGAGAAAATGTGATTCGATGACGAAAGTATAATTGATTTTGTCTTAAAGAGGATTAATACAATAAGTAAAAAATAACATCTAAATGTAAAAAAATGAATATTTTCATAGTGGATCTATATGAAAAATTTAGTGCAATTGCATTTTTATTGTGTTCATTGGTTTTAATGTTTTTATTATAACTGTTGAGATTTCGTTCAACTGTGGTTCTCATTAAAGGAATAATAGGGCTTTTAAAATTAAATTCAACGCTTATAAAATAAGACGAGTAAGAATAAAAAACGGCGATAATCAGCAAGGTGAGACGATAATCCAATTAAATCGTAGGCTACGTCGGATGGTTTATGGAATGATAGCTCCATAAAATAATGTTTATATGAAAATTGGTACGGTTGCCCCATTAAATATGGTATTGAATTGAAAGAACGTATAGTCAGTCTATAAAAAAGCCACACATAAGTTAGTTAAGGATAGAAACAATGGTGTGAATTTTAAAATTTTCTACAGAAACATGTCTTTTACCAATAATGTTGTCCCTGGTGGCGCAGTGCTGTAACCCAACTACACGGTCCTTTTAGCCGACACGGCGTCCACTCAATAGTTACCATCAACGTGGACACTACTAGAAAATTCTGGGGTGTCCATTTTGGATGGTAGTCAAGGTTCAGATGTTGTTTAGGGAAGATAACTGAGAGTCAGACTTGCCACTTAGCTGAAAATCAGACCAACACTACGTGGTTCTGATTCCACGTAAAGCTGTAGGTCCCTTAGGTAACATGGCTATTGTGCTCTTGATAGATGGTCCTTTTTGAGGAACAGTCGAACTTAGTTAGTAACAATGAGTACACTCATCACACTCATTCCCCCACATCTTGACGATCTACTTCTTAATGACAATGAAGAATCTTCTCAAGATACCTGCCTTGATTCATCAGTATACAGTATAACTCACCCATCATTTTGTCATTACTCCAACCAACCCTACCATTACGTCATCAAAAATCATATACAGTGGCATCCTTTGTCATCAGGCATTAATTTTTTTCATCTCTTAGATACTACCAACAATAATCAGAAATCAAACTGCGTCAAACCTTCCCTCAATACATAATCTTCTAATGATCCTAGAATACTTTGTCGTCAAGCAGTCCACCCAACGTTAGAAGTTGGGTCACTATCCACAACTAACCTTATAGGAAACCATTTCATGCTCCACGTGCCAGATCTTCTTCTGTTAGTAATAAAAATTTCTGTATCAAACTTTCCGCTCCACTTACCTATCTCTATTGATCCTTTTTTCCAAACCTGAACTCATATAACTCAAATGTAAGTTGCTTCAGGTTAAATATATTTTGGTACAGAAGATAAAGTTCCTGTCGAAGCTGGATATTTTTACAAAGTATTAGATACTATGTTGTTTTACCCATGGCTACTACATTGACCATTGTACCGGTAGAGTTATAGAGGTGTTGAAATCTTACATATCTTCCTTTGTTTTGACAAGAGAAGACATTGTTGGATAAAAAATGATAATTTTTTTATACACGGTGTACTTTACAATAAACTAAATATGTATTTTGTGAAATTTTAGAGTCCTTTGCAGATATTATTATATGTATATTTAACTAAATTTTTACATTTTACATATGCACATGATACATTTAATTTTCATATATAGAAATACGGGTTGCTATTACAAGCTCTTCTAAGAGTTTATTTACATTTTGGTATTATAATATATAAAAGGAAATCAAATTCAACATGTTAGATTCAAAAATAAACCATAATACGTAGGGGGTAAATTAACAATGTATATTTAGGGTCATGGCACATTATGTGTCCAGTACATTGAAAGTTTCAGGTTATATTAAACAAAAACAGTTACAGTTGTTTGGAATGTATTTACAGAATTAAGTATATAGGAAGTTGGAGAATATATTAAACATGATAACAATTGAGGCATATTAAATGGCGTACTTATAATATCGGTGTAAAGGGTTATGTTAACGGTAACTAAATAGGTTAGTGGTTAGCTAGTGTACGTATGACATTGGGAGGTATGTTAAAACCGCCACTTGTAGTGTACTTGAGATAGTACGTAAAAAAGAGGCAAGTTCGTTAAAACATCTAATTGTAGTGCAATTGGGATAGTACGTAAAAAAGATGCAAGTATGTTAAAAGCTCTACTCACAGTGTATTTGAGATAGTACGTAAAAACGTTGTAGGTATGATGAAAGTTCTACTCGTAGTGTAGTTGAGAAAGTAACTAATCAAGTATCAGGTATATTAAAAGCTCTGATTGTAGTGTAGTTGAGAAAGTAACTAAACAATTGGCAGGTATATTAAAAGATCTGTTCGTAGTGTAATTGATATATTAATTAAACAAGTGGCAGATATATTAAAAGCTCTACTCGCAGTGTATTTGAAATAGTACGTAAATATGTGGCATATATGTTATAAGACCTAATCGAAGTGCAGTTGAGATACTTATAAAATGGTTTACTTAAAGAACTGGAGTGTGTTAAAAGTTACACACATCGAGGTTGGATGGTAGATACTAAAGTTTAATTCTAGTTTTAGAATTTAAAAAACTTTTAACAAGATTGATGCAAGGTACATACATATATCCTACTTTCTGCATATATTGTAATAATATTATTTTTATCACTTTAAAGGACATATATTTTTATATAGTGGGTATCCCTTTAATAGTAACACTGTCTGGTCGAACAAATAAATTACGAGTAAATTATGTTAATTTCGTTCAATAAATACTTAATGAACGAAAGTCTATACCGAGTAAATAATTTATACAAATTGTAACCTACCTAACTGTTTACGTTACGAGGTGTTTTTAAAGATACGTGTTAATGTTACAAAGGGAGAAAATTATTTAACATAAACGGTCTATAATGATGATGCAAATAAGGCATCTAAGTTACTTGAGAAATAAGTACCCTGTCAATATCTTCTTTCAAAGTAACAATATGTATTTATTTTAACCAAACCAATAATCTTACTTATGGTATTAATGTATAACAAATCAAATATAAATATAGGAAAATATTTAAGATAATTGAACCGGATTATTTTCATAAGCGGATTCGTTGAACACGAAGTATACACTAAAATATTATTGTAAGTTCATAAACCTCAGTGACGTCACCGGAGTAAATCTACCCCTGTCATAAAGCATAAAATGAAAGGAAAGATCGTGAACCGAGACGAGAACAAAGGCTGAGTCTGAGTTAATGAATGACTGAACATTAGTTATTAGACACAAAGAATTATCTGACAAGTAGACCTCAGCTTTCTGGCCTTTATAAGTAATGGGTCATTTTAGTAACAAGAGAACAATGTCTTGGCTTTTGTATATTTGTACACATTAACTGAAAACGGTTCTAGTTGACAAACAGTTTTTGTTTTTAAAAGTAACTAATTAAAAAAAAAAAAAAAAAAAATGATTTGAAATTAAAAGGCTTCATTGATTACTGTTTTAAACGATTTTTTTAATGCAATTAGTTTTGTTAAAATGTACTTACGGGTCTAGGTTTGAACAAATACAAAACCAACATTACATTGAAAATTATCTTAGTTTAGTAATATATCAACGAAAAAAAGACGTATGTCTTTTCTTACGTGTGGTATTATTATTTTCTTTTTAAAGATACTTTTCTAAGTTTTCAGTAATGCTAAAAAACTGACTGTGATATACTTTTGCATCCATTTTCCTCAAATAAAAATTTACTCTACTTCAAAATTCGGTAGTAGTGAGTATAAAATTTGTTTGTAGTTTTCATTTAGGGACGCATATAATAAATGCTTTATAAGAAAATAAAAATATTTATTTAAAAATAGGTTTTATTTTAATTATAATTTAAATTACAAAAAAATGAAATAAAATATTGTTTTGCAAATGCAAATAACACATTGAGAGTAGCTGAGGTTAAATAAAATTGTGATTTATTCATTTTATAGTGATAAAGGTACCAGGCCAATAATGTATTAATAATATTAGGCCTTCAATTTTGCTATATGAGATAAACAAGAGATAAATTACGGGTGTTTTCATATTACGAACGAAAAATAATACATCACAGCTAAAAGTGAAGGTTCTATTAAAGACAAAGGCCCTCCCAGTCAATGCATTATTCAGGAGTTCATATCCATGGCCCTGAAATATTGCACGAGTCTCCTTCATCTCTTTGGAGCTGTTTAAAGTAGGGTCAGTTTAACGCAGATTGTCTTTACCATGTCAAAAAAGTTACTTGCCAATAAGTTTAAAGTAATATGTATTTGGCATCGACACCACTGCATAACATTTTTATTACTGTGATTTTAGCATAAATTTTATTACTGACTTATATTTTTAGACTATATTTAAGGTTAATCATGTTATTAAGTGAATCACCCCTTCGTACCACTTCGAAGTAATATACTTCGAAATAAAGATCTTCTCCCAAGTTTTATGGATTAGTAAATATAATATATATTTGTATCTTTATAACATTATTTTTAGTTAGATTTCATTAATTTGTTCAAAAACAGGGAGAATGGACAGTGGTGACCATCATATTTGCTTATTGTAATTTATATGTTTTATGTGAACTGAAATGTGTTTCGTTGAACAGTTCAGTGCCTCTGTCTAGGCATTGTTGTGTCTTATACTAATGAGTTACTCACTATATTATTTAGTATAGTTCACAACTAGGAAGCAAAGTTAACATTAATAAAACGGAATCGTTTATGTTAACATTTCTTCTGTAACAAACAGTATTAAAAAAAATATAGAAAATTTTCTAAAGTAAATAAATATGTGTGGGACAAGTTTTAGTGAGCTTCAATGTTATTTTATCCTCATAAGAGTAAGAGTGGATATTTTTGACAAGGCGAGGGATGAAGTAAACGGCTTTCCCAGCTGTCATTCCAAGAAATCCTCTTTATCCATCCGGTTGTCCTGGACATTACTGTATCATTTTTTCTCACAATCGTTATATGTGCTAGACACCATGATCCTAGGATATTATTTTTCATTCCATTTTTATTTTTGATTTCTATTATGTAGTGATATCAATAAAAATAGTAAATTGCAACGCTGTCAGGCAGTACTTCAACAAAATTAGTTTTATACTTTAAAAAGCAGTACATTTGTGAGGTTTCATATATATGTAAGTATGATTTTAAGACTGCGATTGTTCTGTCTAATTCATGTAAGTAGTTTCATTTGAATTTTTATTTGACTTCAGTTAATATACATTTAAAAAAACATAAAATATACATTTTAAAATTTCAAACACTTTCAACGTCAGTTTTTGTTGCGTATTATTGTTACTTCTGTATGTTTCACGGATTGTAATAACTCATTTCTTCACGCAATGGGTTTTTATTGTACAGGGAATTGTTAATGTTATTCTTTATTTTTATTTATGAGCCTTTTGTAAATAATTAAAATAAAATTTTTTATTCCTCCTTTTATTCACATTGCTATATTTATTGCAAATTTACTATAATGTTTAGTTAACAGTTTTCTTATGTTATAGCCGACTATTTTATTTAAAATGAGAACTATTTTTTAAAAGAGAACCCCCACTCTTGATAGGTTAGGTTAGGTTAGATTAGATCAGGTTAGGATACATCAGGTTAAGTTAGGATAGGCCAGGTTAGGTTAGGTAAAAATGTGTCTTTTTCTTAATTATAACATTTACTGAATCACAGTGTTTGTTTTTTTTTCATTCGCGGGGTTATTCCTATAGAAACATTTTTAAAGAAAGACACAACATGATAGGATCCTTACAACTATGATGGGTTTTCATTATGATATCATATGCGAGATATTTTAATCAACTCAACATCAACATAATTTTGAATAAGTGAGCCAAGAATTTAACATGCGATTATCTAAAATAATAATTTTGTAAGTATTGTGATATTAATTATTTAAAACTGGTTAAACATCGAGAGTAGATTATTATTCATATGAACTTAGATATAATCTGTGTAGAAATTTTAATTACTCTGGACGCAGGATATAGATTAAAATAGATTAAAACTTCGAAATCGTTTAAGTAAACTCGGAATAATGCTTTACAAATAAGATGATAAGTAAATATGAGCGTATTAAAGATCAGATAGAGAAAATTACGATTCCAACTTATAGTTAAGATTGGACTTAGCTTGTCCTCATTGTGAAGTCATGTGCAAACCTAACTTGTATAGCAAACAATCGGGAACATCAGAAGTTACTAAATAACTTTAGTAATTGATTCTAACTGCACCAGGAAATTAATGACTTACAATCATTATATAATATAATAATATAATAAGTGCATAGTTTATTATAATGTTGGCGTTATCAGCCTTGTTTATCTGTTAAATTAATACTAAATAGTTTGTATAGATAAGATTAAAATCAGTATCAACTAATTGTTTGGCATGATTACATGTAATACATTTAAGAAATTATTCAGATTTGAGATACCGACATCTTTTACTTACTTGATTGTAGGATGAGTATTGATGACATGTGTAATCTTGTTACTAACTGAGTTTGACTTAGCTTAGATAGGATCATTCATTATTATCCTAATATCCATGGACTCTAAGGGAGGTATAGTTTTACCTGTATTCCGAACCACGCAGTGTTGGTCTGATTTTCGGATAATTGGCAAGTCTGGTACTCAGTTATTTTTCCTACCAAACATACGTCCATTATCTACCACCCAACATGGAGGCTTTAAACCTCTCTAGTGGCCCTACGCCGATGGCAACCATTGAGTGGACACCATGTCTAGTTAAAACACTTTTATAAAGCTTTTAATATTTTCACGATGAATCAATCAAAGTTATACTTGAAATTAAATAAAATGTGAGTGGGAAGAATAGCTTTAAAAATATTATGTCTGTGGGTGGGCGGGTAATCTTCAATGCGTAGATAGTTTTTCTACTAAAATCTGTTTCACATTAAATATACAGTATGGGGTTTAATATTGCAAGCTGTAGAACTTATCCAACAAATATTGTAAATTTTTGCTATATCAGGAAATTGATATTAAAATTTACTGTTTTACAATTATTAAACATTCGATTTCCTTCTAATCTGCAACAATTTAATAAATGAAATAAAAAAAAATAATAAAAAAATAGGTGTCAAACATAGTGAATACAGTGTGTAAATGACTAACAAAGTTATTTTTATAGTGAATTTATTCCACAAGATAAGCCAATTTTAGTTGTTCATGATAGATATACATTTTTGTACGTAATTTATTGTATTGTTTTCATATATATTACTATTTTATATTATTTGTTGTTGTTTTTTTTTTTTTTTTACTTTAACCACAGATTTTCAAACAAAGCAATTAAATTGTAAATTTATTCTTATTCTCAGTATGATATTTCCTTACGGTAGCGACAAAAGTTTCCTTTCTTAATTTATACCACTATTCATAACCCATAATATTTATTTTCTCTTGTCAGTTTACATTAGCCGCAAAATCTGTGCCACAAGACGAGAGAAGTACTTTTTTTGTACTTGTTGCGGACTCGAACTAGGACAGTTCACTCCGAAGCCTTAGTTATAGAGCCACCAGTCCGGTATTAGTTGATATAGTGCTATTTTGTAGACGTGTAAAAGGAGGGTGTTATTACTAAAATCAGATGTGTTTTTAAAAGAAAATATACCTAAAAGTATTCTCATGGTATTAGGTAAATTTAACTAACTCGTTTTAGGTTTGACAACGTCTTTAAACGTCACCAGTAATAACGGTGACAATTAATGCGCTGTCACAGTGACAGTGAAATAACAGTCAGGTTGTCACAGTGACAAACGGTGTTACTGAAATAACAGTTTTTGTCTGACCATCCATAACTATTTTTAAACTTTCCTCTGAACGTAAGTAACTAATGTGTTACTTGTAAACCGTGTTTCAATGCATATGTATTAAACTAAACAGATTTTAATATAACATACAATTAAGCATGTTAAAATATACATAGGTTTTTATTAGCATGATACGTGTTGTCATATATACAGTAGAAGTAAAAGACACACAACACAAATTTATTACAATATGATATATTTTTGTAGTAAAGGTTTTTAGGAAATTAACTTTAACCAGGCTTGGGGTGGAAAAAATTATTAGGCCTAGGGGCGCCAAAATACTAAATCCGGCCCTCTAACTACATATTTCAGCATGATTAAAATAGGCTGGATACTTACACTGTTTACGTGTAAAAAAATCTTGTACACTGTTTACGTTGATCTCTCCATTTACCAGTCCCTGTGATCAACTTCAGTGGCACACAGTCATCGACTTACGCAATCCCCGGTGATGACCTTGGTTAGACTCTGTGATCAACATTGGCATCCCCCATGACCAACTTGCGTAGCTCCCGTGATCCTCCATGATGATCTTTTATAGTCCTCCGTGATCTACTTTGGTAACCACCCATAATAATCTTGTGTAACCTGTGATCAACTTGGAGAGCTCATGTTAATCAACTTTGGTAGCCACTCGTTATCATATTGGAAAACACCCGTGACTGACTAGCTATTGATGCTTACACAGAAAGAGTGTTTGGGGGTGAAGCCTACAACGAGCGAAGCGAGTTTATTACAATACAGGTACAAAATGCACAAATATTACGGTGGTCAATTATGGTGAACCACGCTTACACCTTCCTCAGACCAGAGGGATTCACAAAAGAATGGAAAATGGTGTTCTACAACTCAATTTATAGGCCTATGATCACGTGATCCCATTGGCTGGAATCGTCAAAATAGCGGCTGCTGCGATACTATTCGTTAATCCGCATTGGCTGTTACTTCCGTTGTTTTAGTCGCTGAAAATACATTATTAAAAACTATTTAGGAATCAAAATTAACCTGTTCATTCATTAATTTATCACGATCTTTACATTTTTTTTAGAATGAATCTTACAAACTTTTAGAATATCTATATTTTCATCTACGTATTTTATTCAAACTGTGGGTACAATTCAGAAGGTGTTTAGCTACATTAGATCTTTCAGGTTTCTTATTTGTAATAGCAGAGACATGGTTTTCATATCTTTTGTTTATATTTAGAGTCTGATATGTGAAACATATTAAAATCATTACAGTTAATTCCTATTCTATTTAACAAATAGGATAATTCATATTAAAAATGCTATTTATGACTAATAAAGAAGTTGAATGAGCTTGTTCCCACACACCATGGGGTTGATATCAGTATGTTGTACACATAATGAATATTATAATTAGATTTTTTCATTTTACTAACCTGTTTGTTTGTAAAACTAATTAGATAGTTGAAAAGAATTTATGATTGTACGGGTAGAGTTAAACTCTCGTAATACGTCATCGTTTCGATTCATACTGACGTAATATAACTGTTACTCAGATATTTAAGTATTTAAATATTGTGTTTGAACAGTAAGTAATAATATGATGTTAATAAATTATGTATATCGTGGAAAAATTAATATGTTTAAGCCTTTATTAAAATTGTACCTAGATTTAATTAATTATAGGTATTAAACATATACAGAAAACATATAAAGAAAATGTAATGATTCGTAAGGTAAATATTAAAAGACAAACGTTTAACAGTTTCTTTATAATTTTGGCACAGATTCAGTATTTTTGCTATTAAATCAAAAATAATAACACTATGTACTTATTAGCTGATTATGAAAAGTAAGCTCTAATGCATTGGCGAATAAAATTAAAACTCACATGTTAAGTTTGAGAGTCAAGTGGTAGTTGTGGGGAATGTGGTTTTGTATGTTCTCACTGTGAGGTGTAATTACTGCTGACGTCAAGTGGCACTTTAGAGGAGGAGTGGTCTTGGTTTTAGATGTAGTTTCATGCTTAAGTTTTCGTAAATATATAGGTTTTGTTGTACTGTATTACATACAGTTGAATTCTTAAACTGTAGTATTTTTTATTGTATAGGTATTTTATTAAAATATAGGGTCACTTATTCTAAACAAGTATTTATTTAACTATAACTGCATCTTGTCCATCGACACCCACATTTTGTTCTGTTTGATTTATTTCTGTATTGACATTTCTGTTGATTTATTACTATTGGGTTAATTTTTTGAATATATCTTTTAATTTGTTATAGTCGTTACTATATGAGTTTAATCAATTGACAGCTCCTGCGCATATTGGTTGTTTGATGAAAAACCTATAGAGTGGAAAAGGGTGCAATATTTTTACTTTCCAGTGTTCGTACATTAGGGTTATGCAGAAAAGTATTGGAAATCGATGAAAAAGATGTTCAAGGACATCTCACACTTAAACATAATAATTTATAGAATACAATTCACTTGGTCTTAACCGGAGTGTTCCGACTTTACTGCAAGATAACGAGATAAAACAACATATGGATGGGTGATGGATACCGTCCTTCTACATGCCCGGTCATTGGTGGTACAGTCATAGTACCAGTCACTTTTGTGCCATTTTTCCTCCAAGGTTAAGTTTCATAACCATAACTTTCTTCGTAGTCCAAAATAAGACTTCTTTTAACTTCTAAATTTCTATTATAGCCCACATTACAACCACGTAGAAGCTCAGCTTTTCCAGAATCTGGTTTGTTTGTTCACATATTAAAATAATATTTATGTAAATTACTTAAAGAAAGTAAGAATTGTTAGGACAATACGTTATACACTACTGCCTCTGTACACCCTAAACAATTATGTAAATATCATTTTTTGATTTAAAAGACCAACATACAGAACCTATACGAAGACTACAAATACGAGAGTCATTATGTTATGCCTTTAAAAGCATTTTCTTTTCAATAAAGAGAGCTTAGTTCTAACAAGTCAGCCGGTTTTCAGCAAAAGGGAAGTCGATTATTCACTCTAGCCAACCTTTGTTCTCGAGTCTTAGCAACTGACATAATATCTTATCTCTCCTCTACAGGAATCTAGAAGATTTTATTCTTTGAAAATAATTAATTGCTAAGTTAAAATCTTTAAATGTTGAGCTTTTCATTGTTTATCGTTTCTGAGTTTGCAAAGGTTTATAAACAAATTAATTTCTCATTAACTTGGTTGAATTATTAAACAAGTCTTATACCAAACTAATCACAATGAATCAAACTGTCATCAATCCACAATAAATAATTTTATTATTATTCTCGCCACAGTGACAGGTTATATATGGCTCACGAGTGATTTCACTCATAAAAAAGTGTTCTTAAACACATATACTACTCTAAAAAGCAAATTAGTTCAAGCAAAATCTCCAGCATAATTTTTTCATAAAGAAAATAACATTTTGTATATTATAGAATTAGTTTGAAAAATATTACTTAATTATTTTAAGTTTGACAGCATATTTAAACTCATTACGCCAGTACCAAAGTTATTTTATTCGGACTATAGTCTCAGTCTCAAGGGGAGACCAAGTTACTGGCCAAGATGGTGATAATCATTTTTGGACATCAATTATTAATCATAACACTTCTTTTTTATCATCATAATTCATATTACCAAACACTTTGCATTAATATGGAAAGCCTCTAGTGTCGACTACATTTTAACTACAAATCATCAGTACAAAAAAGCATATAGAATCATATAGAAGGTGTAAAAAATATGGAAATACATTCACAACTTTTGTATGATTTCACTTAATAATGTTTACAAAAAAAAAAATATATTACACTTTTTGACGCCATTAGCGATATTTTATCTTTTCACGGGAGGATGGCCCGTGAGGAGTTGAACGAAAGTCTTCAATGTAAGACTAGGTCGAGTTTGGTATAGAATTAAAGGTCTATTCTAGAGACATTATTTGCCGCAAACAAGACTTTGAAATGTTTATACTTTCCAGAGAAGCGGTCATTTGAATTTCAAAGAAGCTAATTTGAACGATATTATTTCTCCGCTATTTAACGGTTTCAAGTAAATTATTCTGATAAAAATGATTCTTTATGGAACAAAATTATTAAAAAGAAAATTAATTGGCATATTAGCTATGGAAAAAATATGTTGTTGTGAAAGCGTTTCCATAGTTTTGTCCACCCTGTATATTTCCAATACAGACCTCTAATTGATTTTAGACCTCTTGGCCAGAGTTATAAAGTACATAGATCATTTGGTATATCCGGACAATACACGTGATACATTGTGTCTTCAAGAATTATATAATGTGAAAATACATTGTTAAAAAGCTAGTAACAAATTTTACTTCCTTTAAAGTACAGTGAGACGTTTCCAGATTTATCGCTTATTCCATTGACAGCAGGGTACATTGAAGGAATTTTAATATTTATTACGATAAAAAAATACTATGTTTAATCATTAGATATTATTTAACTTAATGAATGAATTTAAAAAAAAATACATAGATTGTTGTGCAATGGTGTTTTATCGTTAACTAAGAGTCGTTTGGTTGAAAAAAATTAAAAACCAGGTCTCACCCAAACCTCATTAGCAAGCAACAAGCTGGACATGCGGGCAGAGGGATTAGTGTTTGAATGTGGGTTTAATTTTACCCGAAACATTCAACATCAGCTCTCTTCTTATTGATGTAAAATGGTGACCAAACATGGGCATAGAAGTATTACTGTATCATTCTTGATTATGAAACAAATAGGAATGATTCATAGATTTTTATATTTTTTAAACTAGTCGATTATATTTTTATTGTAATATGACGTCGACACTAGAGGCGCAGTATTGTAATCCAGATAAATTGACGCAAGGTGCAAGGGTGATAGGGTAGCATGTGTTATGAACTCAATATTATTTCGTAAAACTGGTGCCCACTGAAAGAACTGAAGAAGCCTCCTCACCTTGAGGCTGTTACTGAAGCATATAACAAAAAACCAGACACCAAAATCGTATTCCATTCCGAATGAATTCAAATAAAATAAGTCAAACTTTACAAACAAACTTAAAATTATAAAATATTTGTTCCCACATTCCTAGCCAGATGTTGCATGTCTGGGCTTCAAGGCTGTTTTTTACTTGAGAGTTGAACTGAACCATGCCATTGGTCAGTAAATGTTGTGAAATAAAAAACAAAATCTTCTGCTTACTTTTTCAAATACAAAATGGTTCAAAATTGTACTAAACTGTCTCTAGATTATTTTACTTGGAATGTTGATATAAACACACCATAAAGAGGCTTGATTTACGTAAATATTCTCTTAAAGCTGAAAAATATCACATAAGCACTAGCATGTTGTGGTCAAAATTTAAAAGTCGGTACTGGTGGCGCAGTGCTGTAACCCAGCTACTTGGAGACAAAGTGATTGGGAGATTGTAGGCGATAGGATCCATGCTCGGTTCTCTTAATACCGAAACGGCGTCCGCTCAATGGTTATCATCAACGTAGACACTACTAGAGAAGTCTGAAGTGTCCGTGTTGAATGGTAGTCAAGGTTCGGATGTTGTGTAGGGGAGAGAACTGAGTGTCAGACTTGTCAGTTAGCTGAAAATCAGACCAACTCTACGTGGTTCGGATTCCACGTAAAGCTGTAGGTCCCATAGTTGCCCTGGCTATTGGGCTATTAATAAATATACCTTTCCGAGCCAAGCCGAACTCAGATAATAACAATGACTACACTCGTTCATCTACACTCATCACACTCATTCACTCCTCATATTCTCCCATATCTCTACGATCGGCGTTTTAGAGATGAATAATGAATAGTAAAAATAATGAGAACTGCATAAAAAGGAATATGATTTTTTGACGTCATAAATGCAAATTTTAGTATAGCTTATACTATTGTAAAAATACGAATACATTCTACATCTTTTTTAAACATAAAAGTTTGTACATAAATTTAGGGATTTAAAAATTAACAGTTTCAATTTTCCGCTTTCAAATATTAATATAATACCTTATTTATAGGGATGAAGGAAGGCTCATAGATACATAAGAGCACCTGTGGACTCCTGAATAATGTATTGACGGGAAAGGACTTATGTCCATAATATAAGCTATGTACCGTACTTAACCTTTTCAACTAATATAAAACTGTTAATTTATAATAAACTTTATTTGTTCATAAATTTTAAGGTACCTTACTAATTATCTCAATATAAAAGAAATAATAATTCAGTTACTATTATTAAAAAAAAAAAAATAATACCATAGTTATTCATTACTTTGTTAACTAATTACCATGTTATTGTTTACATGATTAAACAAATAGGTCTAAATATATATTTTTGACTCTGAAAAAAAATATTTCCTACAACTTCGTATACTGATTTATCATTATAAAAAACAAGTTGAGATTTATTACACTTATTTTTCATAAAATTATCTTTTGGTATGATATAGCTACAGTCATCTGAAGAAATAAATTTTAATATCATTAAAATATTTACATATTTATTTTTATGACATAATTTGTTTTCTTTGCTTAAATCAGTTTATTTTTTATCACATGTGATGTGTCAACTCCATATTTACAATCCAAATAGATAACTCAATTAGTAAAAATATTTAAGACCCAACTGAGAAAATATATAATATCCAATAAACATTTATGTTAATTCCTGCTTGTAGACCAAGTAATTAGTAATTGTATTTATTCAGATTCTCTTAGAGACTTTTGATTAGTGTGACTTCGAATTTCAGTTGTCCTCTAATGAGTGATCGATTGAAATTATAATGAATAATTACTTACGTTATAGATTTAAAAGTTATATTATTACGATTTGTTGAAAGAGAATTAACAAATTCACTAGTATTTTGTTGTTGAATGTATTTATATTTAAATTTAACTTGAAGAATATTAACTGTGCTGCCATTTTAAAGATAAACTGTTTAAACTAACCCCACATTGCACAACTCTTTCTACAAAAATGAGGGAGAACCCTGTAATAATTTAAGGTCACGTCTATATACTCGTGAATAATGTATTGAATGGGAGGAGCTTTGGCTGTAATGGAACGTTCACTTTTAGGACTGAAGTGTGTTTTCCTTGGGGATATATAAAAACGAGTAAATTTAGAATACCTGTAAATTTACACGATAGTTTTTCATTACATAAACCAATATTGAGAAAAGTATATTCTAGTCTAAAAAGAAGGCAACTTGTTAAGATGATTTTTCGGTTAGTTAATTATTTCCCAATTTTATAATCAAAATTAGTTAGGAAACCTTCCCTTTAGACAGAAAAAATTAAACCACTACATTAGAACTAGTGGCTTTATTAACTGGTGAATTTAGCTGATTTTAAATCACTATTTAGGAAAATTTGTTCAAAGTATAAATTCAATTTATTATAACTACGTTTTTTACATAAAAAACGTCCATTTAGGATTAAGATGTTTTTCATTTGAATAATGTATTAATATTTATAATTTTTTTTCACCATTAAAATTATAAATATTAAACAAAATTTTTTATCGAAAAACATTTATTCCCTTCAGTTATGTGTAAAAAACGTAGTTATAAAAAAATAAAATTCACAAATTAAATGGTTTTACCTAAATAGTGATTAAAAATCAGCTAAGGTCACCACTTTATAAGGCCACAAGTTCTAATGTAGTGGTTGAAATAATTGTCTTATGTTTTTCCTGTCTCAAGGGAATGTATATTAACTAATTTTGATTATAAAATTTGGAAATAATTAACTCACCGAAAACCGTTTGTACCACCTTAATAAATTATGGACATGATACTCTTAGCACTAAAAGAGTAATGTAAAACAAAGTTTCTTTAATATGAACTCAATTACTCTCAATTCTCAATGACTTACATGCACTGGCAAAACAATGATTTGTTTCGAGTATTAAAACTGGAATTATACTTAAATATTGATGCATTTTATAATACTAACTTTATGTTTTAAACAAACTACAAAACCTATATACCTCTATATCCTAAAAGTTCTTGAACAAAAAACTATATATTTTTCGAGAGTTCTGTAGACTATAAATATATGGGAATGTAATTATTTTTGTCAATTTTGTATATAACTATAAACACATTTGAATTAATAGTATTTCTTGTTACGTATTGAAAAAAAATTCGATGCATCAGTTTTAATCAATATGTCTTTATAAGGAGTACATAATTATAATTTATTATACTTATTAAAATATTCAAAGAGAGTTAGTTTTTATACAGTACAAGTAAATGTCACACAACACAAATTTATTACAATATAAGCACAAAATGCACAAATATATTACAAGTACAAAATGCACAAATATTATGGTGATCGATTTTGGTAAACCACGCTAACCTTCCTCAGAATGATTCTCACACTCCATTGAATAATTATTTTGTGAGTCCCTCTGGTCTGAGGAAGGTGAGCGTGGTTCACCGAAATCGATCCCATAATATTTGTGTATTTTGTACTTGTATTGCAATATATTTGTGCTTATATTGTTATAAATTTGTGTTGCTTGATGTTTACTTGTACTGTATATGTACTAACACGTATTATGGTAATTAAAAAACTATTACTTTTTATGTAGAACATTAATAACTAGTATCATGTATGTTAATATACAAAGCTAAGTCTTTGCATTACTTTTAAAATGACCCATTACTTATAAAAGCCATAAAGCTAAATTACTTCTTGTGAGATAATTCTTAGTGTCAACCAACTAACTCCGAGTCATTTATTAACTCAGCCCAGCCTTTGTTCTGTCCTCGGTTCATGTTTCTTCCTTTCGTTTCGTGTTTCCAGACTGGGGCAGTTTTACTCTCGTGACGTCACATCTTAAGTAAGGTCTTTGGGGGGTTTTGAACTTAAAACCTAAAGTTCATAGAGTTAGTTAATATTTAACTAAACTTACATCGTAGATAGTAAAGCTGTTATGAAATGATCTCAGCTCAATTTTATTTTAGTTTAACAAAATATAACAAACTTTATTTCTTCAAAATTAAACGTTTTAGAGGACTATAGTGCTTTATACCGATATGATGATTAGTAATGTATTTAATTAAGCCAACTATCACAAAATTAATAATAATAAATAAAAATAAAAATAGATAAATAATTTTGTCTAATTTTAGGTTACATTTCACTCTTAATTTACTACGAATTCCAATTTATCAAAATACACCTAATACTGGTAAATATTTACTGTGTAGTTAGTTAGTTAGTTTTAGTTAGTTAGTTAGTTATTTATTTATTCATAAGACGCCGATCGTCAAGATATGGGCGAATATGGATTTCGAATGAGAGTGATGAGTGTAGATGAGCGAATGTAGTCATTGTTACAAACTAAGGCCGACTATTCCTTAAAAAGTGTCATTAAATAATAGCCCAATGACAAATGAACAGCCGGTGGTTATCAGCTGATCCTTCTTAAAATGTATTGACTCTGATTGGGATCGAACTGACAACCTTTAGCACATGACGCTGAGATTGAACCAACTACGCTACCGACCAATGAAGTTTAATGAGTGTTACATGATTGAAAAACTAGTAATCTGAAGTCTCCAATGAGATGTCAATTAACTTTATTATTTTAAAATATTCCACTCGTTGGAAAATATGGACGTTAAAATGTTTTTTAAAATGGTGTGTTAGTCACTAATCTGAAGCAGAGTACAAGTGAACGTTACGAAACTCAAACATTCGACAGTCAAAGTACACATGTTCAGATATTATGATATTCCATTTAGATTAACCACACTTACCATCCTCAGACCTAAGGGACTTACAAAGAAATACTGATTGAAAGGCTAGAGTCTGGAGATGTTTTACCATGATGTATTACCACAATATCTTTGTAAATTCGTACTTGTATTGTAATTCATTTGTGTTGCGTAAAGTTCATTTGTATTGTATATACAGGGTTAGTAAAAAGTCCAAGGACAGTTGAATATTGTTTAGACCGTTACAGATAAAGGTACAAAACTTTAGACGTTGCTGCTGAACATAAAAGGCTATTTTACCATGTATTCAGTGATCCACTACCTTCGTAGGGGGACAGCCCACTAAGAGTCCGAAAAAAATCTTAAATGTCGATATACAAACCATTTTAAAGCTAGTAGAAAATCATGCCATAAGTTATACTTCAAAAGGTTAATCCCAAACAAAATGGTGGTGCTCGGAAGTTTCAATACTGATCTTATGTGCAAGATTTTAAACCGCCACCATTTTGTGACGGATAAAGCTTTTAAAGTGCGGTTTGCGGCATTATTCTATGCTTGACCAGCCCTTTAAAATGACGTGCATATCAATCCAAGCTTACACTTTAACTTTTCTACTGACTCCTCATCTTATCTTAAAGTAGGTGTGAAGTTTTGTAGCTTCGTCTGGTATGGTTACACAAAAATTAAGCCTTTCTTAAACATTCACATAAAAGTAGTATTGAAACTTTCGAGCGCCACCATTTTGTTTAGGATTAACCTTTTGAGGTCTAGTTTGCAGTACGATGTTCAATTTTACGGTCTAAACAATATTCAACCGTCTTTGAACTTTTTATTAACCCTGTATATACCAACATGTAATAAGCCAAATAGAAAATATTAACCTATAATACCATTCGTTAAGTAAATACCTTAGTTCTATTAAAATTAATTCCTAACCAAGCAGTTTGTCTTAAACATTTGTTCAAATCATATTTTAATTTGAGAAATTCTCCAAAGGCAGTTTGTACAAACAATTTAAATATTGAATTAAATTTCCCCATGTCAAGTTAAAATATTCAATTATGTACACAATAGTTAAAATGGAGACTAGAACATATGTTTTACTCCAGCTATAACTGTACGATAACAACAACAAATTTTCTTGGAATCACTAGTCACCTTACAAGTTATGACTAGGTAACTTTACAAATATTACAATGTACATCTGTGGTTTTCAAGATTACTATGCGCATTAATTACACTTGCTGTAATACAGCGAAATAATAAACAAGAAATGTCATTGTGAACAACAAAATCGATAACACTAAGAGAAAAGAAAACAGTAATGCTTCATAAAATCACAACAACAAATGATCTTTATATAAATATACCCAACTATGCCGAGTATTTATGTAAGGCACAATGTTTATGAATTATTTAATGAGTTTAAAAACATCTTACTACTTCTTCCTTACTACTACGAGGTAGTCAAAAAGTTCCCGGAATCGATGTCCAGAGACACATAGTGTGGTTGCCGGAGGGAATTTCGTCGTCTATCAGATAGTATTACTCTTTGAGAGGTACTATATAGGTAGCGGGGGTATCGCCCAGCCGCCATTGTTCCTCCGTGGAGAGCAATTTTCGTGTATTTTCGATTTTATATTGTCGCGTTTTGAAAATTTATTTCACTACCACATTATACATGTATTGTCTTGGCGCCACAGTCTGCTGTAAGGCAATTTGACGGAGAGCGCCTGCAAACAAATCGTGAACGCAATCTGGGTACAGCTCTTAAATTGCATCGGGAAACAAGCACGGCGTTCTTTGTATGAATGTCTGCATCATTGATTAAAATATCGTATATATTAAATGGGCTGTATTATGCATACCTACATACCGCATAATCGTACCTTGACCTTCCCGCACCACAAAATGTATTATGTTTTCACCAACGGAATTTGACCAGTGTTAATTAGAAGTAGTGAGGGACTTTGCACCTTTCAAAGTATTTTTACTACACGTGCAGATATACTGACCCACCCGCCCACACATACACATGCAGAGGTACTGACCCACCCGCCCACCCCTATACGTGCAGAGGTACTGACCCATCCACCCACCCCTACACGTGCAGAGGTACTGACCCACCCGCCCACCCCTATACGTGCAGAGGTACTAACCCACCCGCCCACCCCTACAAGTGCAGAGGTACTGACTCACACGCCCACCCCTACACGTGCAGAGGTACAACAGCTAAAAAACATTAAATTTGTTTTTTTACATCAAAAGTCATCCTCTGAGAGACTTAAGATGTCAATTCAAGCATACGGAGTTAAGGCGATGAAGAAAAGCCAATTTTACGAAAGGCATGAACATTATCGTGAAGGTCGTATAAACATTAAAGACGACGCTCGAGTGGACGCTCTTCCACTGCAAACACAGATGACAACATTGAGAGAGTTCCGCAAACTGTCCATGCAAATTGAAGAATAACAATTGATGATATCGCATATAAGGCAATTTATCCACATAGAAGTTCTTAGGCACTTACGAGATGCCATTAGGAGGAAACGGCCTAAAAAATTAGCAGAAAACAATAGGTTTTTGCTGCATGACGATACCCCTGCACATCGATTCTTGTTAGTACGTAACTACCTAGTCAAACACCGCATTACCATGTTAGAACATCCTCCATATTCGCTTGACCTCATGCCGGCCGATTTCTTACTGTTCAAACGGTAAAACATCAATAAAAGGAATCGATTTGCAGGTGCTAAAGCTGTCAGTAAAAAAGCGATAAAAGTATTGAATACATTTCAAAATATAAGTGTCAAAAGTGTTTTGACCGTCTGTACGATCGTAGGGACAAGTGTATTGTTGTAAGAGAAGAGTATTTTGAAGGAAGAATTTGAAGATTTTGTCTTTGTCCAACAAACATATTTCAACCAATCCGGGAACTTTTTGACTATACCTCGCACTTACTACATTTTATTAATGTTATAATTCAGGAACATTGGAAAATGTAAAAAAAATGTGCAAAAGGCAATACTGACTTAACAAATCAGATTCATTTAGTTTTTATTAATTAATTTATAGTAAACTACACCGTGCGTAGAAGAATCAGTTCTGACAAACGGTATTTCCTCATACCACTCGTGAAGGAGAATATGTTAGAATACAAGTGAACTTCACTTAAATTATTGTTTCTTTTCTGGTTACCTCTGACCTAAGAATGGTAGTCATAGTTTTCCTAAATATATTACCAAACTATTTTTATAGTTCGTACTTATATTGTAAAATGTTTATGTTGTGTGAAGTTCGTTTTTATTGTATTTTAACCAAAACTAGTTAAGTAAGAAACTATTATGTTGGACTATAACGCCTCTATCATAATTTATACATTATATTGATTGGTTTTGAGATTTTACTATCAGTTATATTTAAAGATAATTATAAGATACAGTAGCAAATTGTTAAACAAGTATAATTTAAAAATTGGCCCTCAGCTTAAGATATATGTCTAAATTTAATAAGAAGTTTCATCTTCTGTATCAAAATATATTGACCTGGAGGCGACTCAAGTTTAAGTGAAATGAGCTGAAATTGAGGGGAATTAATTTGAAAAGGGATAAAGGAAGATAGCTAAGTGGAGCGGAATGGGATGAAGCAAACTACGATAACCAACAGTGATGGATTTGTCATGTGTATCGTGAACTAATTTTGTATAGATTTTATTATTGTTGATACTGCGGCAATTAGTTAATATTGAACCATTAAGAGACTCTACAGAAGGGCGTAAGGACAAGAAAATGTATCGCTGCCAACTGAAAATGTCTCACCACTGTTCTGTCATTATTCCTTATAGATTTGAATTACACACGGTGTCCCCAAAGTAAAGTGCCAAACTTCAGGAAATGGTTATAAAGCTCAAAATAAAGAGAAATTGAATAATTTTGTTCCCAATAGGCTTCGTTTACCACATATCCACCATTTTGTTTTTTCACAAAAGAATCTTTATCTCCAAGTTGGCTTAACCGATCTTTATCAAACTCGCTATGCATGTCAAAATAACAGAGAAAAGAAATCAACTTGATCCAATTTTAAATTTCAAAATTGCAGCTAATTAAAATTTTGAAACGGAAATTACAGGAAAACGGTAAAAATATAAAAAATAACTAAGAACATGTTTGTTTAGATAATTTCATTACTAATTTGTAAGTATAAAAAAATTAGAATAACACAAAAATAACCGAGATATATTGTCATTTGTGTTGAGAGGCAGCAAAAAAGCCATTTGTTTTTAGCTTTATTGCTGCCTCTAAACACAAATGCTAATGTGTCTCAGTTTTTTGTTGTCTTATCCTAATTTTTTTATACTGATAGATTATTAATAGAATTGGCCAATAAAACATGTTCTGGTTTTATTTTTCCATTTTCCACTTAAAACTTTCAAATAGCTGCGTTATAAAATTTAAAATTGGGTCAAGTTGATTTTTTTTCAAGAATACGTCTCTGGATATTTTGGAGAAAATTATTTAAATTAGGCATTTTAGCCCCAGACAGACGATTAATATTTACTAACGTGTCTATCAAAAGAACAGCTGTGCCCTATCAAAACACAATGACAAGATACATTTTGAATCCAACACATTATTCAACAATCTCATACACAAAAAAAAATCAATAGTCGCAGCTGATCCTAATCAAAACAATGATATAGTTGAAGAAGAGGATAACTGAAGTATTCTTCAGTTCTTGTCCAATAATCGCCCACAGAATTGTATCGGTCGGTGCATGACAAAATGTGTTTTTGCGTGTGTGAACTTTACATGAAGTGAGTTTCAAGTTCATATGAATACGAACATGTGACCTGTTGATGAGTGTTTTGACTTGAAACGCGTCGTCAAGTTATCTAGTGGAAAGATTGATAAAAACACGTAAGTAAAAAAAATATTATTGATTTTCACTTTATCTTGCCTTATATAACCATTTCCCTAAGTTTGTTACTTTACCTTTGGGATTCTATATATTTATACTTATCCCTAAATGTGTTTCCACTTTGTTTATCATCGAATTTATTTTCACTTTATATATTGATTCCACATAATTTTACCTTAAAATCTCCAAAACTTCCTAGAATGATCTTTTTGATATTTTTTGTGTATGGACATGGAAATAGTTTAAAGTTGCTTTTTCTATATAAAACATTATATGACTTTTTTTATTTATATAACATTACATACATCATCGTAAACTCATACTACAGCACATATTTTTTGAATAGTACAACGAATTCGAATGTTTTCTCTTACTTTAAATTTTAACAAGTACGCAAAACATCTCGTAACACGCAAAACACCGTAAATTATCACGGACTTGTAATCAGAATTTGTCTATTAGTTGGTAAAAACCCATCTTAGACACAAAGTGCGAAGTGCATTACGTTTCTAAATAGAAACCCAAATAAACAACACGACAAAATGCAGATAGAACTTGACCCAGAAACATGACTTAGATAGTCGCTATGTTTGCTATTACTGTGAAAGCTTTGGGACTGTTAACACATAACATTTCCGCAGAAACACAGTAGTCCACCATACTGTAATATGTTAGTATCTTAAGTTATAATTCATGCTCTCATTTTAGTGCTTGTATTATACAAGCACTGGATAATGCAACAACAATTTGGACAGTATGTGCGAAATGTTTTGTCAGTGTTCCTCATTAAAATAAATATGAAATTATTTTATAGGCATTATCTCATTTATTTGGCCGAAACAGAAATTATTAAGGACGTCCAGACAAACAATACGGAAAAGGTGTCTCATTTTTCTAAAAACAAAATATTCTATAGCACAGTGAATAGGCAATCAGTTGAAAATATATACTATTAGAAAAATTAACTGTAACTGGCTCGCCATGTATAATACTTACATTTCCCACCGTATCCAATAGATAGGTTTCAAGTATGGTGGGGATAGCTGAAAAATAGAAGAAGACAGTGTAAAGAACTGAAAAAATAAGTGAAAATAAATAAAAAAAGAAGATTTATATTGATATTTCAAATACGTGTTTCATTATCATAATTAATTAGTTTTTACCTCTTATAATTCTGACGAAGTGCGTCGTCTACCCACAAACAAACCACAACATTGACAGTCTTCTCACACACTACATATAAAAAGCAACATTTGCATTTTATTGATCATAAACACGATTTTATACGATTATAAACACAATAAATAAATATAAATTAATCATATTTATTTATATTACTTAATTCTTTATTTAATATGTAGTTCAAAACTGAGTCATACATTTTTATTCCCGAAATAAAATAACACCAAAATCAAAACTGAATACACCAGAATAATTTTTTAAGTTTTTGTGAATACTTGTAAAGTTTTTGTGATTCGAATAAGGTCAAACAAGTATGGGTAATCCTGAATTAACATATCAGCTTGTATTTGGAGGTTTTTTAACAATAAAACAAACTAAATTTAATAGTGTACAAAAATGTAAAATCTTTACACAATGCAATGGGGCATTTTGATGGAATGTTGTCTTCCTAACAAACTTGAAACTTTTTTTTGGGTTTCTCCGTTTATAAATGTGTATAAAAGAAGTAGAATCTTAGCAAACTAAAGCTAATATTTTCCGTACCGACAGAGATTAATCCGCTTCCAGACTCAGAACCTTCTAAGCTTAGATATTACAAACATTCCCAGTTGTCCCATCAGTAGTAAACAAATTTTAATAATAAATGTGAGGTACGTTCAGTAGTTAAAGAAATATAAATAAGAATATTATTAATTATCAACTATAAGCACTTACATTGAAATATTATAATTCAAATTTAATCTAGTTTTAACTATTGAAAGTGTGTTCATCTTAGTATTAAGACAGAATTTTAAATGCGATAGTTTCAAAAGTTTTGATAGTTGATGTACAATGTAATAATTTACATTTAAAAATAATATTACATGCTAAACAGTTTGTTTGAAAAGTGTGTTTTTTTTTTTTATATTTATATTAGTTAATTTAAACTACCGGTACCCAAATTGAATTGTTTTTACTATTTTGTCAAAGCAATATATATATTATATTTTCTACCGAAGAAATGGAAAAGTACTTAAGAAAATAAATCTCATATTACTAAATTAAAAAAAATAAATAAAAATAAAAAAATACTCAAATTTTACTAAAAGATCTATGAAATATGTTCTATATTACACTATAATTCTTAAAACACTGACAATACTTATTAAAACTTATGACCTCTTCACCTTTACTAGCAAAATAGAACTTTAAAAAAGTACATTAGTCAAATAGACATTTAGTAAAGCAATGAGATATTGTAGATATCTGTGTCAAATCTCACTGTATCGGGTCACCGAACACTGATTGAGTCTATTATTCAACAAGTTGCTTTTATCTTCAATGTGCTTGATTTATCTTGATTTCATTTGTTAAAACAGTTAATTTAAAACAATAATGTTGAAGTTACTTATTAATTATCCTAGTGAAATATATTAAATTCAACTTAATGTCAACATTTTGTAGTTAAAAAATCTCTCAAATAGTGAGTAAAAATTTTGGAAGATTACTTTTGGGTTTTTTGTAATATTACTTTCAATAAATGATTCATACATTTCAGTTATTTTTAATAATTTTACATTTTGTGGGATTCCAGGTAAGATCATAGTTTTTTATACAAGCTTGTGAAATAGAAAATGTAACGCAGTACAGATTGTAAGTGTGTGTGTTTTTTTTTTATTAGGAAAGGCTAATCTCCTCTTCAAACTTACACTTCCCATTCCTACTGACTACTATAGATTGGTACGTGGAGCTAGAGGCAGATTAAGGGGGAGAACCAGTAGATTACAATTTGCTAAATCAGTGGAAAATATTTCAGACCATGATTCGAACCTATGCTATCTCTTACTCACGATTAACTCCTGCTTCCCTAGACTAGGATAACTACAACATGAGGAATGAGGTTAAAAATATAACTTATATTTATACTAAAACAAGAACTTTGTATAAAAAACTAAACTTTGAAATATATTCGGTTACTTATAGGAAAATAATTTATTGAAGGTTTGATACTATCCCTCTTTTTGGATTAGTGAAAAAATGGTTTATTGCATAATACATTTTATACTATGAACACCACTCTTTAGACTAACACTGTACAAAAACCAAATTCATTAATTAAACAACAAATATATGGTTAGTGATATTTCAATATAGATGCATTAGTATGAATCGTATTGGGATTCCATAGAAATGTGTATTTTCCTCATTCAAATTGTCCTCAATGTAACAGCTCAGCACTATTCGCATCACAATATCCATACCAACATCTACAAAATCAAATGCTGTTTTGTGTCTCAGGGGAGTGTAGGACCTTTGTTATGTCTAAGAAAAATTGTGCTAGGTCCTTTATAATATTGTAATAATACGAGAATAAATTCCTGGTATTCTATATTTATTTTTTAAATGAAGTAAACCCACTAATTAATTTTATAATTTTTATATAAACCGGTTATTTAAAATTTAGTATGGAAAACATCATATCTCTAAGTTAAGTCTTGTTGAAATCAAAACAACGAATAACTCATTTTATTTAATATATTATATATGTTAACTCATTATTCCAAAACGACACGCCATATTTTTCCAAGAAGTATTTATTTGCTCTTACTCACCACACGTCAGGCTCTAAACTTCTACTATAATATATCATACGTTTTAGAGTAGTGCCTACCAGCCATCCCGGACCCGCTGAATATTTCCTTGAATATCCATGTAGTAATGTAGCTACAAAGTGGTTGGCCAATATAATCAAGGTGTTACTATGTCCTCAATATCCTGAATGGCCTACTTCAAGGTATCTTCATTAAGGTGGGGCAAATAGAATTAGTCCTAATGACCCGCTTTGACCAGGCTTTACATCAAAGGGCTTCCTCAATAAGGGCTGTTTGAGTGATTTAAGTGGTGAGTTAATGAGTTACACTTCTTCCACAACATCTACCTATCAGGGCAGTTCACTCATTAACACTCTTTCTGCAGTAGAATGTACTGTGACAGTAAAATATGAATATGGGCATATGCCATATTCAATCCGGTGAATATAAATATCCAATACCAACTGTACGTGTATGAGTGGGTGGGTGGGTCAGTACAGTGTATGATGGTATGCTTTAATAGTGTATTGTCAATAAGCTGAAAATCAAACAATACGTGGTTCGGATCCCACGTAAAGCTGTCGACCCCTAAGTTGCCCTGGCTATTGAGCTATTAATAAATTGTCCTTTCTAAGAAAAATTCAATCATACTTAGTAACAATGACTACACTCATTCATCTACACTCATCACACTCATTCAACCCTCATATTCACCCGTATCTCTACGATCGGCGTCTTAGTAATGAATACTGAATAGTAGTAATTTGAATTTATGAAGTATATTGTAATAACTTGTAATTAATTAACAGAATTTCTATTTCATTAAAATGTAGCAATAATAGTAATTTAAGATTTTATAAATTAGCAGAATGGACTGCTTAATATCTATTCGCTTTAAAGAATATAGGCTAAAATCAAAAGGCCTCATAAAAAAGCTCAAAAATAAATTTATGCCTTGCGCAATACAGAATTGCCTTTTAGTGGCGTTTGTTTATATTAATTGATTTTTATATTGATTTTATGGTAAATAAATACGGATATTGTTTTGCAAAACACACTTAAAGGAACTTAAAAAAATCGTGCATTAGTGTTGATGCATTTGAAAGTGAATGATTGATCATTAAAAAAATATATATAGACTACTTAGATAACTTGAGCCAGTTTTATAGACGTAAACCGGTTATATACCTTCTAATAAGTACACTATATTTCATTTAGATTAAAACTCCTACAATAATGGTAGCCAACGCATGTGCATGATACGTCAAATCATTAGTTGCTTGTGTGCTTATTAAAACGTGCAAGTGATGCAAGTTAAAGTGACAGCGTATATACAATTAAAATTTTCTAAAAACAAATTGAAAAAACAACGTGTTGTCTAAAGTTATGTCTAGCTAAACAGTGGTAGAACTAACAAAGAAAATCCTTCGGAGATGGAAACTATATATTATGTTCCCCTTTTAGTAAAAATAGACAATTATATCAGTTTTACACCGTCATTTTCTCACAGAATTTATATTAGAACTACATTCCAGTCGGCTATGACTATATGTAATGACGTACTGTAGTTTAAAAATACATGGAAATATAGTTATGTGAATACGCTAAATAGTACAGTGTGTGTAGATTACAAATTAAGATTTTAACAGTTGCGTTGTTTATGCTTAAGGCAAGTTTAGTTTTGTTGGATAGCCGTTTTGTTAAGGAGTAAAACTAAGTACATGTATTTAATTTCAGTATTTTATTTATCCTAAATATGCATAAATATCAATAAATATTACACTTTGTTAAAAAAAAACGTTTTTTTATAATTCACACATTGGATAAATAAAGTGTTCAATTGAAATCCTAACATCAGTAGATTCGTAAACCGTGCAATTAATAATAGTTGGTTAAAATATTAAACATGTATTTTTTTCAATAAGACTAAACTTACTATATTTTTGTATTGTATTTGCCCACATTTATTCAGAGTTTTATAATTATAATGAATAATTCATAATATTAATTTATTCGCACAGAAACACGTTATATTTTTCATTTCTTTGTTCAATGTTTACAAAGCCATATTGTCAGGAAAGCCAGTTTATTTTTGATTTTTGTCTCCGTTTTATATATATAAACTAAAATATAGTTTGAAAGTGTTTACTTGGGATTTTGTCAGATATTTTTCATTAAAACTTTGTTTGATAATTATTTTAATAACTTAGTGGAAATTTATAATCGTTATATAGTTAATTTTAACTTTCAAGAGTCAAATTACAAAACCTCCAACGGACAGAGCCTAAAATATATCCGACTCAAACAGGAGTAATAGCATATACAATAATTTATATTCATAAAGACTGGTTATACATGCATATATTTAGTTATACATAGATAGCAGTAAAGTAGTAAAAAAATAGTATAGTAAACAGAGACGTAACTACATATTACAGTAAAAAAAGGTACTTGAGTCCTTTTTTCAAGGAGAGTGTAAACAACGTCAAGTAATGATGGACTCATTCAACAAAGGCCTCATTACTCTGGCCATTGACCATCAAGGAAAAATAGGAAGTGAATCTGAGAGATAGGTCAGTGTAGTAGTTACAGAAGTATACTTGTACTCCACAGTAAATAAATATGTATAAGGCCTAATAAAATCAAAAATAAACTGGCTTTCCTGACATGAAAAAATATAATATTCATTACACAAATGTGATAATTATACTACGGTTTATCGTCGAATTGCTGCTGACGTAACACATATGAAGTATATAAGTACATTCATGAGGCTACAAAAGTACTTATAAGACTTGATGTTATTTTTCAAAATGATTGAAAAAAAAGACGATAAATGGACCAACTAATTATTATGAGACTTGAAAAGTCTAAAAAAATTTTTGTAAATATTGTATACAGCCTTGAAATAAGTGAGTTGTAGCCTTTAGAAAAGTCACAATAGTTTTTACATACATGAAGCCTATTTATCCCCCTATATATAATTAATTAATATTATACAAACAAGCAGTAGCAAATTTAGAATATTTAAGGTTTAAAATAATGATGCCATCTGAAGTTATGATCTCATCTAGGTTATTGGTAAAATGAATACAAAAAGATGGATTTAAAAAGGTCCCATGCCAGCTGTTAATATAAATGACCTCTAATCCATTCATGGATCTACAAAAGGGTAGTTAGTTTCTCGCATTACCTAGGGCTTATGTTCTCCCAGTTTTTCATTACAAAATACAAAAGGGACTAATGTCTCACCAAAGTCCCTGGAGTGACATTACGAAAATGTACACAACAATGGAAGCAAACCCATTCAGTACAATGTTGCAACAATGAAGTGTCACCTGGAACCCATGTGAAATACGAAAGCATGAGAAGCATAAAGTATATATAAGTTAGTACTTTTACCAAAAGTACAATATTTTTTATTTATTTCTCCCTAATATAATAAATAATTAAAAATGACTATATTATGTCGTCAGATTTCTGTGTTCCAAAATGCATCGTGACATTTAGTCGAGAAGAATGATAAACAACCATAGTTTAAGAAAATCACGGTAAATGATTACGCTCAAAGATAAAGTAGTTTCCATCACTAATGCTTGGTCAAAATGTTAATTAAAGGGAATTATTTCAAATATGTTGAATATTTTTCGTGAAGTAAAACACAAAATTGAACATAAATCTCATCTCCCCACATGTCCACCTTGTTGCTGATGGATGTTTGTTGAGATATGGGTGACAACTTTTGAAAGCCTGACAAGTAATAAACAAAAAGTGTTTTAGAAACACGTCCTTCTTTTATGCACATAAATATCATTCGTACTTTTGAATTTATTTCTGTTTAATTTTTTGAAAAGTATGTTGCTATCACTATAATAAAGAAGTACATTTGTTAAAAACTGTGGACTATTCAAAGAGAATTCACTCTAGTGACATTTTTACATATCTTGTTTGTAATAACTTTCATCTTTTGCCATATAATGTACATCTCATGAACTCTAAATAGATTACTTTTATATCAACATGTTTTTCGATATGAACATGGTATTAGCTTTAATTAATCATAGAAAATGTATTTATGATTATTATGAAACATTAATTATTATAATTACACTACAACAATATAATATAATTATAGTAAACTAATACTAAATAATAACACTTCAATTTACGTCCCTAATGTCTATTGGAGCGGAAATCGTGGTTCATTTAAAAATTCGAACGTTGCTAACGTATTATATTTTGTTTCCTATTTAAAATAGAATTACTGTATTGCAGTTAATTTCTCACACATGATGTACTTTTTCATGATAAGAAAATTAGGAAAGGACGATAAAGTTATATTTAAAACACTATATATTTTAAATAATTACCAAAAAACATAATTTTAAAATATTTGTAATGCTTAGTTATGGTTACATTATACACATTTTTAAAGAACTGATTCATATAGCATATTATGTTTTGCAGCCAAAGAATTTCAAATTTAGTTCATAATTTCTCTTAATTATTCTGCCTCAACCAGTTAGAGACCTATAAAATAACTGGTATGCTATCATTAACTTTTAAATTACTATTTATAGTGAGGGAAATACTAAAAAGATTACTCTCAAGTACGTAAATAAAGTGTATGTTAATCATGAGGTACAAATAAGTTAAAATATTAACAGCAAGTACAAGAAATAGATAAGAAAACAAAAACACACGTATTATTTGAAATTTGAAAGATATTATCATGAGGCCTGTTTATAAGTAATTCAACAACTCCATGATAATTAAAAAGTTAAAATAAATAAATTACGTAAATAGACAATATTGTATGCAATAAGTGATCAACTTGTTTCCTTCCTATTTCAGTTAATTCATATATTATAAGTTAACACTATAATATTAAGTTAACACTATAATATGTGAATGCTAAGGCGTTTAAACATACAACAAGGGAAGATAACGAAGAGATACTTATTTTTCCGATAACCTAATATATGTAACTCTATCACTGATGTTCTTGTATATATGGTACACGATTCTAAGGGCATTCTCAGCCAGTTATAATAAAGCTAAATAGTGATTAAGATATCTTCATACTATTGTAAAACGAATCTCACTTGTAAGTGATTTTGTGTGCAGTACATTGTGAAACTGAACGCCAGAGATATGGGAGCTGTAAGGGTTACTTAGAGGGGGGGGGGGTTAAGGACCTCTTGAAACACCTCATTAGTTCTGACATAGAAGTCATTTTTTGTTTTTTGAAATGTTTGGGTTGTGTATATATTTTATTGAAATATTTATATATTTATATAAGTCGATGTAGACACTCACTGACACAAAATGTTGAAGCCCTTACCGGGCTGTCCTACTCCCGTAAAGTGTACATTTGAAAGGGGCTAAATCTACAGTCCCCAGGCGTGGCTGCAGGCTGAGCATCCCTCACGAGCGTAGCGAGTGACAAAGATACAAAGCACGTGAAGCGCGCAGGGTTGTCTCCTAGTTAAAATATATACAATTAGATAGGCATTAATATTTTATTTTCATTTAGTACTTTAGTGCAGTAACCCAGCTGTTTAGAATCAATCTTTGGGTAAACGATCTTGTGAAAAGTCCTCTTAATACACATGGTGTCCACCAAACGGTTTCCATCGAGTATAATACTAGAGAATTCGGGTGTGTCAACTTTTGGGCGATCCAGTCCTATGACGTTCACAGGAGAGGAATGCGTATAAGAATTAACTAAGGAAACAAATATAATTTACAAAGCAATGCATGCTCTGTAGATGCGTGCCTGTGCTGCTACCTAACGGACAATGGTTTAAAATAAGTTCTTGGACGACTGTTTTGCATACTACTAGCTCAGCTATCAGTCAGTTTAGTGGGCGTTGAAGAGAGTCAGAAAGAGAGGAATGAAGAGAGAAAGAGACAGGGAGACAGCTGGTGCTACCAGTGATGACAGAATAAGAACTAATTTCACCGAACAGGGAACCGAATTTATAGGACCCATATGAGCCGACATGTCTTCCTGTTTCCGTAGTTAATGGGAATAAGACTTGTAAGTTAGCTCAAAATCAAACTGACACTTCGACGTTTTGATTCCATATAAGTCTATAGGCTCTTTAGTTACTCTGTCCTTACTAAATGGGCCTAAAAATATTAACAATGAGCACAAAGGCAAACTCAGTTAGTAACCAGAGCAATACAATAATTATTATTCACTTTAAAATATACACAAGCTACAATAATATTAGTTTCAAACTTCTAAAATTAATTTTCTATTTATTCAATGTACTTACTAGATGATATATAAGTCAAATCACTCTTCAATATACAACGTATCTACTCCACAGGATTCGTCGTTTGTTCAGACAATCAGTATCAATATGAAGACGAAACGAACCTTAATTTATTAATATTTTAATGCATTAGCTCTAATATTCGTCCAACACAAATGACACCTGTAGCATTACAAATTACAAATCCTTCCAGTTATAGTAATTCAATAAGACACAATGATACAATAAGTGTAAAAAAAAGACTGATTTATTGTACGTAATAAGTATAATAAAGTAAGAAAATTTTATATACAAGTTGCGTTGCTTATTAAAATTTTGATATTGTGCTAATATTATTGCCAATATATACTATTTATTTAAACTCAATGAGAATTAAAATAAAACAGATATCTACGCCACTAAATGGCCATTGTATGAATAATTAATTAAGTAATTTATTAAATAATTTATAAACATGTATAATTAAAAAGATACACTCTTACATTGTTTATCTAAACAATTTGTTGTATTGTACAGTAACTTAAAATAATAATACGTTATTGAAAAGCGGTTTAGAACGTAACAATGGTGCTACCAAATACACTCGTTGACACTTTCTTGTTGAGCTAATATTTTAAAGTAATTATTACATGATATTGAGTCATTAACATCATGATATCTCTAACTTTATGAGTATCAAAGTTAGAAATGTTGGTGATAGGTAGCTCTAGAGTTTCATTAAAACTAATCCAACACCTTTTTGTTGTCTGAAACGTAGCTAAATACAGAATATGCATTTGTTTGTCTGGATGATTGTTATAAATTAATCAATTACGAGGTTCTTTATCATTTTTTAGTACGAACGACTTTAATAGGACAAGAAAGATAATTTAGAAAACACGGAGGAGAATGTTGACAAAAGTTATCAGTATAAGATCTATTACGTGAATCCGTTGTGAATTCATCCGCTCCTCAGGGGAAACGTGGTTTGGCGAAATCGATCACAATAATATTTTGTGTATATTTTACTTGTTATAATTACAATAAATTTATGTTGTACTTCTACTAACACGTATTGAGCTTATTAAGAAACTGTTTGCTAACTAAAAAATAATTAAATAAAAAAAATACAATGTTGCTCTAAACCAAACTATCCCACGTAATGGTTTTTATTCACAATTATAATGTACTAACATAATATATAGTTAGTTTACCATTTAATGATTATAATGAATCGAATATCGTTCATGGTATGGCACAATATCGGTAACAATGTGACAGCAGAATTCCCTTCAGTCTTATGGCTATTTTGTGATATGAGAATGTTAAAGATCTTATTGAACAGTCAGTGGATTGGAGGGTATAACAGTTCTTCTACTCCAAGACCATATATAATATTTATGCACTATTGCTCTTTCCCGAACCAATGCAAACTGCTACAATATATTCTTACTGGAGAAGTTTTATTCAGCTACAGAATACAACAAAAATAACATTGTGACCGTTTATAGTAACATTTTAAAACTTGTAAACAGACAGTAGTAATGTCTATCTTTAATTTGTCATTTGTCTTTTTCATAGATAAACCTTATCTATGAAAAATGGCTATTATCCGACCAATTTATAAAGACAGTATTTCAAAATTACCGGAAAACTGGCGCCCTATAGCAAATGTTTCAACCTTCTCCAAAATTTATGAGCATGTTTACGCTCGTAGACTTATTGATTTCCTATTCAAATACAACTTATTGTGTAGTGAACAATTTGGCTTTATTAGAGGCAAAAATACAACTGGTGCGTTGATTAGATTTCGTTTCGGTGGCTGTAAGTGCTCTAGACGATAAGTACAAATCAATAGGAGTTTTCCTTGATTTGCAAAAAGCATTTGACTGTTTGGATCACAATATCCTGTTTGATAGACTGTTCACATTGGGTTTGCGAGGAGTGCCTTAAGACTGGATTATGTCATTTTTGCAAATAGGACGCAAATCGTGGAAAGAAATAACATAAATTAAAAGTATTGATTTAAAATTGCGGCATAGCTCACAATAAGTTTCAAACTAGTCTAAAATAATTTTCTTGTATCAATTATTACTAATGTTATAAGTCAATCACCTTCAATTAAGATTACCAAGGTATTCGGTGTTTGTCAGAAAGTATTTAAAAGAAACGAATAATTGTAAAATTTTGAAATGCATTTCTAATAGTAACAAAATGACAGTATGATAGCAATAAAATCTTCCAGTTATATAATTCAATAAACACAATGTAATATATTTTTACAAAAAAAAAAAAACATATTGAGTATAGTAAATTTAAAAATTTTTGAATACAGTTGCGTTACATACATTTTGTAATTGTGTAAATTATTGTATAGACTATTATTAATCAGAGAATTATAACAGATCTACTCCACAATATTTAAGATAATTAATTAATTTTTAAAATTTATAACAGTAATTAAAATTCCTCTTACATTGTTATCTAAAATTGAATTGTATTTTACATGAACTTAATATAATCGTTTATGAAAACTTAGACGTAACAATAGGCATCCTACCTTGGATTGACAATTTCTTGTTGCTTATTTAAAGATATTATATTCGGGTTACCAGATATCAAGTTTATGAATCAGTTAAAATGGGATGGATTAATTATTAAAACTAATCCTTTTTGGCGCGTGGTAATTTTTTTTCGAATTGTTTAAATTTTCCTGTACGAGTTCCGTTATCATTTTATGAAATTTAATAGACTAAAAATATTTAAAATCCGGGATTTTCAAAAAGGTATCAGATGATCATTACGTGAATATTGTGAAACGCCTCAGGGGAACGCGGTTGCGAAATCGGACTTCAAATATTTTGTATATTTTTACCTTGAATAATTACAAAAATTTTTAGATAATTGCTACAAATATGATTAATAAAGAAAGGCTACAGAAAAAAAAAAAAAAAAATTTTAAAACTTATCCTATAAGTTATTACTTATATTCACGAACCTTTTATTACCTTCGGTTTAGAATCATATGTCAGGATGAATATCGTACTGACCAGATTTTGTCTTTATTTGTATGTAATATGTTAAATATATAACTCAGTGGATGAGTAAAACATTATCCGTATTAATATTAGATTCATTTAAAAATGACTGTTTAAACATACTACTGAAAATTTATTCATACAGAATACAAAAAATTAAATTTTGACCTTTTGTAAAAATTTTTAAAATTGTAAAGAGAAGTCTAAGAAACAATATGTAAGTTTTAGACTAACACTAGTCTTTTAAAATATCTACGCTGAACAAATAAATTTTTGTTCAGACAACATTTTTAAAAGTAAGTTATTAGTGCATACTCTTTCTCCTTCAATCTTATTAACATTTAGGAGTGGTAGAAGCTAAGAGGCTAAGAAGTATGCTACTAGGGCCGGATCCTAGTTCAAATCAAATCAAATAAAAAGCGGCTTATTCCCAAAAAAAAGAAAGTACAAAATTAACAATACAAATATAACTGAGAATGATCCTCTCATGAGCTAAAGCCTGTGCGAAAGGACCGAGTAGTTATCGATAAAACTGTTTCCTGGTGAATGGAAAACATAAATTAATGTCCATATCATGAAATTCAAATACAAATGACAGATACAAAATAAACTCCTCATACCAGAGGCTGCAGGAGAATAAAAAACAAATAATACTGATGATAATATTACATCTAAGAGAAGAAGAAACATAAAAAATGACGCACTCATACATAAAGACACGCACTCATGCCCTTTCTGTCTGATTCCTTATGTGCCCTAATAGTTTTTGGCCTGACACTCCCGTGGTTTAGAAGTTACGTCTAGCCGTTGAGTGTTAGAGAGGGCTCCTTAGCCCTAACTTCGCCTGGTAAAATAAGACATTCTTTACATTTACCTTTTACTTTCACTTAGCCCCCAAGTAGCTGGGTTACAAGTTTCATGTTAAATAAACAAGCAATGTTGATCGAATGTTATATATTTAATAAATGTAAGACCTATTCAATACATATTTACCATACAACTTGTCACTTCGCTCACCGAACATACTTAGCCACAATATGCGATTGGTTTTATTGGCGTATATATAGTCAAATCGGTATTTGGATGGTCCATAATATAATTAGAGCGCTTTTCCGAGTAACTGCTTTGAAAAAGTCTATTTTTCTGAATGTACATAGTCTGAACAGTACTGTCTTCGTTTGGATATTCCGTTCAACTCTTTTACGTGTTAAAATTATACTATAACAGTCGGCACTGGTGGCGCAGTGCTGTAACCCAGCTACTTGGAGACAAAGTGTTTCGGATATTGTAGGCGATAAGTTCCATGTTCGGTCCTCTTATTACCAACGCGATATCCGCTCAATGGTTGACATCGACTTTGACACTACTAGAGAAGTCTGGGGTGTCCATGATGGGTGGTAGTCAGGGTTCAGATGTTGTGTAGGGAAGAGAACTGAGTGTCAGGCTTGTCAGTTAGCTGAACATCAGACAATACTACGTGGTTCGGATTCCATGTAAAGCTGTAGGTCCCATAGTTGCCCTAGCTATTGGGATATAAATAAATAGTCCTTTCTGAGCTAATTCGAACTCAGATTGTTACAATGCATACACTCGTTCTTCTACACTTATCACACTCATTCGCCCCCCATATTCACCTATATCTCTACGATTGGCGTCTTAGAAATGAATAATGAATAATAATAATGAACCATCTTCAATTCAACATTGGCTACAAATTATTCTGAGAAATATTTATTAAGACTCAATTTTAAATGGTTTATTTAATTTCAATTTTAAGTATGTAAATTCCAGCCAGCCTTGGATCTTATTATCGCAGGAAATCTTTAAACCAGTTGCTAGTGACCTTGAATGGAGATTTTTAAGTTATCGCAAATATAACGTTGTCAAGAACATCAAGCGTGGCTGATCCCGTTCTTGAACGCTTCCCACCTGCCATAACATTGGTGGTGGTTTGAAAGTCATCTTTAAGCCTTTCTCAACTTATGTAATACTTATTCTCAACATACGAGAGCTCATAAAACGCTGTTGTTATAGATCCTAAACGAAACCTTGTGGCATTACAACTATGAACTTGAGGAATTCGAAGCACTGTGTGTATTTCGATAAAGATGTATAATGGTTTTCTAAATGGTTCTAAATATGACGTATGACGTCTTAATATATATTAACTACATTAATCCAACGTACTAGTATGTTTATATTGGAGACTCGTAGTTAATTACATTAATTATATACAATAAAATTGTATAGTATAATCATAAATTATAAAAATAACTTCCTGAAGAGTTTTGATTTATTCCTAAATTAATCAAGAATGTTCAACTTAAATAAAAAACAGCAATTTATAAGAACATTTTTCATTTAAGTTGTACAAAAATAATGTTAGTTTTTAGTTAGTTACGAAAGGAAAGGTGACATGTTATAAGTGAGGAATCTCGAATGAGACCACCAATAGATTTTATTTTTAGCACTATTATTAAATGGTTTTAATGAACCAATACAATTTACAACCAAGAAGCATTGACTCAAATATAGCTTAACATGTTGCATGAGCTATTATATAACAAGCTGTGTATCCCATTTTAATATATAACCACATACAAAACAATGGACGTAGAGGGAGACATTCTAAGAATATTCACATTAACATAACCTAGTTTCATCTGGCATGTTAACACTGGTCAAGACTCAACTTGAATTGTAATCACTATGTATGTTAAGCCAAAAGTATTACATAAAACTTAAAGTAGACAGCCTAAAAATAATTATGAAACTGCAAGCACAGAACAGAATTCAATAAATGATCTATTACAATTATTAACTTACTCTATTACTTTATGACAAGGGTTTGACACTTTAAAAATCAGCTGTTAATATATCAACAATGGGCCCTAAAATAAGTTACTCCTGTTTTAAAAATACTAGCTGAACCCGGCGGACGTTGTCTCGCCTTTCATTTTTCATAGACATACCAAAATAAAGCAATAAAAAGAATTATTGAAAATTTTTATTTTAAAAAAATAGACCTTTTTATAGGCATGTCATAAAAAGTAAACTGCAAAACAAATAATTATTTATTTTTTATTTTCACGTTTTACCACATGTTTTAATTACCGATGAAAAAAGGTTAACACCAAATACAGATCACCTGATCAAGTAAAAGTAGTGTGTGCTACACTCTCAAGTTGAAATGTAGAACTACAATAAATCAAAACATATACAGTACTGTTGTTGCGAGAACTTCAATCTTCTTATGGCATGTGAAACTACATTAAACCACACAGTCATATGTTTTTTGTACACAATTCAGATTCTACATTTGAATAACATGGGATCTTTAGAAGCCCGTGGGGCGGAACCCTGTGGACGGATCTGCATCAAACGTCACAGAAACCATCTCGGGAGTATACAGGACAAGATCCTAAAGTTTCATGGCGATTGGTTGGATGGTTTGGCAGTGCATAGACTTCAAATATATATACAAACATCCTCTTGTATAAATATAGAAAAGGAAAATATAATATTGAAATGTCGCTGCCATGTTCATAATTGAGTTTGACTTATCTGTAAAAAAGGACACGTATTGTCACAGTGGTTGTGAAATCCCAGAGATTGTTTTACGTCATATTGGAACACGACACGTAAATAAGACTTCATAAGAAACCAAACGACACGATCAAACAAGAACTAAAACATATCCTTGCACGTCTCAGAGAGACTGCGCTGAATACTGATTTGACTGGCCTTTCTACAGCCTCGAGTGTCCAAACAGGCTTCATGTTTCAGAATCATAATTTTGTAACGACTAAATGGAAATATTAATCTAAAAGCATGTAAGTAGTAAGTAATATTAAGTATAGTATTATACTTACCTTATAGTAAGTAATAAAATTATGGAATTTATTTATCATACTATTTGAAGCTTTTTAATTTTACATAGTTCATTTTATATCCATTTTTTATAGAAGGATTTTATAAAATATCCATTCATAAATTTTGTCTCTCTGAATTTCCAATTTTCCAACTTTTTTAAATAAAAAAAGTAACTTCATGTTTTATAAATTTTAAATACTAATACAGGAAGTCATTTAAAGTCATCCTACACTGATATTGTAATTTTCGTACAAAATTGTTCAAATAATCACAACATTTATGTATTATTCAGGAAAAATTATTATAATATTATTTATTTGAGCTGTGTGAATTTATTAGGGTAGGTTTATGAGAAGATTATGTTCGAATCTCACAAATCGATCACTTTTTTAATCAATAAAGATATGTTCTTCATAGCAATAAAAGAAACTTTGTTAAATTAGATTTAGTAAGTCAACTATACACTATTATGGAAACAAGTATGGTAATTGGATAGTGAACTGAGGAAAATATTGATTGAAATTCTGTATTAAAGTCATTAACATTTATGGAATGTGTAGTATTTGAAAATCTGAATAAATATTTAATAATCCAAACACATAATGATATCAAATTTCTGAATTTATTAGTACTACCAAATTTCTCAAAGCTGTTACTAAAATACGCCCGTAAGAAGTAATAGCTGTATATTTATTTACTCTTACAGAAAGCATTTATGAAAGAATACTAAAAAACAGACTCAAGAGTACGACAGATTAAAATGCCATTTGTTTTGACATGAATAAAACGACAACCCCGATATTAGAAAGGGTAATTTTAAAAGGGTTCCCTCATTTCTGCGCTATTCATTGATGGCCTTCAATATCATTATTAAAATTGAGCCTGAAATATTTTGGATAAAGGGGTTTGTTATGTATAGTATTGTTCTCTTTTATAAATATTTTGGTCTGCCAATAAATAAAATATAAAAAAAATTAAAACAAGTAACCGCTTTAGATAGTTTAAATTTTAATCTAACATAGATATTTTAAAATATTTTACTATATCAATAAACATACATTTTATCCTAAGAATATTTCACGAGGATCCAGATTTGATATTTAATTGATGGAAAATGTCACGATATCTACCACTGTCTAGACTTAAGAAACTTTGGGTAAAAATCACGCACGACCGGGATCGCTAACTGGGCGTGAAATAAAGTACTCGATTGGCTGTGAAATACTATTACGTCTATAATAATATATAATATATATTACATATATATATATATATATATATAATAAAATAAAATATGATATATATTTATAGTTATATTCATCATAATTATTTATATATTTCTTTGATAAAATACGTATTGTTTTACTATCTGTAAGAAATAAAATAATGTTCCACTTCATAAAATTCCTCCTTACTAACCATAATGAAAAAGTAAGACTGAATCTAATTAATAAAATTACATTCATATAAACATGTATTATAATTTGCATAAAGCTAACTTACAAAAATACTTATATATATATATATATATTCCAAAACTTATAAAAAAACATAAAAAATGACACCGCTGCTTGGCTAATTTTGGTTTTCATTGTAAAATGTTTTAGGTAATTTTTACTAGCTCTGACAACACTGCACTACTTTATATCCCCCCAAGTAACTTATAGAGTTTTATAGAATATAAAACTTTGCGATCTAAGAGAACAGCAGCATGCTGAGTTTTTATATTGTAAAGACTAAATCATTTAGAGAGAACCACAGAGAAAATTTGCAAGCGTAGAGAACCAACCCGTAGCGAAGCAAGATCTGTCGGCCAGTGGCTTGCAATATTCAAAGGAATATTATCAGAAATTTGGCTGCAACAATAAATGGTGTTACATTATAAAGGGTTTAAAATAAAATCTAAACCAAGGCCAAAATCACTGTGTCGTGGACTACTGAAATGAATGGGCATAGTTGCATGGTGACAGTGTAATTGTGCACATAGCGGCACTCCGCGTGATGTTTCTGGGTCAAACAATGTGTTGTGGACTACTGAAATGAATGGGCATAGTTACATGGTGACAGTGTAATTGTGCATATAGTGACTGTCAAAGTGATGAGTCTGAGTCAAGCTCTATGTGTTGTGGACTACTGAAATGAATGTGCATCGTTGCATGGTGACAGTGTAATTAAGCATATAGTGACTGTCAAAGTGATGTGTCTGAGTCAAGCTCTATGTGTTGTTGACTACTGAAATGAAATAAAATGAAATGAAATACGTCTTTATTTAACCAGGTGAAGTTGGGAATAGAAAGTCCCTTCTTCCACTTAACCTGAATGGGCATAGTTACATGGTGACAGTGTAATTGTGCACATAGCTAGTGTCCCAGTGTGTGTATGAGTCAAGCTCAATGTGTTGTCGACTAGTGAAATGAATAGGCATAGTTACATGGTGACAGTGTAATTGTGCACATAGTGACACTCCGAGTGATGTTTCTTGGTCAAACTAAATGTGTTGTGGACTACTGAAATGAATGGGCATAGTTGCACGGTGACAGTGTAATTGTGCACATAGCGGCACTCCGCGTGATGTTTCTGGGTCAAACAATGTGTTGTGGACTACTGAAATGAATGGGCATAGTTGCATGGTGACAGTGTAATTGTGCACTTAGCGACACTCCGCGTGATGTTTTTGTGCACATAGTGGCACTCCGCGTGATGTTTCTGGGTCAAACAATGTGTTGTGGACTACTGAAATGAATGGGCATAGTTGCATGGTGACAGTGTAATTGTGCACATAGCGACACTCCGCGTGATGTTTCTGGGTCAAACAATGTGTTGTGGACTACTGAAATGAATGGGCATAGTTACATGGTGACAGTGTAATTGTGCATATAGTGACTGTCAAAGTGATGTGTTTGAGTCAAGCTCTATGTGTTGTGGACTACTGAAATGAATGGGCATAGTTACATGGTGACAGTGTAATTGTGCACATAGCGACACTCCGCGTGATGTTTCTGGGTCAAACAATGTGTTGTGGACTACTGAAATGAATGGGCATAGTTACATGGTGACAGTGTAATTGTGCACATAGCTAGTGTCCGAGTGTGTGTTTGAGTCAAGCTCAATGTGTTGTGGACTACTGAAATGAATGGGCATAGTTACATGGTGACAGTGTAATTGTGCACATAGCGACACTCCGAGTGATGTTTCTGGGTCAAACTCAACGTGTTGTGGACTACTGAAATGAATGGGCATAGTTAAATTTTGACAGTGTAATTGTGCACATAGCGACTGTCCGAGTGATGTTTCTGGGTCAAGCTCTAACTATATTAGTGGTGTTGCTTAATTTACGTTGGCACTTTGGCAGCAAATCACCGGTGACGTTTTGTCGTTGAGAATCCTTTATAGATTTTCTTTTTAAATACTTACTGCACAGCTGTAATTTGGAATGTTTTAGTTTTGAATTAAATCAAAAAACTGTTTCCAATTTAGATCTGATCTATAGATCATATTGATTTTACAGTAATTACTTTAAGTTCAATATTTTTATAATATATTACTATAAAAAACTATTATTGGTTTATTGTTATGACGTAATATATAATTATCACCTAATTCTCAGAAAAAGTATCAATTATGTGACAATGGCCAGTTTTTAGTATAACTTAGTCCTAAATTGTTGTAATATTTAAAAAAGTGTAGAAAAGATAAATCTATAGTACATTGAATTTCGACGTCAATTGTGTGTCAGAATGTGTGTAATGACAATGTCCGTTATCTAAAACATCACAATCAGTATCGTGCTCTACACAAAGGAACATTGACTGATACAAAATTGTATAAAATAATTTTAAGGAACCAGGCTTTTACTGATTTAAAATAGCTTTAAATATTTAAAGAAGTATTGTTTCAATTTTTATATTTTTACAAAAATAGTGATTTTGAGTTATTTTCGATTATTATATAGACTTATTTCAAGAACTGATTTGTAAATTATCAGTTCATACTTAAGGTTGACACTAACAATAATACGCCTGTACGTGTATGGGTGGGTGGATGGGTCAATATCACTGTACGTGTATGGGTGGGCGGGTGGGTCAATACCCCTGTACGTGTATGGGTGGGTGGGTGGGTCAATATCACTATACGTGTATGGGTGGGCGGGTGGGTTAATACTACTCTACATGTATGGGTGGGTGGGTGGGTCAATATCACTATACGTGTATGGGTGGGCGGTTGGATCAATACCCCTGTACGTGTATGGGTGGGTGGGTGGGTCAATACCCCTGTACATGAATGGGCGGGTTATGTTATATTTCGTCTTGACAATCTAAAGCCATTTTCAAACATTTAACAGCATAAACAGTTTTTAGTAAAAATTTAAAATAAATTTTGTTTAAAAAACGATATGATGTGTAGCTCAGTGAACACCATCACAAAAAAATACATACAGTCAAGCATTTTATTTCAAAAAGAGAATAACAATAGTTGAAGTTTTAGTTTTAATGATGTATTTAATAAGACTTTTACATTTACGTAGTTTTTTTATCATTGATAGGTATTAGACATTTGAATTATTTTAGTTCAGACAAATAATTTTTGTATGTGCAAAAAACTACAAACTATAAATTTAAAAATACATTTTGGTAATTAATGTAAGAGAAAACTAAATTATTTACTTAACTAATACCAAAATGTTAAATCATTGTTTTTCCATAAGATGAAAATGACAAACTGAAACCTCAGTGCTAAAAGTAAAGGTTCCATTAACCCCAATACAGACGTAAGCCTGACTCCTCCCAGCCAATACATTATTCAAGAGTATATAGATGGGACATTACAACATTACATGGCTTTCCATCATCTTTCTAGAGAGAATTGGATAAATACAGTAGAAGAGGCTGTTAAACTGAAACCTCAGTGCTAAAATTGAAGGTTCCATTAACCCCAATACAGACGTAAGCCTGACTCCTCCCAGCCAATACATTATTCAAGAGTATATAGACGGGAATTACAACATTACATGGCTTTCCATCATCTTTCTAGAGAGAATTGGATAAATACACTAGAAGAGGCTGTTAAACTGAAACCTCAGTGCTAAAAGTGAAGGTTCCATTAACCCCAATACAGACGTAAGCCTGACTCCTCCCAGCCAATACATTATTCAGGAGTATGTTGCCTTACAACACTTAATGGGGATCCATCATCTTACGGTCATATAAATACTTCTACATTGAAAATTACTTATAAAGTAACGTATAATATAAGTATAATATAAAACTTCTTCTAAGGTGTAAAAGAAACCTATTTCTTTTACACAAGATCTTTCTTAAACTGCCATTTATTACTAGGAGTGGCCGTAGCTAAGGGGCGCTAACTTGGGGCGATCTAAAATGATGACATTTTGTTAGAAGACAGTATGCGGGGTAACCAACAGTGATTTAGTACCAATCCGGCCAGTGTAGTTTGGGTAGCACCCGTCATCAGCTTGGGTAGCACCCGTGATCAGCCTGGGTAGCACCCGTGATCAGCTTGGGTTAGGATAGAATGGTTATCGTTCAGCTCTGAAACAGTCATGTTAATAAAACACTCTTTTCTGGCATATAAGCGATTTTGACCAAGTAACCCACTATCTATATATATATACAAATATTGTTTTTGATTTTGTTAGTTTTTTACTACGATAAATTCTAAGACCAGCGTTTCCTTTAAAAATACTGCATTTTGAAAACTTTCCTACCGAAAACAACGTTGACATAGATTGTAGTTCTAAGAAAGTAAACCATCAAGCGAAGGGTAGCAGTTGTTGATAAGGTAAAGGGTGGCAGTCGTTGTTAAGGCAAAGGGTGGCAGTCATTGATAAGGCGAAGGGTGGTAGTCATTGATAAGGCAAAGGGTTGCAGTAGTTGATAAGGCAAAGGGTGGCAGTCATTGATAAGGCAAAGGGTGGCAGTCATTGATAAGGCAAAGGGTGGCAGCCGTTGATAAGGCAAAGGGTGGAAGTCGTTGATAAGGCGAAGGAAGAACCGAAACGGTGTACCCAACTGTCATCCCAGTAAATCCCCTTCTTCCATCGGGTTGTCCTGGAAATTAAATGTATCATTTTTAACTAACAATTTTTATATTGAAAAATGTAAACATTTAATTATATATATATATATATATATATATATATATATATATATATATATATATATATATGACTGGAAAATTGTAAAAAAATAAATAAACTTAACCTCTGAATTCCTTAAATATTAAGTTACCCGATTTAACCAACTAATGAATTTGCTGACACAAGTGAGAACTGATCATCAGTAGAAAAAATATATTTACAAGAGTAAATTTCATGTTGGGATTATTGGGCGTACGACGAGAGGAGACCTGGGGTGGGCCTCAGATCATCCGCGTAATTCAAGTAGTATGACGATAATCAAGGCACATTCACTTAAAAGCGTGGTTTCATTTACTAAACAATACAGCTTTATTTTACGAGAAAGGAACCGATTATCATCTCAGTTGAGGATTCAAACGTCCACCATGCAAGAATTTCAGGGCTGCCAACCACATAAATGCCAAATGATGCACGACAAATTTAATATTTATAATTATTACCAAATCCAGGGATGAAAGATTATTGATAGTTAACTCACTCAATTTGCAATAGATGACAATCTAAAGGACAAAGGGATAACAAAATAACGAAATATTTTTGGTTTTAGCACTATAATTGTTTTTAAATTATCGATATATCTCATGAGCTCTTTCATAATCACGTTGATAGAAGGATGATTTTTAAAAATTAAACTCTTCTGACTCATTCTTGAGAGATGAAGGAATTCTGATACCGCTACCATCGCTCTTTTTCTACAACCAGTAGCGTGATAATAAAAGATACAACATGATTTATAAACAGTATTACATTTTTTCAATAAGGTCCTTATTTTACACGTTGACTTTCCCATCAAATAGAAGTTTCTAAATAATTACTAATAGCCCTCCAAATATTATTAAATAAACTGATAATTAAAATATTCAGGTTTCTGAATATAATTAATGTAATCTGAAATATACATCAATTACCCAGAAGAAACGAAATGAAAGCACCCTGATTGTAATACAACTATATAGTGTTTTTAACTGTAAAAATCTATACTAAAAAGAACTCAATACACTCACTGCAGAATAATTGTTATACATTAATAATTTTTACAGTATTTTAGATATTTTATAAGTGAAACGATTAGCTATAACACAAACAAAATAAATTACATATTTTAACTGTTTAAGAGCTTAACTCATTTTTGTAGCAAAGTGGAAACTACCACACTACACAAATTCTTCCTTAGAGCTAAATGCTTCTATCTGGGGAAACCAAGCACAGAGAGCAGGATAAACAGATGATCCTCTTATCTACATTCTAAAGTCCTAATATAGTTCTAAAAGTATTGTTTGTTTAGTTTTAAATGGTCGTAATTACTTTTGAAAAACCTAAAAAGTACTGAAATATCAATTAAATTCGTAAAATCCCTCCCCTCACCTGAATCAATACTGAGCCATACTCTCTACGTCATTAATTATAGCGAAGGAGGACAATATGTCTGAAAAGTGTAGAGTTCTGGATTCAGAGAACAGAATACACTCATCCATCATAAATAAGCAGTTTTAACTGAAAATTCTATAAATCTATTTATTTATTGAGTTTATTATGCTTTGAATTTAAAATTCATACAGTGTAATATATGTTCAAGGGTATAAAAATCGAAACTATGTTTACAAAAATATTTCCTATATCGCATTTTACGTACTACCAAACAGTACATTTTTACTTATCTTTCTTAAATAATTTATCAACCAGCAGTTTACGTGTTAATAGAACAACATAACAAGAGAACGTCCAATATTTGTACGACATTTACTTATTTAAAATTCTCTTTATAACCCCTCACCTGAGATAAGTCATAGTTTTGGTTATACATTTTGCATACTTATTAAACATATCGTTTAACTCAATAAGTTTACTCAATATACAAGGCAGTACAATATTGTATAAGAACAAATTAAACTAATGTGATGCAAATTATCTTGTTTTAATTTGGTGATGTTTCCGATTCGATACGTCAGACAGTATATTAAATAATGGTTCGTTCGGATCACTTACATTTGAATAATGAAACAGAATAAATTGTATTTTTATCGTTATATTTATACGATTTATAGCGAAATTAAAAATATTATTTCCCTCGTACTTGTACAAACTTTTTATTTATCATAACATTCTAGGCATATTAGAACGTAATATTAAATTAACATTGTGTGTCACGTAGTTATTAAACACTTAAAAGGCTTATCTTGTATATCAAAAGTATATTAATAGTGGTAGTTACTACAGTAAAAGTGACTTTTGTTTCGTAAATTATACGGTACATTTAAACAAATAGTAAAATTACGGCATTAATTACTTACAAAGTTGTCTTGAAATTCATTGAATATCTAGAAAAGGTTTAAAGGAAGGGTGTAATTTTACGTTATAAAACTTCTATTTTCATGAACGTAATTAAAACATCGTCAGAGATACATTATTGATGATTAACCTCGTTAGAAGAAGGGCCGTCTTTACAAGATAAACAGGTATTAATTACGTTTGCACTCGGTAATTAAATTTATTACTGTTGCCTGTAAATTTAATTTAACTGGAGAATTTTCTATTAATTTTAATAAATACATATCTCTGTTACATTAAATTGGCACTTAGAGATATAAAACATCACGTTTTTTGCTAACTAAACCCTGGATCTGGAGTTAGAAAATTCACGTGATTTTATCTTATACAGATTAAAACATGTGTTATTATACGTAGCTATCATTGGGATTATATTTATTTTCCATATATTTACATACATTAGTTATAATGGATAATGTATTAATTCGTCTCCACAAATTATTTTACAGTGTGAATAATACAGTTGAATATTTAATCAACGTAGTACTGATAATTAAAGAAATAAATAGATATTGCAAAGTACACGTGCTCAAATTTTTCTTTTGGAAAAAGTTTAAAATAAAGTGTTAACATACCAATTTCTTTGTAAAAATATGAACTGGTATTCTATTTTTTTTCCATTTTCACTTATAAAAAAATGTTATTTTGAGTCTTTGTTATATAATATAACACAAAATAATATAAATATAAATTATATATACAAAATAATTAGTTATTTTGTTATATAATAGTGTTGGGGTGAGCTAAGCATTTTAATTAAAATAAAATATTTTATATGTGGCAGTAAATATTTGTATGATTACATTTTTTCTTTCTCCCATACCTTAGAAAAAATATTGTGAACGTGAAAATAATTTTTACAAGTTGGTCCAACAATCCATTTTAGGATCCCCTGATCTAAAAAAAGTGTTGTCTTTTTAGGATCCCCGAAATCGAAAAAGAATTTTGTTGTCTGTCCGTGTGTGTGTCTGTTTGTATGTATGTGCACTTTACTGGAGACGAAATGGATGGATCAATTTTAATGAAATTTCGTATGTAGGTTAATTTGCTAATATCTCCAGACCATTTTTCATTTTTTTTAAATGTTATGTTTTTTTTTATTTGTATAAGCAATAAAATACAACAGTTTAATTTTCTCAAAAAAGCTCTAATGATTTTAATTACATTTTCAGGGAAGACTTTAATTACAATTTAAAATATTTTAGTAAAAATTTAAGTCTTTAAGTTGACTAGCTTTTTAGCTATGGTAAAAAACATATTTGGAAATTAAACTGGTAATTTTAAAAGTTTCGATTTTTATTGTTCAATATTCGGGAAAGTTTGTGCCATTTCTTTGGAACCATTTATTTATAGTTTTACGCATGTATATTTCATTTCATTATGGACAAGTAAGTGCCATAAACGTGGTACCAGTAAAATAAACGGCAGACGTGGCTTCAGCTATCGCGAATGGCTGAATTATGAAAGGGTTATTTACGACATATACCCTTGGCTGATCTCTTGAATATTGCCGATGGTAGTTTGGTAAAATAGTGCATATCACTAACGTCACTGTTGTATGGAAAATATTGCTAACAAAATGATCCAAATTTATCACAAACGAAGCATATCTCTTTGACAGTATTAAACCACTTTTAATTGGACACACTCACTTATACAGTAGCATTTGTGCGATCGTTTTATTTAATTTATACAAAAATAAGAATTTTATTTATCAATCATGGATAACTTTAAAATAGTTTATAAGTAATAATAAAATTAAGTTCAAATTTCAGGAATCGCAGTTTACTTATTAATACTAAAATGTATATTTGATAAACTTATTTTATTAAGGACTCGTATTTTTTAAAATAGTTTTTAATTAGCATAATACGTGTCGGTACATATACAGTACAAGTAAACGTCACAGAACACAAATTTATTGCAATATAAGCACAAAATACACAAATATATTACAATACAAGTACAAAATGTACAACTATTTTGTTGATCGATTTCGGTGAACCACAATATTTGTGCATTTTGTGCTTATATAAATTTGTGTTGTGTGACGTTTTCTTGTCTTGTATTATTGATCATAATATTATATTGAAGAGCATGTATGCGGTAGGTTCTATGATCGCTCCTCTTATAACCGACACGGTCCCCGCTCAATGGTTGCCATTGACGTGGACAATACTATAGACGCCTGGGGTGACCTTATTGGATGATAGTAAAGGTTTAGATAGTGTGAAGGGAAGTGAACTGAGTGTCAGCCTCGTCAGTTAGATGAAAACCAGACAAACACTATGTGGTTCGGATTCCAAGTAAATCTGCAGGTACCTTAGTTGCCCAGCTATTGGGCTATTGATAAATAGCTCTTTCTGAGGAAAAGTCAACCTTACTTAGTAACAATGACTAGTTGACTACACTCGTTCATCTACACTCATTCACACCTCATATTCGCCGATATCTTGAAGAACTAGGATTATATCAAATTTTTTATTTATAACAATACGTTACTGTTTTGGGTGGATTGCGTAAGTACAAATAATAATAAAATAATGTTTTCATGTTACTTCAATTGCATAGCGTTATTTTTACTTTAGTATTTGGTTTAAACATTTTTTTTCTTTCAGAATAACAATCGCAAAACGTATCATTTTTAACTCTCTTAAAATGAGAAACTCTTAGTACTAATTTTATTTTATAAAATATAAACTACAAAAAGATTCTCATGGACTCATTCATTTATTATTGTTCCGTATTTTAAACCTATAAAGATATTTTGAAAATTCGTCAGGCATTAAAATAATAGATATTTCAAGTAAGAAACTATTAAGTACTAAACATTTGTATTAGTTAAATACAAATGTTTAAACTAATACAAATGAAATTTGTATTATTATATTTGATAACGTCACAAAAATAATTCAAATAGTAGCTAAACTTATCTAGTATCAGTTGTTATCTTATAACGTCTTTCTTACAACGTTATAGATATAAATGATAAAAATTAGTCAACATTCAGAATTAAAGTTATGTTTTAATTTTACGTTCACATGTTTTATATTTGATTTGAAATCAGCTATGCTATTCTTGAAATGATAAATAAATACTTTGTGTTCACAAAAACATGAAATGAAATAAACAAAAACAAATGGTTGAAATTAAGAGTAAAACAATACCTCACCTAAGAGAAAGAATACGAGGTATAGGTATAGGTTTGCTAAACTTGTTCGTTCTTTTATAGTTTATTTGTCACAGATGGATCGTATTACATAATATGTAATAAAATATAATATAAGTGTCACAGTTATGTTTATACTATTTTGTATATATTTGTTGTTAGTCACTTAAGTGCCTTTAAAAGAAAATATTTAAATTTTAAATAACCATCCTATTTTAACCTCTACGTTTAATCAATAAAACATTTCAGAAAGACCTGATAAATAAAATTTAGTGTGTTCATTTTTTTTAATACTATCTATATATGTTATTAATACCAGTTTTAACAAAGTGCTATTAAACTAGTTAAAAGTAACATTCCCCTTCTGTTTAGTTATAATTTGTTGTTAGTATCTTACAACAGTGAAGATATGTATTTTTCTTATGAATTCCAAGAACTAGGTGCTGTCAATTTAAAGGAGGACATATTATAGTTTTAACCTAACTAATTTCTCAATTGATTCATTACCAAAGGCAATTAAGTTTAATGAATTTATAAATAAGCAACTAAACAGTACATTAACAACTAGTAATTATTACTAAGTTAAATTTTACTTGATCTGTAATGATTTTAAAAATGATTATTTAAGAAAATTACACAAAAAATGTACATTATGAAGACAATTTATAACCGAGGTTTCTAATGCCCTAAGAGCTTTAAATATAATTAAAGCATAGCTGATAACATGTTAAACACTATGCAGTTCAATTTGCTCATTATGACCTAGTTTAAAGTTTGTTCCAATGTGAATTAATGTGTGAACTTGGTGGAAATGGCGATCCCGCTGAGAACATCGTATGTCATGAATTTAATCTACTAATTATAACTACTCCAGGAACTTTATTACTTAACATAATTGATATGTTTCTTTTATGATTAAAAGCCAATTACACCATTTTGAAGGTAGAATTCAGCTAGATTTTACAACATTTATTTCCTTATTGTTTACAAAATATATACACAGTACAAGTAAACGTCACACAACACAAATTTATTACAATATAAGTACAAAATGTACAAATATATTACAATACAAGCACAAAATGTACAAATATTATGGTGATCGATTTCGGTGAACCACGCTCACCTTCCTCAGACCAGAGGGATTCACAAAAGAATGGAAAACGGTGTTCAACAACTCAATTTATAGGCCTATGATCACGTGACCTCATTGGCTGGAATCGTCAAAATGGCGGCTGCTGTGATATTATTGGTTAATTCCTATTGTCTGTTACTTCTCTTATTTTATTCGCTGAAAATACATTATTAAAAACTATTTCGGAATCAAAATTAACCTGCTCATTCATTAATTTATCACGATCCTTACATTTTTCTTTAAAAATAAATAACTCTTCCCAAGCATTCATGTTACGACCCTTCTTACAAACTTTTAGAATATCTACATTTTCATCTATTTTATTCAAACTGTGGGTACAATTCAGAAGGTGTTTAGCTACATTAGATCTTTCAGGTTTCTTATTTTTAAAAGCAGAGACATGGTTTTTATATCTTTTGCTAAAATTTACAGTCTGACCTATGTAAAACATATTACAATCATTACAGTTAATCCTATATATTCCTGAATTATTGAATTTATCTTCACTTTCAATATTCGGGTGTAAAATGTTGGACATAGTATTACAAGTCTTAAAAGCTACTGATAAATTGAATTTCTTAAATCTATTACCAACTCTTTGTGTAAATGGTCCATTGTAATGGAGGGATACATAATTCTTTTGTTCTTTATCGGATTTTTCTTTTTTAAGTGTTGTTCGTCTATCGTCTCGAATTTTGTTTTCTATTTTCTTTTTTATTCTACTTCCAATTTCATCAATCATTGATGCCTTTTATCCATTCGCAATAGCTATTGATTTTATTAAATTTATTTCCTGTTTTCTATCTGCAACACTTAATGGTATTGAATACGCCCTATATAAAATACTTCTGAAGCTAGCTGTTTTGTGAGATGGGGGATGGACATAACTGTTATTTATGGTACAATTGGTTTGAGTAGGTTTCCTGAAATTTTTTTTTTTTTTTTTTTTTTTTTTGGAATTGGAAATAGAATAAAAAAGAAAATAGAAAACAAAATTCGAGACGATAGACGAACAACACTTAAAAAAGAAAAATCCGATAAAGAACAAAAGAATTATGTATCCCTCCATTACAATGGACCATTTACACAAAGAGTTGGTAATAGATTTAAGAAATTCAATTTATCAGTAGCTTTTAAGACTTGTAATACTATGTCCAACATTTTACACCCGAATATTGAAAGTGAAGATAAATTCAATAATTCAGGAATATATAGGATTAACTGTAATGATTGTAATATGTTTTACATAGGTCAGACTGTAAATTTTAGCAAAAGATATAAAAACCATGTCTCTGCTTTTAAAAATAAGAAACCTGAAAGATCTAATGTAGCTAAACACCTTCTGAATTGTACCCACAGTTTGAATAAAATAGATGAAAATGTAGATATTCTAAAAGTTTGTAAGAAGGGTCGTAACATGAATGCTTGGGAAGAGTTATTTATTTTTAAAGAAAAATGTAAGGATCGTGATAAATTAATGAATGAACAGGTTAATTTTGATTCCGAAATAGTTTTTAATAATGTATTTTCAGCGAATAAAATAAGAGAAGTAACAGACAATAGGAATTAACCAATAATATCACAGCAGCCGCCATTTTGACGATTCCAGCCAATGAGGTCACGTGATCATAGGCCTATAAATTGAGTTGTTGAACACCGTTTTCCATTCTTTTGTGAATCCCTCTGGTCTGAGGAAGGTGAGCGTGGTTCACCGAAATCGATCACCATAATATTTGTACATTTTGTGCTTGTATTGTAATATATTTGTACATTTTGTACTTATATTGTAATAAATTTGTGTTGTGTGACGTTTACTTGTACTGTATATGTACCAACACGTATTATGCTAATTAAAAAACTAAAATATATACCACGTATAACATGATATTATATTTCCAAAATTACGAAAATCACCCTGTTATAGATTTAATTTTATCCAAAACTAGACCAAACTTTTAGCATAATTCAATTATTCATATGGATTGTATTATTTTATTGTTGTACTTACAAGAATATAAGTTTCAAATTACGTTAAATTTGTAAAATGAAAATGAATGTCTTGTATAAGTTTATATTGTACCGCGTCGTTTGACCGGTACATTTTGGTTACTTTCGTCGTGGTCTGCCGGGCTGCCTGAGACCGCTCGTGCCCGGCGATTCGCTTACTTTGGTGGCCGTTGGCTCGGACTCGTTCGTTCCTTGTTCCAGCTCTGGTCTGTCAGGTTGGTCTTCATTTCTATTTGTTCTCCGCCTCGAGTCAAATCATGTCCGGCTAGAGACTCAAAACTCCAGGGTCCTTGAGTGGGACGTTTTCCCTCAGCCTGCCGTCTGGGGAAGGTCGACCATCTACACTGCCAGCCTGGCCTGAGGACCATGTCGTAGAGCCTATGTCTTGACTACGCTGCCATTCCTATATCTGGGTGTTGTTCTTCTGTCCTCAGGTCAGTGCGTTCCATTTTTGTTTCCCGGCGGCTGAGCTGGGGGTGATAATTTATGCAATCAAGAAAAGAAAAAGAAAAAAAATGGTGCAGAACTATTTATTGAGGCCTAAGCCTAAAGACTGAACAGTGATTTTATGCAACACAGCCATGGGGACTTATATGTTGAAAAAAAAAAAAAAAAAAAAAAACAAAAAAAAAAACTTAGAATACACAAAGAACTTTTGACGTTAATATTTATTGTTATTTAGTTTAATTAGTTTATTTTGTTGTTATATTTTTTTTAGATTTTATATTTGTTAGGTCCCTGTGGTTAAGTTATGTTATTTATTTATATGTTTAGGCCTAGTGATTGTTATTTATATTTTTTTGTTAATTGTATTCTGGATGTCTTGAAGTGACTTTTTACTAGAACGGTACTGGGTTATATATTTTTTTAAATTGTTTAATTTTTAAACTTTCACCAAAAGGGGATTATTGTACTTTTACTTAACTTCCTATCTGGAGCCGCCCAGGGATTCCGGCTTACTCCCTGGCCTCGGTGGAATCATGGGATGCGGGCTAAATTGCCGGGTTAATTGGTGTTACCACAAAAATTTATAAATTTTCACTTTTAATTTGGTCTTTAATTTCTTACGTTTTGGGTGTCTCAGGCTAGGCTGCAGATAGGCCATGTAGCTGTAATTGTTAATTTTGGTATTTGTAGAGTTTGTTTTTTTGTAGCTTTTGTATTATCTTGTTAATTTTAGTGTTTCTTGTTATTTATTTAAGTGCAATCGATATTGTGGCCTTCTGCCTGCCAGTTTTGTTTTTTGACTTGGAAATAAATTAGTTTTGCTCAGCTGCCGAGTTTAAATTTGACCCTCCAACTGCCATCCGTGATCCCATCGCTTGACTTGTTTTGAGCCATCCCCCCAGTTGGCACGCTTTCCAGTTTTGGTGGGGGGGGATGGGTCTCAATATATGTTTGTTGGTTGACATTTATAAACTTATAAAAGTGTGTCTTTTAAAACGTACCTTAATATATAATTAAGAGTAAAACCATATATTAGATATTTTCAAAGAATAAATAGTTTTTTTAGTTTCTATTATGTGTCTACAATTAGTAAATGCTAATACACGAGAAAGTACAATCAGTAACATTTTTTGAGGGAACAGTGATTTGAATTTATTTCTTTATTTCAGGGTAATGCTATAAAACAGACTATTTACCCAATTACCATAAAGCAATAATACATTTTATAAAATTTATTAGAACTACATGCTAGCCCTTCTCAAATCATTGACTTCAAGAATACTATAACAGCACAACACAATAGTAAAAAGAAAACAAATATCCACTATAGTATTTAAGATTGTATGCTTACATCCAAAAACTTTAACAAATAATCAAAAACAAAAATCTAACCAACCAAACAACAACATTAGTTCAACAATTTGAATGACAAATAATTATGAATATAAAAAAACAACAATAATACATATTATAATAACAACAATAATTAATAATAGAACATAAAAAATAGTTGATAATAGACTAATAACAATAATAAATAATGTAATAACAACAATAATAAATAAAAGAAATGCAGAGTAACATTTGAAATAGACCAATTGCAATTCAGTCAGGACTTGCCAAGGTTTTTGAACGGATAGTGTTGAGGAATGTTGGACCATTCTTGTGGAAGCAATTGGCTCCAAATCAGCATGGATTTGTATGTGGCTGGTCTACTTCTACAAACCTAATTTCTCTTCAGAACTTTGAAGTGGATGCCTTTGTGAGGAGGGAACAAGTCGACGTCCTATATCTGGATTTTTCAAAGGCTTTTGACAGGGTGTGTCATCAGCGTCTGCTGGATAAACTGTCGGCATGTGGTGTAAACGGAAGTCTACTTCAGTGGTTTACCAGCTATCTTAGTGACAGGTGCCTGAGGGTGAAATTTGCTTCAGCAATATCGGATCCTTTCTTTGGGACTTCCGGAGTGCCACAGGGCTCTATCTTGGGACCCACACTATTCTGTGTCTTTATTAACGATATATTCCATTGCATCAAAACCAACTGTTTACTATTTGCAGATGACATAAAGATCTTCAATTCAGTGAGGCAGGCCTATGATTGTGAGTTACTTCAAGGCGACCTTCAAGCTGTTCAAAAATGGAGTAGTGATAACAGGATGTGCTTGAATATTAAGAAGTCTTTCAGTTTCTGTTTCACAGAATTCCCTCTCCTCTTCGGTTTGACTACAACGTAGATGGTGCTACCCTTGAAAGGCCTTTGATTATTAAGGATCTTGGAGTGGAGTGGATGTCATCCCTTAGTGCCGAAGCGCATGTCACAAGGATTTGCCTACAGGCTAACCGAGCGTTGGGGCTCCTAGCACGCTCATCGAGGCACTTTTCCCAACTTCAATCTCTCAGAACACTCTACTGTTGCAATGTAAGGCCTTTTCTGGAGTGCTCCTCAGTAGTCTGGGCACCCCATCAATCTACACTTGTCGATCGCCTTCAGAGGATCCAGAATAGATTCTTACGGCTAGCTGGAATCAGACTTGGATTTGCCTATAGGGAAGTTCCCTTGGATGCTCTGGCTGAGCAGATGGACCTACCTACTTTGCTGTCCAGGCGTACTATTCAGGACATAATGTTTTTGTACAAGCTTATCAATGGACTGTTGGATTGCAGGGAGCTGCTCGGTGGGATTAACTTCCACGTTCCTATAGCGACTAGATCCCGGGACCTCTTTGGTAGACAGCAATCCAGCACAAACCATGCGCAGTACTCCACAATGGTCCGCATCCAACGACAAGGGAATATCGTTGCACCACATGTAGACTTCTTCAACTCTAGCCAAAAATCATTAAAAGATAGTATACATGAGTTGCTGTAGAATTTTTGATTTCTTGTGACTCTTGTCATGTGTTTGTAATTTTCTGAGGACGTTTGCTTTAAATGAAGTCTCAAAGCAACTTTACCTAATTTATTTTGACTCCATGAGCCTCCAATGAGTGCTTGTTATCTATTACTGTGTGTCTATTTATTTATTACTTCTATTTATTATTGTTATTTTTTACTGTTCTTATTACTGTTATGTATTCCTGTTATATATTACTATACTTATATTGAAGTTAGTTGTAAGTTCGTTAAGTTACTAGTTAGTTGTAGCGTGCCTGTTACATATTACTAAATAATGTCACGCATTCTGAACACATAAGTATCATTGTTGTTGATGTTGAGGTTTATACATATTGTTGGGTTCAGCAGCCATTCTGGTGTATTTATGTCATTCCTACCTTGAGCGTCCGTCAGTATAATGTACTATTGCAATGTCAATATTGTATCCATGTTTTGTATATATATATATATATATATATATATATATATATATATATATATATATATATATATATATATACATATTAATCTAATATCTCGAAAGTTACCAATAACTAACTAGTTATCAGTTCATTTCTATTGTAGCTGATGATGCTTATGTTTGATTGTTGAGCATTAGTCTAGCATTCTGCTACATAGATAGTCATGCACTAATTCCTAGTTTGTCCTAATTGTTTCATGCCTGTATATCATCTTGAACCACACTGAAGTAGCCATCTAAAAGTTCTCATAGTTAATTGGTTATATAGTTATATACAATATTTATAAGCATCAAATTGTAAATGGTTGTTACCGTTGAATGAATAAATAAATAAATAAAAATAAATAAATAAACAGTGTGTAGTAATAATTTAATAAACTTGACATTTTAAAACAGATTGAAATGGCCTTATGAAATAATTATTTAGACAGTCAAGGAATTTAGTTATGGTTTACGAAAGAGTGTTAGCGAATTACTACGGACTAAATAGATCTAATTCTTCCGATTTTTACAGGGAATCATATAACCTTAACAAAGCATTTATGGTGGAGTCACACCAAGGTTAGTTCGATAATAGTGAATTTGTGGGCATAAAGGGGTTATACGTCGTCAAAGTGAAGTATAAACACACTTACTTCAAGTGGTGGATCGATTCTTTAAACAACACGTTAACGTATATTTAGCACGAGTGACTTAAGTTAGTTTTTTGACTTTTAGTTGATTAGTTCGGTTTTTGACGAGTGTAAGTATAGATTGTTAGTATCTTTATTTTCAAGATTAATTAAGACAAAACAATTTAACTATAGTCATGTTTAGCAATATATTGCACATTGAGGAAAGAGAGTGGTTTAACAATTGCTTCAACTACTCATTACACGTTAAGTGGCTTGTTCGATTATCGAAAGGAAATATCAGTTTCAGCTGTATTTTGGATCTGTGTTGATATTAGTGAAATCGTGGAGTACTTTATATTTGTATGTGTCTAATGTAAATTTTGATCACGTAACCTAACTTTAAGGGTCTAATTTTTTTAGGATAATTGTAAATATTGGTTTAATACTTTTTTTAAATACACGCAAAAGTACGTTTGTGTATGGAAGAATACACGAATTTGAAACTGTAACATTTGTATTATTTAAAAAATACTATTTATTAGCTGTATACTTCTAAAATCTTAGATACAGGATAATATTTATGCAACGAAATGAATTTATCACGCCTGTCCGTATAAAACCTTGCTAGCTCAGGGAGAATGGGGGGGGGTTCTTTTAAGAGACAGGTCAAGTATAAGGGAAAAAGTTTTCAGTAATTATCATCCAAATAAGATAAATGTTTCCAAGTTCATCAGTAGTAGCCAGGGATTAGGGCGCCACCTTGTTGACCTAAGAATGGCAGGACTCCAAGAAGGGAACTTTCCTCCAGGTGTAAGATGTACTTATGACTTTGTAAAAGTTCCATTCTAGCACTATACCATGAACTGTGTAAATAAATATTCCTCTCTGTAGTTAGCCAGGAGTTAAAAAAAACCTGTTAAACTAAACACAACTACCTAAAACAAAACAAAATAATACTTATCCTCGTCGCCAAATTAAAAAAAAATACAACATTTTAGTGTGAACTGAAAAACTGAACTGTTTTATTCCAAAAAACATAACTTATTCTTGAACAGAAAACAAATTTTAGAAACATACATATGAATAAATTAAGTTAAATAAACAGCTGATCATCTGTTTTTAAATCGATCTTCCACACATAACAACTTTTTACTTTTAAAGTCTTGACTGTAATATCTGGTCAGCGTGCCTTTTACATAATACATTATTACCTAGTCCAATGTAGTAGTTAAAATGTCCTTCCCTTGATTGGACCCCACCCTAAGATCAATTCTTTTTTTGTCCATTTTAAATTTCTTACTTGCACACGATACCCGACCTTAAATTGGCATATTATGCTCTTGGGGTGTTCTTTAATGTTCCTTCTTCTGGGTGGAATCAACAGACTGAGGTGTAGCATAAAATTTAAATGTCACAAAATTTAAGTAGAAACATGTCAGTAGAAACTTTAAAATGCTACACAACTTACATTTTTTAAAAGGAAAACGCCCTACCCCTGAAATAAAATTAGATCGCATTTATTATTACACACACAGCAATCATAAATAAATATAAAATAGTTTATGGATACTGTAATATTAAATTAAGTTTATTCGGGCCTGAACACTAACAATATATTTAAATATTGTGTTTCATAGATTATATACTAAAAATATGAATCCACAAAATAGTATAAATTTTATATTTACCAATGTAATCAATGAATTGTCAACTTAAATTTATTACTTAGGGCATCATTTTACTTGGCAAATTGAATACGTTACATTTATTAGTTCATTGTATATAATTATTATTTATAATACTTTCAATTATATAAGTTTATTAATAATAATTTAAATAGTAACAACCTACATCAAAATTGAAAATAATATAAAATATTCTATTCCCTATACTACAGTCCTTCCCAGCAATACATTATTCAGGGATCTACAGACGTGTCCTTAGGTATCTCCAGGCCTTCTCTCATCTCTATAAATACGGTCGTATAACGTGAGATAGCCAGGGCAAACACTAAAGTGCCAACAGTCCCCTGATAATTGCTAAGTCAACTTAGCAAAGTACAATGAGTGTAATTAAAGTTGAAGTACAATATACTTGAATACATATAGTTTATGATTTGCTGTCAGCAACAAATTACAAAAAAAAAAAAATAAATAAATAAATAAATTGGGGTTAATGTTGTTTGCGTATAGCGAAAATTTAAAGCTCTACGTACATTCTAGGCATTTCATAACGAGCAACAAATCTAGTAGCTGGACTGTTAAGCATTTGTGAACTTCCAGCTATGGCAGCTGCCACACAAAATATATTATTATATAAATTAGAGTTAATGAGTCTTACAGCTTTCAAGAGAAATTTTTCTGTAAATTAGTTTTTTAGAACAGGCCAATATGAATTAAAAAAATAGTTCTCTATCTCAAAAACAAATAAAATAAAAATAATGTTTAAACGAATTTCAGAATAAAACACTTGGGTTAACCTAAACTATTTTTGAGAAAATTTTTTCTAAAAATAACAAACTCAATCCAATAGAATATTGTTAGTACATTTTTAACCATTAATTTATAAAGCGTTTCATACCAATTAACTATATACTATTCTGGTAACATGTCAGTGAATCCTCCATTTGATGGGTTTAAGAGGGGACATCTGTCTCAGCTGGGATTGAGAGTGTCACAGGACTCCAAATTGTCATCTTAGAAAACCCCATCACTACTTGGTTTTGGACGGTTTCTTTCATTTCATAACCTGTGATGTGAAGTAAAAACCAACGTAAAATTGAAGTTACGATGGTACGTAACACATGTGTATTGCTACATAACCATAATATACATATGTATTAAAAATTAAGTAGTTTGGCTGCCTAGTTAAAATTTTTGATTATTTTAGGCATTGTTTTTTGCAGGTACATTTTCATTACAATAAGCCTATTTCTACCATTACACAGCGCAATTAGTTCTTTGCAACTTTTTATTTGGACAATAATACAATAATTAATCTATTGTATACAATTATTTACTACTATAACTTATTTGTTGTTATACATTATAACTACACCAGATTCTTAATTTTTTTTAAATTTAATTTTGTTTGTTATGTTTTCCCTCCTACCCTAGGTAGCTTGGTGACTCAGTGACTAATGCTTTTGACCGCGGTGTCCATGGTTTTAACAATAAACATCTGACCTTTACTTTATTAGTTGTAAAAAATGAATAAAGAGTACTTAATTAAAGTTATTAGACAATTTATCTGTACTCTATTAATAAAGTTCACAAACAGGTATATAAGCACATCTCAAGTATTGAATAAAGTTAAATTTGAAGAAATACAAATTCAACCAAATTAAATACGTTATCATTATTATAATATTCATCTTTTAAACCTATTTCATATCCTTATCATATGACATGAACAAAAATATTTATACTGTAAATTCTAAAAATCATGAAAATATCAACAAATGCATATTGTAAATATTTAAATTAGCTCTTAAAAATTATATTTAGCTAAATCTTTCTTAAGATAGGTTTTAAGAAAGATTTAGCGTACATACGGACAATAATGTACACCGTTATAAGAGATTTAAAATATTTAGGCTGTATTTTTTAAGTAACTGAGGAGTGTATTTGTATTGTATTTACTTAAGTAACTTAATTTATTTTTACATAAAAGGTTTTTTATTTTTAAGTTCAGCCACTGGTTGAATAATCTAAATTAAATGATAATTATGAAATAAGTTATACATATTCAAAATGTTAATCTCCACATGCAATTTTAAAATATTGGGTGTTTTGTGTGTTTATTTTTTGTTAGTTTTATATTCTATAAAAATATTGCCGATGTCAACAATAACGTGTTCTAAGACGCTTGTACGAAGTGAGGTATTGGAGTAACCAATGTAAGGCACATTTAAAATAAGCAACCTTAATCACACAGTTACCATTTTTTGATAGCTACATAGATAAGAATGTCTTTGATCAGGCACGGATTTAAGGGGGGGGGCGATGGGGGCGATCGCCCCCCCAAACGGAAAAAAGCAAAAAAATGTACCTACATGCTTAGAATAAAATGTTAATAAAATATTTGATTTACCGTCATGAAAATAACATTAGTAATTGTTACCGTCTTAATAATATTACAGTGTATATAATATTCGGATGTGTAGTCTGAGTTTGTAGAAAGGAGAATTTCCGAGTCGTCGGTTGGTAATTGGTAGGCCTATATATTTTCGCCAGCAACACTGCGTGTCTAGCGCCGACGTAGTGGCGAGACGCCGAGACACTGATTGACAGACGACATTGATTTGATAGTTGAGTTATTTTATATTAATGGTTGTGTAATGAATGTGTTAAATGTAACTCTACACAGTTAACTATGTTTAACTATGTCCAAACTATGTTTAAGTTGTTGCTCATTGAACTGTTTCCATAAAATTTTAACAATACAACATTCCAATGGAATCCATTTTATTATTTAATAGTTGTGATATTAAATGTATATACTTAAATGCTATTTCGAAGTTGTACAATTTATTTTGAAATTACATCAGGAAACTACCCCAGGGGTTCTTAGAAGTATCAATTTCAATACCTATGGCAATACCAATTTGACAATAATTGTTTATACTAGTGTCATTAATCGGCTGTTGGAATAAATTTATGCCAAACTTATTTTCGATTACAGAACTTAGGTATTCTTCTATATTTAAACCCTAAAAACACCCCCCAAACTGCTAAAAACAATACTTCTAGGACGTTAAAATAGCAAAAATTTTCCGGGGGACGACCCCCGGACCCCCCGCCTTACTGGGGGGAATACCCCCCAGACCCCCCGGCAGGTTCGCCCCCCCCAATTCACTGCTCTGGATCCGTGCCTGTCTTTGATAGAACACGTGAACGCCGTGAGGTATTGAAAGTAGGCCATACGTAAACAGCATCGATATTGCATTCTGTAGTGACAGGCGAACTGTGACATATACAGTTATAGTAAGACATTTGGATAACGTGAGGTATTGAGAGTAGGCAATACGTAAACAGCATCTATATTGCATTCTCTAGTAACAGGCGAATTATGATATATACAGTTATAGTACGACACAGGGACGCCGTAAGGTATTGAGAGTAGGCAATACGTAAAAATCATCTATATTGCATTCTCTAGTGACAGGCGAATTATGATATATACAGTTATAGTACGACACAGGGACGCCGTAAGGTATTGAGAGTAGACAATACGTAAACAGCATCTATATTGCATTCTCTAGTGACAGGCGAATTATGATATATACAGTTATAGTACGACACTTGGACGCCGAGAGGTATTGAGAGTAGGCAATACGTAAAAATCATCTATATTGCATTCTCTAGTGACAGGCGAATTATGATATATACAGTTATAGTACGACACTTGGACGCCGTGAGGTATTGAGAGTAGGCAATACGTAAAAATCATCTATATTGCATTCTCTAGTGACAGGCGAATTATGATATATACAGTTATAGTACGACACAGGGACGCCGTGAGGTATTGAGAGTAGGCAATACGTAAAAATCATCTATATTGCATTCTCTAGTGACAGGCGAATTATGATATATACAGTTATAGTACGACACTTGGACGCCGTGAGGTATTGAGAGTAGGCAATACGTAAAAATCATCTATATTGCATTCTCTAGTGACAGGCGAATTATGATATATACAGTTATAGTACGACACTTGGACGCCGTGAGGTATTGAGAGTAGGCAATACGTAAAAATCATCTATATTGCATTCTCTAGTGACAGGCGAATTATGATATATACAGTTATAGTACGACACAGGGACGCCGTGAGGTATTGAGAGTAGGCAATACGTAAAAATCATCTATATTGCATTCTCTAGTGACAGGCGAATTATGATATATACAGTTATTGTACGACACTTGGACGCCGTGAGGTATTGAGAGTAGGCAATACGTAAACAGCATCTATATTGCATTCTCTAGTGACAGGCGAATTATGATATATACAGTTATAGTACGACACTTGGACGCCGAGAGGTATTGAGAGTAGGCAATACGTAAACAGCATCTATATTGCATTCTCTAGTGACAGGCGAATTATGATATATACAGTTATAGTAAGACACTTGGACGTCGTGAGGTATTGAGAGTAGGCAATACGTAAACAGCATCTATATTGCATTCTCTAGTGACAGGCGAATTATGATATATACAGTTATAGTACGACACTTGGACGCCGAGAGGTATTGAGAGTAGGCAATACGTAAACAGCATCTATATTGCATTCTCTAGTGACAGGCGAATTATGATATATACAGTTATAGTACGACACTTGGACGCCGTGAGGTATTGAGAGTAGGCAATACGTAAACAGCATCTATATTGCATTCTGTAGTGACAGGCGAATTATGACATATACAGTTATAGTACGACACATGGACGCCGTGAGGTATTGAGAGTAGGCAATACGTAAACAGCATCTATATTGCATTCTCTAGTGACAGGCGAATTATGATATATACAGTTATAGTACGACACAGGGACGCCGAGAGGTATTGAGAGTAGGCAATACGTAAACAGCATCTATATTGCATTCTCTAGTGACAGGCGAATTATGATATATACAGTTATAGTACGACACAGGGACGCCGAGAGGTATTGAGAGTAGGCAATACGTAAACAGCATCTATATTGCATTCTCTAGTGACAGGCGAATTATGACATATACAGTTATAGTAAGACACTTGGACGCCGTGAGGTATTGAGAGTAGGCAATACGTAAACAGCATCTATATTGCATTCTCTAGTGACAGGCGAATTATGATATATACAGTTATAGTACGACACTTGGACGCCGAGAGGTATTGAGAGTAGGCAATACGTAAAAATCATCTATATTGCATTCTATAGTGACAGGCGAATTATGACATATACAGTTATAGTAAGACACTTAGACGCCGAGAGGTATTGAGAGTAGGCAATACGTAAAAATCATCTATATTGCATTCTCTAGTGACAGGCGAATTATGACATATACAGTTATAGTAAGACACTTGGACGCCGTGAGGTATTGAGAGTAGACAATACGTAAACAGCATCTATATTGCATTCTCTAGTAACAGGCGAATTATGATATATACAGTTATAGTACGACACTTGGACGCCGAGAGGTATTGAGAGTAGGCAATACGTAAAAATCATCTATATTGCATTCTCTAGTGACAGGCGAATTATGACATATACAGTTATAGTAAGACACTTGGACGCCGTGAGGTATTGAGAGTAGACAATACGTAAACAGCATCTATATTGCATTCTCTAGTAACAGGCGAATTATGATATATACAGTTATAGTACGACACTTGGACGCCGAGAGGTATTGAGAGTAGGCAATACGTAAAAATCATCTATATTGCATTCTCTAGTGACAGGCGAATTATGATATATACAGTTATAGTACGACACAGGGACGCCGTAAGGTATTGAGAGTAGACAATACGTAAACAGCATCTATATTGCATTCTCTAGTGACAGGCGAATTATGATATATACAGTTATAGTACGACACTTGGACGCCGAGAGGTATTGAGAGTAGGCAATACGTAAAAATCATCTATATTGCATTCTCTAGTGACAGGCGAATTATGACATATACAGTTATAGTAAGACACTTGGACGCCGTGAGGTATTGAGAGTAGACAATACGTAAACAGCATCTATATTGCATTCTCTAGTAACAGGCGAATTATGATATATACAGTTATAGTACGACACTTGGACGCTGAGAGGTATTGAGAGTAGGCAATACGTAAAAATCATCTATATTGCATTCTCTAGTGACAGGCGAATTATGATATATACAGTTATAGTACGACACAGGGACGCCGTAAGGTATTGAGAGTAGACAATACGTAAACAGCATCTATATTGCATTCTCTAGTGACAGGCGAATTATGATATATACAGTTATAGTACGACACTTGGACGCCGAGAGGTATTGAGAGTAGGCAATACGTAAAAATCATCTATATTGCATTCTATAGTGACAGGCGAATTATGATATATACAGTTATAGTACGACACAGGGACGCCGTAAGGTATTGAGAGTAGACAATACGTAAACAGCATCTATATTGCATTCTCTAGTGACAGGCGAATTATGATATATACAGTTATAGTACGACACTTGGACGCCGTGAGGTATTGAGATTAGGCAATACGTAAAAATCATCTATATTGCATTCTCTAGTGACAGGCGAATTATGATATATACAGTTATAGTACGACACTTGGACGCCGTGGGGTATTGAGAGTAGGCAATACGTAAAAATCATCTATATTGCATTCTCTAGTGACAGGCGAATTATGATATATACAGTTATAGTACGACACTTGGACGCCGTGAGGTATTGAGAGTAGGCAATACGTAAAAATCATCTATATTGCATTCTCTAGTGACAGGCGAATTATGATATATACAGTTATAGTACGACACAGGGACGCCGTGAGGTATTGAGAGTAGGCAATACGTAAAAATCATCTATATTGCATTCTCTAGTGACAGGCGAATTATGATATATACAGTTATTGTACGACACTTGGACGCCGTGAGATATTGAGAGTAGGCAATACGTAAACAGCATCTATATTGCATTCTCTAGTGACAGGCGAATTATGATATATACTGTTATAGTACGACACAGGGACGCCGTGAGGTATTGAGAGTAGACAATACGTAAACAGCATCTATATTGCATTCTCTAGTGACAGGCGAATTATGATATATACAGTTATAGTACGACACTTGGACGCCGTGAGGTATTGAGAGTAGACAATACGTAAACAGCATCTATATTGCATTCTCTAGTGACAGGCGAATTATGATATATACAGTTATAGTACGACACAGGGACGCCGTGAGGTATTGAGAGTAGACAATACGTAAACAGCATCTATATTGCATTCTCTAGTGACAGGCGAATTATGATATATACAGTTATAGTACGACACAGGGACGCCGTGAGGTATTGAGAGTAGACAATACGTAAACAGCATCTATATTGCATTCTCTAGTGACAGGCGAATTATGATATATACAGTTATAGTACGACACTTGGACGCCGTGAGGTATTGAGAGTAGACAATACGTAAACAGCATCTATATTGCATTCTCTAGTGACAGGCGAATTATGATATATACAGTTATAGTACGACACAGGGACGCCGTGAGGTATTGAGAGTAGACAATACGTAAACAGCATCTATATTGCATTCTCTAGTGACAGGCGAATTATGATATATACAGTTATAGTACGACACAGGGACGCCGTGAGGTATTGAGAGTAGACAATACGTAAACAGCATCTATATTGCATTCTCTAGTGACAGGCGAATTATGATATATACAGTTATAGTACGACACTTGGACGCCGTGAGGTATTGAGAGTAGGCAATACGTAAAAATCATCTATATTGCATTCTCTAGTGACAGGCGAATTATGATATATACAGTTATAGTACGACACAGGGACGCCGTGAGGTATTGAGAGTAGACAATACGTAAACAGCATCTATATTGCATTCTCTAGGGACAGGCGAATTATGATATATACAGTTATAGTACGACACTTGGACGCCGTGAGATATTGAGAGTAGGCAATACGTAAACAGCATCTATATTGCATTCTCTAGTGACAGGCGAATTATGATATATACAGTTATAGTACGACACTTGGACGCCGTGAGGTATTGAGAGTAGACAATACGTAAACAGCATCTATATTGCATTCTCTAGTGACAGGCGAATTATGATATATACAGTTATAGTAAGACACTTGGACGCCGTGAGGTATTGAGAGTAGGCAATACGTAAACAGCATCTATATTGCCTTCTCTAGTGACAGGTGAACTATGACATATACATTTATATTAAGACACTTGGCCACCGTGAAGTATTAAGATAAACTAGAATTTAATTGTTCTAGACATTGTCGACACAAAAATAGTTTATCTGGGGTATATTATAATTCAATGAGGAACATTTACAACTGGACAATTCGAACCCAGATAATGTTCCCCTCGGTGACCCACCAACCACTAATTGTGACGACCAACCTACCCACCCATTCATGAACAGTGGTGTTGACCCACCCATCAACGTACAGTGGTAAACTTATACTTGTAGAGGAAGAGTCACGTCAAATACTCTGTGATTAAGTCAGGTATAGTGTTCATGCATAGGAACCAATTAAGTATGTTGTGTATAGTGTATATTCACATAGAATGTGATGTAGGTGGAGAAACAGTCACGTCAAGTACACCATGTTTAATGAGTAAGTCAGGTATAGTGTTATGTATATTGTAGAGGAGTCTTTTTAGGTATGTTGTGTATAGTGCATATTCAGATAGAATGTGATGTAGGTGGAGAAACAGTCACGTCAAGTACACCATGTTTAATGAGTAAGTCAGGTATAGTGTTATGTATATTGTAGAGGAGTTTTTTAGGTATGTAGTGTATAGTGTATATTCAGATAGAATGTGATGTAGGTGGAGAAACAGTCACGTCAAGTACACCATGTTTAATGAGTAAGTCAGGTATAGTGTTATGTATATTGTAGAGGAGTCTTTTTAGGTATGTTGTGTATAGTGTATATTCAGATAGAATGTGATGTAGGTGGAGAAACAGTCACGTCAAGTACACCATGTTTAATGAGTAAGTCAGGTATAGTGTTATGTATATTGTAGAGGAGTCTTTTTAGGTATGTTGTGTATAGTGCATATTCAGATAGAATGTGATGTAGGTGGAGGAACGGTCACGTCAAGTACACCATGTTTAATGAGTAAGTCAGGTATAGTGTTATGTACATTGTATAGGAGTCTTATTAGGTATGTTGTGTATAGTGTATATTCACATAGAATGTGATGTAGGTGGAGGAACGGTCACGTCAAGTACACCGTGTTTAATGGGCAGGTCAGGTATAGTGTCATGTATACTGTGGAAGAGTAACTTTAGGTATGTTGTGTATAGTGTATATTCACGTAGAGTGTGATGTAGGTGGAGGAACGGTCACGTCAAGTACACGGTGTTTAATGATAACGTCAGGTCACTGTTTATATACTGTGGAGAATTCACATTAGGTATGATGTATATAATGTATATTCACGTAGAGTGTGATGTAGGTGGAGGAACGGTCACGTCAAGTACACGGTGTTTAATGATAACGTCAGGTCACTGTTTATATACTGTGGAGAATTCACATTAGGTATGATGCATATAATGTATATTCACGTAGAGTGTGATGTAGGTGGAGGAACGGTCACGTCAAGTACACGGTGTTTAATGATAACGTCAGGTCACTGTTTATATACTGTGGAGAATTCACATTAGGTATGATGTATATAATGTATATTCACGTAGAGTGTGATGTAGGTGGAGGAACGGTCACGTCAAGTACACGGTGTTTAATGATAACGTCAGGTCACTGTTTATATACTGTGGAGAATTCACATTAGGTATGATGTATATAATGTATATTCACGTAGAGTGTGTTGCAGGTGGAGGAACGGTCACGTCAAGTACACGGTGTTTAATGGGCAGGTCAGGTATAGTGTCATGTATACTGTGGAGGAGTCACTTTAGGTATGTTGTGTATAGTGTATATTCACATAGAATGTGATGTAGGTGGAAAACGGTCACGTCAAGTACACGGTGTTTAATGGGCAGGTCAGGTATAGTGTCATATATACTGTGGAGGAGTCACTTTAGGTATGTTGTGTATAGTGTATATTCACATAGAATGTGATGTAGGTGGAGGAACGGTCACGTCAAGTACACCGTGTTTAATGAGTAATTCAACTATAGTGTCATGTATATTGTATAGGAGTCTTATTAGGTATGTTGTGTATAGTGTATATTCACATAGAATGTGATGTAGGGGGAGGAACAGTCACGTCAAGTACACCATGTTTAGTGAGTAATTCAAGTATAGTGTCATGTATATTGTATAGGAGTCTTATTAGGTATGTTGTGTATAGTGTATATTCACATAGAATGTGATGTAGGTGGAGGAACGGTCACGTCAAGTACACCATGTTTAGTGGGCAAGTCAGGTATAGTGTCATATATACTGTGGAGGAGTCACTTTAAGTATGTTGTGTATAGTGTATATTCACGTAGAGTGTGATTTAGGTGGAGGAACGGTCACGTCAAGTACACGGTGTTTAATGGGCAAGTCAGGTATAGTGTCATGTATACTGTGGAGGAGTCACTTTAGGTATGTTGTGTATAGTGTATATTCACGTAGAGTGTGATTTAGGTGGAGGAACGGTCACGTCAAGTACACCGTGTTTAATGATAATGTCAGGTCACTGTTTATGTACTGTGGAGGATTCACATTAGGTATGATGTATATAATGTATATTCACGTAGAGTGTGATTTAGGTGGAGGAACGGTCACGTCAAGTACACGGTGTTTAATGGGCAAGTCAGGTATAGTGTCATGTATACTGTGGAGGAGTCACTTTAGGTATGTTGTGTATAGTGTATATTCACATAGAATGTGATGTAGGTGGAGGAACGGTCACGTCAAGTACACGGTGTTTAATGATAATGTCAGGTCACTGTTTATATACTGTGGAGGATTCACATTAGGTATGATGTATATAATGTATATTCACGTAGAGTGTGATGTAGGTGGAGGAACGGTCACGTCAAGTACACGGTGTTTAATGGGCAAGTCAGGTATAGTGTCATGTATACTGTGGAGGAGTCACTTTAGGTATGTTGTGTATAGTGTATATTCACATAGAATGTGATGTAGGTGGAGGAACGGTCACGTCAAGTACACCGTGTTTAATGATAATGTCAGGTCACTGTTTATGTACTGTGGAGGATTCACATTAGGTATGATGTATATAATGTATATTCACGTAGAGTGTGATGTAGGTGGAGGAACGGTCACGTCAAGTACACCGTGTTTAATGATAACGTCAGGTCACTGTTTATATACTGTGGAGGATTCACATTAGTTAAGATGTATATAATGTATATTCACGTAGAGTGTGATGTAGGTGGAGGAACGGTCACGTCAAGTACACGGTGTTTAATGATAACGTCAGGTCACTGTTTATATACTGTGGAGGATTCACATTAGTTATGATGTATATAATGTATATTCACGTAGAGTGTGATGTAGGTGGAGGAACGGTCACGTCAAGTACACGGTGTTTAATGATAACGTCAGGTCACTGTTTATATACTGTGGAGGATTCACATTAGTTATGATGTATATAATGTATATTCACGTAGAGTGTGATGTAGGTGGAGGAACGGTCACGTCAAGTACACCGGTGTTTAATGATAACGTCAGGTCACTGTTTATATACTGTGGAGGATTCACATTAGTTATGATGTATATAATGTATATTCACGTAGAGTGTGATGTAGGTGGAGGAACGGTCACGTCAAGTACACGGTGTTTAATGATAACGTCAGGTCACTGTTTATATACTGTGGAGGATTCACATTAGTTATGATGTATATAATGTATATTCACGTAGAGTGTGATGTAGGTGGAGGAACGGTCACGTCAAGTACACGGTGTTTAATGATAACGTCAGGTCACTGTTTATATACTGTGGAGGATTCACATTAGTTATGATGTATATAATGTATATTCACGTAGAGTGTGATGTAGGTGGAGGAACGGTCACGTCAAGTACACCGTGTTTAATGATAACGTCAGGTCACTGTTTATATACTGTGGAGGATTCACATTAGTTAAGATGTATATAATGTATATTCACGTAGAGTGTGATGTAGGTGGAGGAACGGTCACGTCAAGTACACCGTGTTTAATGATAACGTCAGGTCACTGTTTATATACTGTGGAGGATTCACATTAGTTATGATGTATATAATGTATATTCACGTAGAATGTGATGTAGGTGGAGGAACGGTCACGTCAAGTACACCGTGTTTAGTGAGTAATTCAACTATAGTGTCATGTATATTGTAGAGGAGTCTTATTAGGTATGTTGTGTATAGTGTATATTCACATAGAATGTGATGTAGGTGGAGGAACGGTCACGTCAAGTACACCGTGTTTAATGAGTAATTCAACTATAGAGTCATGTATATTGTAGAGGAGTCTTATTAGGTATGTTGTGTATAGTGTATTTTCACATAGAATGTGATGTAGGTGGAGGAACAGTCACGTCAAGTACACCGTGTTTAATGATAAGTCAGTTATAGTTACATGTATATTGTGAAGAAGTCTCATTAGGTATGTTGTTTATAGTGTATATTCACATAGAATGTGAGGTAGGTGGAGGAACGGTCACGTCAAGTACACCGTGTTTAATGATAAGTCAGGTATAGTGTCATGTATATTGTGAAGGAGTCCCATTAGGTATGTTATGTATAGTGTGAGACCCGTTTATTTAACAACCATGTTAACAAATGTAAATCACTAATAAATCATCTCAGGTCTAAGCATTGTGTATACTTTTGCAAAATATACTTTTTTCATCATATTTGTTTTCAGTATACTGTTGTTAGAAATCAGCTAATTAATTTAGTATTAATATATATCTTTTTAATACATTAAAAAAATATGTTAGTATTCGTGCAGTTGGATTCTGCAATGTTCAAAGAGCATCAAATGCTACATTACCCCCATATATATGACAGCCCGGGGGAAATGGGTTTGTCGGTGTGGCCAAATGAAACTCATTCCCACTCACACAATAGGAGGGTAAACCGGGTAAAAAGTAATTTCGATAAATAATTCTTTGGTTTAATTTTTTTTGATTATTTTGTTAAAAACTTTAATTTGAACTTATATATTGTCTTCGAATTCGGCTTAGTAATAATGTAGTTTTTACAAAAATTCTTTGATTATTGAAAAATTTTACAATTATTTTAATGGTTTTATGTGATACGTAAATGTATATACTATAGAAAACAGATTCATTTTTATTTATACTCACTAAGACGCTTGTGGGAATTATAAAAAATTTATAATATGTTTGAAATAATTTAAATATTCATTAGCTTACAATTGAAACTTGAATCATATAGTTTGCCTAATATAAGTAAAATAAAAAATGTTTATACACGTTATTGATTAGAGACTAACAATAGTTACTACAAATAAGAAGCTTATAAAGGTTGTGTTTTTATGTCAGTTCAGTTTGTCTGTGGATTACCCAGCAATAAACGGAAGCCGATTACAAGTGTTTGTTTGTCGTTGTTCATTTTACATTTTTGAAATGCTTTGTCAACTGATTAAAGTAATAAGTCTATACAACTGTATAATACACAATTATTAAAGTACAATTATTACAATTATATGTCTATTACTACATTTTATTTGTTTGAATCTGTTTGTAATGAAGTAATAAGGTTCTCAGCAAAATAGTAAAAAAGAACCCAAAGCCATAATTATTGCATTTCTTACCGTACTATTACATTTAGACTATAAAAGTGTTATTATATTCTAAATTAAATTTTATATGATATATTGAAACAATACTATTAATTTTTGACCTTTTTATTTGATTATGCTTAAAAGACACTTAATTATTTGTCAAACATTTCCAATCGCACTATTTACTGATACTGAACTCCTTTATGATTCTTATTAATATAAATAAATCACATGTTTGATTTATTGCAAGAAAACTGATTTCATATATAATTTGTGAATCATTTCAACTCTTGGAAGTGTTATAATATTTAAATTAATGCGTGCTTAGAATTTTTTGTTTTTACAATAATTCACCATAAAATTATGAATCACACTTATTTCTCAGAGGTGACGATATTGTTGTTATAAAAAAGCAATAAAAAACTTAAATTATAATCTTTTAATCTTAAAAACGAATATCATAATACAAGTTATACCAGAAGAAATGAATTTAAAAGAGTATTGTTTTGTTGTATTCCAAATTAAGCCCAGCGAGTGGAATTAGCATGAGCTATATATTTGGGAAGGTGGGTGGGCCTGTTTAAACAATTCATGTAAGTAGTAGATGCCTCTATTTCTAAGTAGGCTACATTTATTACGGGATAGATTAGTATGGGCTTACGTTTGGAACTAAAATTAATTATAATTATTTGGAAACATTGAACCAAAAAAATTAAATTACAAATTTGCCATTTTTTTACAGTTACATTTGTACATCTTGGTTATCATGTTAACTATCTATTAGGAATATTTGTGTGAGTAATTTAATAAGACAGTGATTGTTAAAACTATTTACGTTGAAACTGATTTGCATTTACATGCTTTTACAATAGTATTCCAATAACTGGATCCCAAATAAGCTGACAGTTTGAGACACTAAATTTAGCATTGGATGATATTCAGCATTTATATCTATGTGTGTTTGCTAAAAATGTGATAGTCTACACGTACTTTATGTATTTATAAATTAATTTTTATCCTAATAAAACATCCTAATAAAAACTGAGAAGAATAATTGTTGTTAGATGTAACACTACATCGTATAATAGCTTGAATAAAAAATTTAGCAAATATTACAGGGCAAAAATAATGTGTAAGGTGTTAAATATACATTCATTATCAGACATAAAGGCACATTGAAACTACATCCTTTGTATCAACATCAAAGTACACAGCTGAAAACAATGAATAATACACTCATTAACTCGAGAGCATCATTGTCAATACATAGATGTCATTTCCAGACTAGAAAGCATTAAGAGACATATTTGTTTAAAGATATATTTGTCTTACATTACTGTACATAATCTATTCAATATGTTTAATATTTTTTCATTAAATATGAGTGGCTATTAAGAAAAACCTAACGTTACATTTGATTTAATACGCACTAATTATATCATTAATCTAAATATTATTATAAGAAATATGTTATATATTTGTGGTAAACTTGTCGTTGGATACTATTGATAGAGTTAACTGTAAATTTATGTTGAAAAATGATTTAATAACAAAACCGTTTAACGTAGCTGAAGTTGGCTTGTTAAATTTCAAAGCACTATGTTACATGAAATTGTCAACTGGAGCATGTACACAGTTTCATTGAAATCTTATACAAAAAGGCATCTTTATACTTTTGAATTCCCTGTGATATTTCAAAAAATAAAACTTAAAAAAGGTCCTTATTAATTATTTCCATTTTATTTTATTCTTTTTATAACCAACATTCTAATAACAAAATGAGAGTTCCATTTGGAAAACAATGTTTTGCATTAATTGATTGATTATGTGGTTAGGATAACATTTAGAATAATATATTTTTTACGTTCATTATCAACTAACATATTAAAGGGACGAAACACGAGTGATCGCATGTTTTTTAAGTATGTAATATATAGCTTGTCGAACTCCTAAGCACACTAGCGATTAATTTCTCAGGAAAATTGCCTGAGGTAACATTAAGGAACTGTGAGCAACAAAGGGTTAAACAATGAACAATGTGTAATAGTTCAAGCAACAATGCAGGCAGCTGTTGGGCTCCATGGGGTATATTCAATCATGCTACGTGCCTTGAGACAAAATTACATTTATTAAGGGACATTTATCTATGTACAATTTTATTATCACTACTCTTAATAACTAAGAAATTGATTAAAGATATTTTATTTTCTAATCGTAATTGAAATTCTCCCAGTTAAAATACCACTCTACAGTGTACGTGTATGGGTGGGTGGGTGGGTCAATACCACATTAAGTGTATAGTTGGGTGGGTCAATACCACTGTACGGGTACGGGTGGGTGGGTGGTCACTACAACTGTACGTGTATGGTTGGGTGGGTGGGTCACTACCACTGTACGTGTATGGTTGGGTGGGTGGGTCAATCTACTTTACGTGTATGAGTGGATGAGTCAATACCACTGTACAGTGTACGTGTAAGGTTGGGTAGGGTAATACCACTGTATGTGTATGATAGGTTAGGTGGGTCAATACTACTGTACAGTGTACGTGGATGGGTAGGTGGGTCAATACCACTTTATGTGTATAGTTGGGTGGGTGGGTCAATAACACAGTATGTGTATGGTTGGGTGGGTGGGTCAATACCACTGTACAGTGTACATGTAAGGTTGGGTAGGTTAATACCACTGTATGTGTATGGTTGTGCGGGTGGGTTAATACCACTGTACGTGTATGGTTGTGTGGGTGGGTCAATACCACTTTACGTGTATGGTTTGGCGGGTGGGTTAATACCACTTTACGTGTATGGTTGGGTGGGTGGGTTAGTACCACTGTACGTGTATGGTTGTGCGGGTGGGTAAATACCACTTTACGTGTATGGCTGGGCGGGTAGTTTAATACCACTTTACGTGTATGGCTGGGCGGGTGGTTTAGTACTACTTTACGTGTATGGCTGGGCGGGTGGTTTAATACCACTTTACGTGTATGGTTGGGTGGGTGGATTAATACCACTTTACGTGTATGGCTGGGTGGGTGCATTAATACCACTTTACGTGTATGGTTGGGTGGGTGGATTAATACCACTTTACGTGTATGGCTGGGTAGGTGGATTAATACCACTTTACGTGTATGGCTGGGCGGGTGGGTTAATACCACTTTACGTGTATGGCTGGGTGGGTAGGTTAATACCACTTTACGTGTATGGTTGGGTGGGTGGATTAATACCACTTTACGTGTATGGCTGGGTGGGTGGGTTAATACCACTTTACGTGTATGGTTGTGTGGGTGGGTTAATACCACTTTACGTGTATGGCTGGGTGGGTGGGTTAATACCACTTTACGTGTATGGCTGGGCGGGTGGGTTAATACCAATTTACGTGTATGGCTGGGCGGGTGGGTTAATACCACTTTACGTGTATGGCTGGGTGGGTGGGTTAATACCACTTTACGTGTATGGCTGGGCGGGTGGGTTAATACCAATCTAGATGTAAGAGTAGTCGAGTGAACTTAAATTAATTACTACATTGGAAACTACTGACGGAAATAAAACTGACTTGATATCAGTGTGAAATTAGCTTTACTAAAGGTAAATTGCTATTACATTTCTATTTAGTGTATTCCAGTTCAGTCTCGTATTTCTGTCGATGAAAGTCTTTTTAAGAGATTCCCTATATTTTCTTCTTGCATTTTTATCTTGCATTTTTATTCTTCTTTATCTTGCATTTTTATTCTAAATTAATTATTATCATATTAAAAAAATATTTGAATGTGAATGCCAGTCTTCCAATATAACTCTTTTAAAGAAATTTGTTTATTATTGCACGTAATCGTTCTAGGAAATTGCGCTAAAGTTTGTCAGTATTATAATTTTAATTTACTGCGTACATTTAACAATTACGGTATACTTTAAATAATTTTTACCTTTAAAAAATGTTAGTCAAATATTTAAGAAACTAGGGTCTATTAATATTTTACACCAAATTCTTAAGAATCCTCTAATATGACACTTTTTCAGGAAGCCTAATATTTTCTTCTTTTAATTCACTCAACAGTTTTACAACGTAGGTTTTTGCGAGAACTTAACTCAACAAGTGAAGTACCGAACATCGATTGAGGATTCAAACTGGTAACTGGCACTTGACCATGAACTGGACCATGAAAGTTACCATGATTTCATTCGATTAAAAACTCGAATTGTATTTTCAAATGGAGAATCTTCGTATTTATCTTGGAACAGGAACTGTTAAAAACTTACTAAATATAACGATATTGAATACAGTTTTTGAATACAAATTTTCTTACATGATTGTAAATTCTTCGACGCAACTAAAATAATAATGATCATAACATTTAGTTATTTCGATCATTAAAGCTTTATAAGCTAAAATTTACATTTTACTAAAATGTGTACATGTTTTTGTACAAATGGTACAAAAGCTTTATACAGTATAGTTTATAAACAAATAAGTTACTCTGGTTGTTTAATAAGTACGATACAATAGAGATGATTGTTACAAACACACACTTGTTTAAATGATCTTGAACATGATTAAATATATCTTAAAGTAAAATCTGTTTACCTCTTCAAACAGTTACGACGGCTTTAGAAAAACTATTACCTTTTTTCTATGTATTTATAAATTCTGTTCACTTTTCAGCAATATTTGTAAATTATATTAGTATAGGGTCTGACAAGTCACATGAATTGTCATACAATTTAAGTGAAAAAGAGAAGCCCATTTATAATTTCTGACAAGCTAGTATCCACACCAGTGCTTTATTTAGAATGAATATTGGAGTATATGTGCGTTAGCGTTGAGTTACCGAGTGATAAATAATACTGGAAATGTTATAAGTGATAATTAAAAAGCAGGTAATCACCTGTATGTTTAATACCTTATATGTCGTAATTACTTTGTGTTATCAATGTGTGTACTAAATAAATAGCCATTGTTATCACATTGTAATTTGCAATCTCTCTAAGCAGATCATATGGCAAACAAATTAATCTGATTTATAATTATTAGGCTGTTGAACATATTCATAATTATTAAATGTTCACTTTATGCCCATTTATTATCTTTCCGATTGATTTGTAATCCATGTTTACTTTTTGATCTGAAGATCTTACTATAATTCACATCACCTTAGATATTAATATGGATACTAACAATGAATATGATACATATCTCATCAAACTCAAAAAGCAATTAATGGAGGATTTTCTATACCTTATGTCAATAACTATTACATCTTATGAAATGTGTAGCGAAATGTTCGTTCGATTCCAATAAAATTTCCAAAATGTTCACTTTTACAATTATATCTCAAACATTTAGTTTCAAAATGCTCTTGTAGTTTTACAACAAAACATAAAAAAATCAACATAAATAAAACCCTGTTTTAATAGTTTATTAAAAAATAAACTGAGTAAAATTACTTAACGTTTCTTCTTCTCAGAACTTTATATTCTCAGAAATTTCTTAAATTATTGCTTAATATACTAAAAGCAGGTGCTTCACTAAATACTTTTGTACAGGAAATAAATTAAAATTTAGTAGAAAAATTAAATAATATGTAATTTATGACTATTTCTATGACTTATTTTCTTTAATCCCTTGGAGGACGTAGGGCCGCAACAAAAGACTTCCACCTGACACGATTCTCGGCCATTTGCATGATCTCTCCCTATTGCCTTCTCTTTTTATTTCCTTTTCCACAGTTCTCCTCCACATACTCTTAGTCTTCTACGTCTTCTTCTTCCGTGTTGGTTTCAATCAAGGGCTTCTTTACTGATGTTATCTTGTGCTCTTCTGGGAGTGTGTCCAATCCAGTTAAATTTTCTTGTCTTGATTGTCTCTGCTACTGGATCTTGCCCACATCTTTTCCATATCTCTTCATTTCTAATAGTTTCTGGCCAGTAGATCTTAAGGATTCTTCTGAGCCAGTGGTTAATAAAAAAATATATATCTGCAGTTTGTGAGTTACAGGCTCTGTGATTTTTCAGGACTGGCAGCTTTGCAGCAGCACAGATTTGACGTTGCTCTCAAATATTCTTAAATTGGCTTTTCTTCTTAGTTCCTGAGATCTCCATATTGGTACAAGTTGTGCAAAGGTTTCTTTTGCCTTCCTTATATAGTGGCTGTTCCTACATTTTTATAATTTAGTGGTTATTAGGAAGTGTAATTATTTACATCGTTACTAGCTAATTTAAATATATATGCATATGTTTTAACCATTCGTTAATTGAATTTAAATCACATAATGAATGTTAATAGCTTTTAGCTTGATTTTATTTGTACAGTGTTTTTCTTATAGTATATTAAAGATACAGAAACGCAAAGCGATCTTGAGTAATCAAAGTGAATGTCAATGAATGTATGATTCAGGGGTGAGTTTGACCCGTGTAGTCTGGTTACTAACTACGGTAGTCTAATACCCAGGGCAACATGGGAACCTAGAGTTTAACGTGAAATCCGAATTACGAAGTATTGACATTATTTTCAGCAATCTAACAATCCTGGTACAAGCGTTTCTTCTCTAGACAACATCCTAGCCCTTACCACCATCCAAAATGGACAACCTAAACCTTTCTAGTAGTTAATTGCTGATGGCAACCATCAAGTGAACGTCATGGTGGTATTTAGTGGAAAGACGATAGATCCTGTAGTCTACATTATCCACAACACATGTCCCCAAGTAGCAAGATTACATCACTTCACTACGAGTATGGGCAGTCAGGAAAGTGGAAAATAAAAACACACGTCTCAAACATACCTGGGAGTGCTGCCATGATCTAAAGGTATTTGATACTTAGTTGC